>CM033105.1:14245035-14496380 GCA_019321725.1 Paulownia fortunei | reverse complement strand
AACCCTTGTTTAAAATGATTGGAGTTTAACAGACATTCAATTGATAGCTTGAACTTACAAAAGAAATTCAGGTTGGAATAGAAGATAAGTGTGGGGAGTTTTTTTTTAAAAAAAAAAAAGAAAAACAATAATAATAAAAAAAAAGTTGCAAAGTGCTACAAGTTGCAACTAAAAATAAGATGTTGCAAGATGAATAAGAGGGGTCCAATTCAATAACAATAGACCCAGTGTGAAATTTGTGGAGTTTGAGAATTCTTCATCGATAAATTTTATGTCTCTAATTCCATGAAGTTTTTAGAACCTTTGTTGCATCCTATCCTTTTATTTCTTAGCTACATCACCACCCTTTGGCCCCATTACAACCTTTGTTGAAAACCTTTTGATTTCGTATGGTGCCTTCGGTGTAGTGGAGATTTGCACCAAAGGAAGAGCCTATGATGTTTAACTTTTCTGTTAGAGATTGGGTGATGGTTTTTGTAAGGTTTTATGAGAATTCACTTATTTGAAACATGCATAGTTTCATCACTATTGACATTAACTGTCCACACACACACTTGAGTATGCTTATTGTGGAAATATATTGATTTTTGAATGACTAAGAGTTAAACTCAACACTTGTTTGATTTTATTTCTATATTACTTTTTGCTTCATGAGAAGGAAAGTTGGAATATAGTTATTATAGGTGTTTGTAGGTATCACTACTAGAAACCTTCACGAGACTATAACTCGTCCTCTATGGGCCACCTAGGGGTTTAAAGGCTTGTTGTATATGCTAAATGCAATCATGATTTCCTATGAAAGTGGATTAGTTTATGTTTGTTTTAAGCTTGCTCGAGAACAAGCAAGGGTTAAGTGTAGGGGCATTTGATAAGTGCATATTTTGACATATTTTTGTATCAAATCCTTTATACTTTTCTTGCTTTATTCTTGTTAATATTATTGTTTTATTAATATTTTGTGTTAGGGAATAAATGGAAGCATGTTTCCAGACTTGTGCAGTTTTTGTAATTTGAGCATAACTTCATGATCAAAAGCCCTATGGACCTGAAGCTTGTTTTATTTGAAAGCCAAGAGATAGAGGTACAATGTGTATGTTGGAGGATCAGCCCAATTCAGTTTTGATGATAGCATAAAATTCGTCCAAGTAGTTGCACAAAATGGATCACCAAAATTCGGATCAGAGTTCAACCCATTACGACTTATTTCACCAATTCAGTTATATATCTTGAGCCCAAATTTATTTTGGTCTTCAATTCGGATATGTTATACCCAAGAGGTAAATAAACAAGTTTGTTGAAGACAAGATGGTGTGAAAATGTGTCAAAATTATTAAACTATAGGCTGAAAGTTGCTGCTGATGTTAAAGGGTGGCTCTTGGACATGACTCAGTAATTTAACCATATCTCCTTCATCCGACCGCCAAAATTGACAAATGATATATGAAAATATATCAGAGCTGAAAAATATACAATTTTGGTTCTTCACATATCTTCAAAATCTGGACGTATCTGATCGAAAAATGTAATTCAATTCAGTGAGTGAGAAATTTGTATAACAACTTACCAACTCTTGGCAACTAGCATACCACTTGATTAACCCCTCCATTATTTGTTTGGCCTCTAGCTTACTCCAAGTACTATAAATAGGTCATGTATTAAGCTTGTAAAGAGGGGGGGTAGAGGGTTTCTTTAGGCTAAGTTATCTAGTTTGTATGTTTTCTAGTATTGTAAGTTTTCTAGTAGTAATAGAAATGCATTCTCTAGTTTCTCTTATATTTTTAGTCTTTGCTACTTTTATTATGTTTTTCTAAATTTCATTTTGCTGAGGAAAAAATGGTGAATCTCTTGATGGAGGAAGAGAAATGGTTATAAGGGTAGAAATTATTTAAGTATGTTGTATTATTATTTTTATTTTTGATCTAAACCCTACTTGTTTTGTGGTGATTCTTGATTTATGTATCTCCAATGGCACAACAAATACTTTGGTTCATTTAGCTTATTGTACGGTTTTACCCCACCGATTGCTAATGTGAAACCTTGATTTGTTGTTGACGAAGGTGTACATAAATGCTTGATCCCATAAATAAGTGTTGGCGTTAAGAGATAATTTGCAATAGCAAGACAATATCATGATTACATTATTGCTTGAGTTACTTGATAATATCTTCCCATTAGAACCGTCATTATGTATGGATTCCAATTATGACAATTAATAGAGGTAAAAAGAATAAATAACCATTTCTCTATCCAAAACTCAAGAGTGGATCCCTAATCCTCAGTACTTTTATTACTTCGTTTTTCTTTAGTTACATCATACATTAATTGTTCATATATTTTGATTCACATAAACTCCATCTTTTTAGAAATATAAACTTGAATTGTTCAAACAACTTCCCTGTGGATCGACCTCGGACTCACGAGAAATTTATTACTTACAACAACCTGTACTTGGGTTTGCAACCTTAAGTTGTAGCAAGTTTTTGCATCTAGCATGCCATAAGATTTGGGAACTATTATCATCTATTTTTCTTTTGTTTTGTTGAACATGAAAATAAGAGTTATGCGGATTAATAGAATATAAACCATTCATCAATATGACAGAGGTAATCAGAATTGAATCTTTAAAAATGGAACAACTTCCATGTTTTATTGAAAAAGTAAAACCTTCTCCATCCAAAACAAGAATGGAGATAATGTTCTTAACTATCTCTAGAACATAAAGACAATTGTTTAAAACTAAAACTACTCCATTTCCTAAAGCTAAGTTGACACTTCCTATGGCTAATATAGCAACCTTTGCTCCATTCCCCTGCTGCGGGACTATCTCTTCTCTACTTAGCTTTCTGTTTCTTGCCATCACCTACAAATCATTGCAAAGATGAGACCCACAATCGGTATCCAATACCCAAGAAGCATCAATAACTAATAAGTTAACTTCAACAAAATAAATACCTGAACTCTTCTCCTTGCAATTCATTTTCTAATTCCCAAGTTTGTCGCAGTAATGGTATTTGTCATCAGCTTTGGAACTTTTTGAGACCCCACTCATTGCCTTCATGCCTTTGGACTTTGAGAAATGCTTTTATCTCCCATTCTTCCTCTTAGGCTTTGTCCTTCTTCATAGTGGACCCGGTTGTTTTCAACATGTTAACTAACTCAGCAAGGCTAGTTTCCATTTTATGTATGTTGAAATTAACAATGAATGTGTCAAACAATGGAGGTAAAAACTATAAGATGAGATCTAAATAGAGCTCATTATCTATAACGACTCCAACTAACTCAAGCCTTTCAATTAGGCCTATCATCTTCAATCCATGATCATGGACTAAAGAGCCCTCCATCATACGGGTCCTGAAAAGCTCTTTCGAGATCTGATATCTCGCCTGCCTAGTATGTTCGCCATACAACTCTTGTAAGTGAATATAGATATTATGCGCATGCGCATATACCTCGTGTTATCTTTGCAACTCGTTTGACATCAATGCCATGATATAGCATTGCACTTGCAGATCCTTATCAATCAGCTTTTGATAATCCGCAAGCTCCTCCTCACTAGCATCGGCGCGACCGATGATGGGATCTCATCAAGTATGTAATCCCTATTTTTGGATTGTAGAACAATCCGAAGGTTCCTCAACCAATCGACATAGTTGAGACTAATTAATTTATTAGCTTCCAGAATTGATGCAAGTGGATTTTTAGCTATTTATAGATAATCTACAAATATAAATGAGGCAGAAAATTAGCATACTTTCAAAATCATATTCATTTATAACAAGGTCTTAAGTAATAAATGTCTTCTACTATTTCATTGAATTTCCATCACCTCTAATGGTAATTTGGGAAATCTTATTTCCTAATGGGTTTGAGGCTCAATCAATATATCGTATTCCCCAATCTTATGAGCCCATAAAATATATTAAATGGTAGTTAACTTTTAACAATTGTAATACTTCCCTCAAGCTATTTTACTTCACTTCTTCCCATATATCCCAATTTTATGAGCCCATATAGTACTAAGTGTCAAGCAAGACCCATCAAACCTCTATGTAGATGGAGCATCAAAACGTTCCATGAATCATAACCAACGTAGAGACGAGTCCATCCCATAAGCATCACCATGCTTAGTAGAGATCACAACTTTCCATTATGGAGTCATTCCACGACTCATGGCCAATGACAAAGTAAGGTAGCATCGTCATATCAACTACTTTTGATGGTAGGCATGGATTATTAGGTCATACCCAATTTTATCCATATTTGCTTGAAATTAGAATTCAAAAATTCTTTTACTTGATTTTTAGTTCAAGTGGGGTATTTATGTTAACCAAGACCTCATCAATTTTAATCTTGATTTATTTAATAAATTAACATGTAAATTAATTAAATAAACCCTACGCATACATCTAATACATACATAATATGGATGATCATGGGCTATTCCTATGCGATTCATTTGAGCCAAAAATAGATCTAGGTCAATCTAAGGGTAATAGAATGGAAATAGAAACTAGTTTATATTACATGAATATATCTCATACATTCATGGGTCTTCTCTTGATTCTTTATCTTGGTCCTTCTCTTTGTCCACCAAAAAGCAAAAAAAAAAAAAAAAAAAACCTCACCCTATTCTACTCTCATTCAAAATATAAAGTACATACAAGTAAAGAATAAGAGACTCGAAGGCCCATTTCAAAAATCCAAAGTTTAATAAATCCAATCACATTGGTCCAAATGGCTCCATGATCATCCCATACATACTAATAAATACATCACATGAATTTATTAAAGCATGTAAATTTACTATCCTTTTAAATTGTAATTTCATGACTTGGGATAAAATCTTGATTTTTCAAGAAAAACCCCTTTTTTAAAAAAATTTAAAATTAAAAATTTTGATCATAAAATCAAAAAATCATATTTTTCAATTTAACACGACAGTGCGCATAGCCGGCGTGAGCGCCCAGCGGACGCTTGCAGCTGCGCGCACGAGCACCCAACGTCGTGCCATGTATGATTTCTCTTTTTGATCAAATCAACTTCAATCATATATGTTCTGTTTAACAATTACATTAATTGCAAAATAATTTTATCCCAATCAGAACTACAACAAATCAATCAGAATTTAACAATTAAATTCACAGGCATAAATCGAATCCAATTAGAATTGCACAAACCGTGGCTCTAATACCATTGTTGGGTTCGCGTGATCCTGAGGTATGCACAGCGGAAAATTAAAATTTTTAAAAACATTAAACTATAAAAATTATAGTAATACCCCGGATCTGATGCGATTTTTAATGCTATTGTAATTTTCAATGGTTGTAATAAAATAATAAAAGTATCGATTTATACCTTTCTTTGCACTTCGGTTGTTGTAGGATATGAAGCAATCAATTCCTAACCTCTTTTCTAAATTTATTCACAGGGATCCAAATATCTCCCCTCTAAAGTAGTCCACACTTTGAGCAACAATACAAAATCAAAATTCCACTAGCAATTATAATTTCTTTTCTAATCTAGTTGATCGAGTGTGTATAGAAAATATTAATTTCTGTTATTAACTTGTGATAAAAGAATTAATACTTAAAGATGGAATTTTTAGAGTTAGATACTTGAATCAACTCAATATGAAATTTGTGGAAATATTTATACCTACAATACCAAGATATATCATACTAGAAAGTTTCAGTCAAGTATAGACTCTTTAACCCAATTTTTCTCATTAAAATCGAAAGAACTAGATTTCATAGTAAACATATCTATCTCTTATCTTTCCAATGGTTCAAGAATCAATTTAAAAGGATATTGGAGCAAAGAGTTATGATTGAAAATGAACACTACCCTTAATAGCACCATAAAGCGGATTCTTAAAAATTTTAACCAAGTTTTATATTTCTTTCTATTTTCTTCTACTTTTACCATTATCTACAAAATTTTAAACTAAATTCATAAAAAATAACATAAATACTTAAAAATAAACTCAATATTAATCAAAAGATATATGAATTGTTGGTATAAAACCAACTCAACATACTAGTGGAATATCAAGTAATAAGTCTCTCATCCACTCTGTAGTTGCACAAGTTGTATCTAAAGCTAAACTCAGCTTCCATAGTATTTTCAGATATAACAGTTTGTCTTTTAAATTCTCAAGTTATTGTTGCTCCACCCAACAGAAAAATAAATCCACTAGTAGATTTAATTTTAGAGCTATCAGTAATGCAATTAGCATCACTATATCCTTCAACTACATTTGGAGAACCCTTATAATATAAAGAATAATTTAGAGTTCCTCTAAGATACTTAAGAACACTTTCTAAAGCATTCCAATTATTCTTGCTAGGATTATGAGTATATCTACTAAGTCTCCCAACTGTATAAGAAATATCAGGTCGAGTCATATTGGTGAAATATAATAATAATCTAATAATTTGATAATATTTCGATTGAGATATAGGTTCACCCAGTTTTTATGTAAATATACATTTAGATCATAAGAAGTAGAAAGTGACTTACAATCATAATAACTGAATTTCCTCGAAATCTTTTCAATAGAATCGGATTGGTTTAATAAAATACCTTCTTCAGTTTTACTAACCTTCATACCAAGATTATATGAGTTTCTCCTAAATCTTTCATTTCAAAGTTATTAGATAAATAACTTTTCACTTTTTTATTAAAGTCCAAATTAGACCCAAAAATTAATATATCACCCACATACAAACATAATATATACCTCTAGTTGTAATATATACATCTATCGTATTAATTTGATCTAAATCCATAACCTTGCATAACTTCATTAAATTTTTCATACCACTGTTTAGGAGCTTGCTTCAAATCATATAAAGACTTCACTAACTTACATACCTTTAGTTGGAGATCTATTTGAATCACATACATCATTATGAATAAGTTCCAAAATATTTGAATTTCTAAGAATTGATTGATAAGGTCTTCTTGTTTGTTTTGCTTGTACACATATTTCACACTTATGATCAATATGCACCTGAAATTTTGGAATCAAATAAGTCTTTAACCATTCAATTATATGTATCAATATTTCATGTCATAAAACACTAGATTGAATATTAAAAATCAAATTGGAACCTTCATTCATATCATTCATAACATTCAACTTAAATAAGCCATCACTTACAAATCCTTTCCCAACAAAAAATATTATTTCTAGTAATTACAACCTTATTTGACTCCATTACTAATTTGTAACCATCTTGAACTAAATAAAATCCACTAACTAATTTTTTTCTAACTTCAGACACGTGCCGCACTGCATCAAGAGTCAATATCTTTCCAAAAGTCATCATCAAATCAATACTTCCGATCTCATGTATTTTTGCGGCAATATTATTTCCTTGTATCACGGTTCCTCCACTTGAGTTCTAATAGGATTTAAATTTTAATTTATCAAAACAAACGTGTATATTAGCTCTTGAGTCTAACCACCAATCATTATTTTGATATGTAAAGTTTACTAAAGGAAATATGGATTCTAACTTGATGGATGGTTCCTCAACCAACATATTCACTTGACTTTACTGAGTCTTAGGCTTAGAGTTGAATTTAGGGATGAACTTCTCAGTCTTCTTGTAGTAACAATCCTCTAGCCAAATGATTGGTACTTCCACATACGTAGCATGGTCTTTCTTCCTTTCCTTTGCCTTCATCATCCCTAGGTTTTTTATTCCTAGGTTAAGCATTATTACTGTGGCGATAGTTTTTTCTCCAATGCTTCTTCTTATTCTTAAACTTATTGCCTCTAGACTTAAATTTATTTTCATCGTTATTCCTTTTATCCTTGACTAGGTTGACCTTGACCTTCATCTCTTCTTTTTTAACATTTATCCTATGTTGTTCCTCTATCCTCAATGACTTAAAGACTTGAGTCAAAGTCAAAGTCTCTTGTTGATGTCTTAGACTCCTAACAAAATTAAACCAAGATGGTGGGAGTTTATCAATCAAACACGATACTTTATATTTTTTACTAAACTTTAACCCACTATCTTCTAGAGGCCTTTACAAATTTTGGAATTCATGAATTTGTTCATTAATGGATTTTCCATCAACCATAGCATAATTTGTAAAAGTAGAAGCATAAAACCTTTCTATTCAAGCATCATCAATCTCATATTCAACTTCTAAAGTATCACAAAATTCTTTTGCACTAGGGATAGTATGAAACACATCATAAAATCTTTCTGACAAGGCACTAAGGATAAAATTACAACAATGGTAATCCATTTGTTTATGGGTATGCCAAGAGTTTGACTCAATATTTTCATCTATGCCAGAAATAAACCCAAAAACAGTTAACCAATATCTCATTTGGTTTTGCCGTCTCTTCAAATTAAGTCCATTAAATTTCTCAAGCTTAACACTACTTATGTCTTCATGAGATGCCATTTAAAAAGTATATATATATACCTAGCCAGGGATTAATAAGGCAAAGAAATAACAAGGGGCAAAATGTTATTGTAGGAGTCAATAATTATATTAGTAAACAGATATAAATCAATTTCTATAAAAAAATCAAAAAAAATAAATAAAAAAATCTCAAGCTTCCGTGACATCCAAGTCTTATAATGGGCCACAGTCAACTAGAATAAAGTGCATTAAACTAGTATAATATGAAATATTTTAGTTACAGTTATACTGCACAACATAAAATCAGTTTATCGGCTAATTTAAGAATTAACAAAATAATTGGCAAGATATTTTAAAAATGATGAAATATTTATAACTTGCAAACAATTGAGTATATCTTATTTCACAAATGTAAGTAAATTTAAATTACATAATATGCTAAAAAATAATTAATCAAATTTAACAAATTATCACGATCTTAAATTGTTGTGAATATTTTAATTTTAATAAAAATAACTTTCAAAAAAAAATAAAAAATTACTTTGATGCAAATAAATTACAAGAATGCATATAATTTATATAATTCTGAAAGCATATAAACTTTTTAAAAATAAAACAGTTGGTCTGTAGGAGTCACGTCATTTGATGTTGTCCTACGATCGTGATGGCCTTCTCTCCGTACAGGTATTGGCGGCTCACCACCACCCCAAGATAAGATCCAAGAAGGCCATTGCCGGCGTCTCCTATTATAAGCACGATTACAAGAAGATTAATGAACGAACAAGACCTTATCATGTAACCTAAAGTAATATAGAAAATAATATGTAGAATATAAAAAATGTAAGAATGGTTGTGTATCTCTATCTAGACCCCTGGGACATATAGTGCTTGGATAGAATATGTAACAATAGAACTTAAATTCTAAATAATTATGTTTTATAGGGTGCTACAAAATTAATAGGAAAGTTACAAAATTTATTTTTCTTTTATAAAAATAATGAAGATTCAATTTGATTTTGAAGTTTTAAAATTTCGTATTGTAACAATTTGAACTTTTATAAGAGACATGAATTAACAATTAAATAAGTATATTAAACTAAACTACCTGACCGATGTAGGAAAATAAAATGGATCAACAGCCACGCTATTAGTAGAAATTACATCCAAAAACCTCACATTATGAAATTTAAGGACATTGACCCTTACTAATTGACCTAAGATTTTACCCGCAATTTGAACTTCACTAATTAAGGTGTAAGAGAAGGCTGAGCCAATCAATCATATTAGAAAGCTTAGGCAGTGGGTCATTGAAAGTATACACATCGTGGGATTGAGTGGCTTATTGTTTTCAAGTAATTTTCATTGAGGCTTGTATAATGAGTCAATAGTGCTCATCTTCTCGACTTTTGAACAGGTCCCTCATTTGGGAAATAAAATATCATCCAAAAAGTCCCCTATTTGTGAATGTGTGGTCATTCCTCCATGCATGTTTTTCATAACTTAATTGATAAAATTTCTAAGTGATGACAAACATTCTAAACCACTATACACATTTTTATTGGACATGAAGAAAAATTGATGTCTAAACTCGATTTCATCTAACCCAAATTATAGTAATTTTACTCGTGTTAGATCATTGTAAAGACTACTCTACTAGGCAGTCCACGTAGAAGACTTAGTCTCAAAATAGAAAAAGCAAAAAAAAAGAGCGAACAACACCAAGACAGTGAAGTCTAAAACTAGAATAAAAGACTTAGCGAGACTAAGGATCTCATCGGAGTGAGGACAGAGGCAATCAAGTTAGTATTCTAAATCATTGGAAGATTAGCAAATTCAGCTAACTATTTGAGTAGAACAGTGAAGTAACAAGATTCCATGAAGTAGTAGAGTTCAAAATCAGAGTAGTGGATTTAATTGGACTAATGATCATAGTGGAGTGAGGGCAACTGTCACCTCATACTAGTCAAATTACTATAATCCAAAGCAATGGGCACAAAGAGAAAACGTGGCAGATGGTATGGGATACGGACAATAGACTGCAAATAGTGTCACACTACAAACTGCAAACTACGAGCAGTGCGATAGATCAACTGCACTAATGGAAATCCAGGGAAGTAGGTGCAATGGGGCAGAAAAAAGAGGTTTGTAAACAGAGCTAAAGGATGATGAGGGAACAAGTTTTTGGAAGTGATGAAATTTCCAAGCTTACATGCAAACATCAAGCTCTTGAAAATCTCCTAAGTGAAGAAGTAGTATGATAGAATCACTCAGTTGTTTCATTACTCTGAACAGCTTGCTGAGTGATATTACTTTCATTTTTTAAAGAATCAAGAGAAGCAAATGGGATGAACTAAGTCTTGTGTGGAGCAATTCGTGAATCAAACTCGTGTGGAAAGATTCAATAGTGGAACGTGTGTGGGAAGACTGAAGTTGCAGTACCAACAGAGATTTGAATAAGAATGAGAAATTGAGAAGAAATTATTCTTAGTTCGGAACCTAAGCTTTATCATTGTAGAACTAACTATTGCTTTGTGATTAATTCAATTCTAGTGAATCCCACCACGACAAGAGCAGATTACAATGATTACCCCACCTTTAAACCACAATAAAAATTATTTTATCTTTTTTACTTTCAATGTTTAAATTTCTGCAGTTTATGTGTTTATTGCATACATTCAGCTGCATTACACAGCTTAAAAACTGATGCCTGAAAATTTCTAATTGTTTTAACCGCAGCACAACTCAACTCACTGAGCAAGCTTCTGAGTCTCTGGTAGGCTGAAGCAAACTTTTAATTACTGTTTTATTGTCTAAATTCAGGCGGCTGAGCTATGTTAAGCCTATTACAATTTTAATATGTGTATCATTTTTTAATGGATTTAAAATTTTAAAAAGTATATTTAATCTCCAGATCCTTTCATATCATTAGAGACCAATATAATCATATAACAAATGTAAATTCTCGTAATAAGCTTGATCAAACTCAAATTAAAAGTGAAATTTCTCGAATCGAAAGTATTTTGAGAATGCTCAGCAATGCCATAGCACATTCAATTAAAAAAGTTGTCAAATAATTTAAGCTAATATAATAAAATGTTCCCCGACCAATGTTATTTAGATCGAATGAAATACAAAATATTTGTTCAATTTGGTTGTGAACCCTTGTCGCAATTTCAACATATGCTAAAACTACTTTTACAAACACAATGAGTGCATTATTTTACCATGTCATAATCATAATAGTCATAATAATAATCATAATTTTTACTTTTTCGTTGAAAAAAAGCTGTCAATTTGAATTTGGTTTCTTTATAATAAGTTAACTGATAAATTCTTTAAATTGTGGTCGGATGTTGGAATTTTGACTTTAAAGAAGGAATTTGGAGTTAATTTTGGAGTTAAGAATTAAAGTAACTCCAAATAGGTGTGTTTAAAATCTTAGGAGAAAATAGCTTAATGTGGATGATAAAAGATTTGAAACTATTATTTATAACTTAAAAATATTCATACAAATTCAATAAAATTATTATTATACATTTGAAATCCTAGGCCTCAATCCTTCAATTCAAACGCAATATATAATCCAATATGTTTAGCATTTCTAAGGGACTATCTGCAGAAGCTTCTGAAAACAGCTTTTGAGCTCGTGGCATTAAAAAAAACAGGGAGAGTATTTGTTCCACTGGTTAGAATAGTGTTCGACGAGCCAATTGATTTGGTTAGTTTTTTATACTCATTTATAATTAACATAATTCAAAAGTTTATTAATAGTATATGTATTTTTGTATCTTTGATTTTTTTAATCAATTGGATAAAGTACTTAGATCATACGAGCCATGATCGTGTATGTGTTATTAAATGAGAGTTTTTTTTAAATTTATCAAATGATCAATGTGACTTGAAATGGAATCATAGTTAAGTTAAAATAGAGTTTTAACTAATAATCCATGCATTATACTTAATTGGAAGATTAGTTGACGGATTGACCGTATTTACATGGTACTCGTAACTGAAATAGATCCGTTTACTATTCACTTAAAATTAGATAGTTATGCTTCTTATCACATGTGGGGTTCTGAAAATTTAAAATTTAATTTTAAGTGGATTAATTAATCAAATTGATTGAAATATTAATTTATTCACAAAGTTGCAAGCTTACTAATAATTTAATAGTAAATTTAAGGAATTACACAAATCGAGATAATCCACTTCTAATTTAAAATGTGATCCAATGAGTTGAATTAAGTTAATAGATGTAGATTATGAGATAAGAACACTATCCACAAAAGAGGTGAAATTGAGACTAAGGAGGCCTCGTTAAAGGGCCTCCCACACGGTTTTGGAGGCTAATGTTGAGCAGCTTCCACACGGTTTTGTGGGGGCTGAAATTGCTCAATTACACTGCCATTGAAGACATCTTAAAGCTGATTACTCCACACGTTTTCAGCTCTTTGGAGTGCAGGAAATTTTGCAAGAGAAAATTGTTTTCTCTCCCACAAAATTCCAACAGTTTTTGGCATAGAATGCCACATGTTTCTACATCCATATTGTGATGGTGTAGGGCTCTTCCAACTTGGTCTTGGGATTAGATTTCTTTTATAAGGATAATAATGTATTTATAAATGAGATATACATCTCCTAGATTCAGTGTCACAACAATTTTAATTGTCTTTGTCTCTCCAAAATGTAATTCTCTCTATTTCTTTTTTAAGAGTATCACTTAAAAGCTTTTGAATTAATTTCACTTTATCCTTTTTTATTTTTTATGAGTATCACTTTACCCTCTATACTTTCAATTGTCTCACTTTACCCCTTTATACTCTCATTATGTATCATTTTACTCATTGTACTCATGAAAAAATAATCAAATTGCCCTTACCTATTACTTATACTATCATTACTTTAAAATATTCTAAATTTAATACACTTGTATTTAAATACTAATAATTTTTCAAC
Organism: Paulownia fortunei; assembly: GCA_019321725.1. Lineage (NCBI taxonomy): Eukaryota > Viridiplantae > Streptophyta > Magnoliopsida > Lamiales > Paulowniaceae > Paulownia > Paulownia fortunei. The sequence continues at coordinate 14,483,036 of CM033105.1, read as the reverse complement.
TTAATTAATTAATACTTAATATTTAATTTATTTCATATTTTATTGTACTTATTTTAATGGCTATTCTTTTATTAACATAGTTCTTATTAAATTTTTATATCGTATGTTTTTTTTATTAGCTAATACATTTTACTTATAAATTTACTATTCAACATAAATATAAAAAATATATGATATATTTCCAAATCATATTTTTTTAAATAAGTAAAAGATAAGTAATAATTTTTTTATTATTAATGGAATTATCAAAATTTCATAGAATTAATGTTAAATACAAAAAAGTCATTTTTAGGTTTACTTTAATATAATATACTATTAAATAAGTTATAAATAGTCAAATTATCGCAACGTGATGAATACTATGTTAAATTTAAAATAACTTAATGAATACTTTCCTAAATTTAAAAACATAATCATTTTAGAAATTAATTTTATTATTATTACTTAATTATAATAGCTATGTTTGAATTTAACATAATTTCTATGAACTTATGATAATTCTATTAATAATAAAAAATATCGCTAATATTTTATGTATTTAATAAAATATTTTTTTAAGATTTATATTTAGTAGGAAATTCATAAATAAAAGTGTATTAGATAATAAAAATATCCTACTATATAATAATTTATTAGGAACTATGTTATATTATAAAATATCTATTAAAATTTAAGTATAATAAAACTTTAAATAAATTTAATATTAAGTATTAATTAATCAAGTTGGAAAATTATTAGAACATAAATACAAATATATCAATATCAACCTATTTTAAAGTAATTTCACTAAAAATAATAGGTAAGAGCAGTTTGGTTGATTTTTTAAAAGTAAATGAGGTAAAGTGAGATAATGAGAGTATAAAGGGATAAAGTAAAATAAAATAAGAGTACAATGGATAAAATGAGAAAATTAATAGTACAAGAGAATAAAGTGATATTCAACAAAAGTAGAGGGGTTAAAGTGATATTAATCCAAAAAAAATTCTAAAGATTTAAGGTATGTAAAACCGTGTGGATAATTTTTGTAGTAGTCCATTAAAGTGAGAAGTGTTTGGCATATATCTATTTCATGATTATTAAGTGCAAGGGCTTGTAGACGAGCTTTAATCCAATTGTTAATTGATAATCTTTCACTGCATTAGTTAATATTGATTCACCTTTATTTTTGTGCTCATAAATTTCTAACATCTATCAATAATGGACATGCTTCTGTCTTTGTGCAAATTAAAGTGGAACGTAGGTATTTACTACTTTGAATGTCAGTTAGCACCAAGAAAAGCAAAAATACCACCATCCGGGGCCCCTACATAAATCCATGCGCGAGTTGGTGTACTGTTGGTCTATATGTAATCATTTCATGGACATCGTATCTTCACTATACAATCTTGAGTGGAAAAGGAACACAGAGAAATTAAAAGAGATGAATAAAAAAATCACATGGACGGTAAAGATGTGAAGTCAAGATTCAAGAATGGTTTCTGGAAGCTACAAGAGGACTTGATACTGAAGAAATACGTGGAGACACTTGGAGAAGGGAACTAGACTATAGTTTTCAAGAAGTCATGTTACAGAGTTTCCATGAATTTGAGTGGAACTCTCACTTTCGTTATTTTTATTTAACATTTCAGGTTCACTGAGAGGTGCTAAAAGCTGCAGGCTGAGGTGGAAGAACTACTTGAGAGCTAACATCAAACGTGGTACGATGTCTGAAGATGAAAAGGACCTCACTATCAGACTGCATAAGCTTCTGCGCAACTGGTTAGTAACTCGACTCGATTGCCCTGATAGATATACTTTGAAACAGCAAAAGTTACTTTCTAGTTAATCCATCATTAATTGAAAACCTGGAACCAATCTCAATTCACTACGATCATATGTGACTCCACAGCCAAAAATCAGATATGGTGTGTAATATGGTGCATTAATATATGTGTTGAATTAGTTTCGAATAAACTTATTTTTTGAACCTAATAAATTCAGTAAAATGTAGTTAAGATTGAATCAGCATACTTTATGTAACTGCTACCACACTAACTTCACTTGTTAAGAGACAACACAGCACTTTTCCTAGTCAATTCAATCAATTACATTCTTGTAATGTTCGCTGAGAAATGCTAACGAGGAAAGATAGGGACAAAACCCACATGGCTTTTGCTAACTACTACTACTACTTCACAAGAAGTATATTGGGACTAAAATTACATCGCTCAACATAAGGTTTCTCATTTTCAGGTGGTCGTTGATCGCTGGTAGGATCCCTGGATTCTAAGACCTATAAGAAACACCAATTATGATTGGGTTCGCATACTGTGCAGCTAGAAGTATTTCTTTTGACATTTTATCTTATATCTCTCTTAAAAAATTATTGTCCATATTATCTATATCAATAAAAATGTTTGGAAGATTATATGGACTAATGTTTTTTTTTTCATGTTCTCCAAAAAAAAATCAAACTTTTCAAAATTTCGACAACTTGTATTCAACTGAGGTTTTTAATTTTCTTTTGAAATCTTTAGACATTGCTATGTATACCAAATAACTCTCATATCTGTTGTGTATAATATACACCCTTATTAACTCCATGGTAAATTTTAGATAGCTTGACCAGATATTCGACAGTAAAAGTACATGTTGATCTAGCAATATCATCACTCCAACAATACAAACCTAAAATCTTATTTGATGGTTGATTGTGTTTTATTTTTCAAGATTGGCATATTGATGAATATCAATAACTCCAAAATCATGCAGTTAGTGTATATAAATGATGATACTTTTAATTTTTATAATTAAAGTATATATAAACTCGAGAAAAAAAAGATAAATAAAAATTAATATAGAAAAATTAAGTATTTTGAAAAAATATAAATTAAGGTATTATAAAAAAATTGCAGTTGAAAATACAACAAAGCAATGAATTTTCTTTCACCTCATAATTTATAACCGACACTTGTTCCTTAATTAAAAAAAATTGACAAATCAAAACTGAAAATTCGATATGTACCATATCGATAAAAAGAAATTTGATTTGATATTTAATTTTGTATAAAAATTCAATATTTAGTTTGATTTTAATTTTTTATTCTAATTTATAGAACTGTACCAAATATTGAATTTAATTTTTACAAATTTTATAAATAATTCTTTTATCTAATTTTATATATTAATTAGTTTTTTACGGTTTTTTTTTTTTACTTTTAACTTACCAAACTAAAAATATAATTTCCAAATACAATTAGGTTTTATTAAGAAATGAAAATAAAGAAAAAATTGAGCTGAAAATATACTATATATAGCTTTGTAATACTATAATAATATATAGACATAATAAGATTTTATCTCTATTAGATTACTTTAAAAAAAAATTATTGTTAATTTCATTTTAGCCCTTATATGTACTTTTAAAAATACTCCAATTTTATCAATTTTATAATTAGTTCAGTAGAATAATATATAAAAAGATCAAGATTTATACAAGTAAATATCGTACAAAAAATTTTCTATTTAATGTAATATATATTTTTTTAAAATATTTATGTTGAAATGTGGTAATACAGTATGAAAGTTCATACAACTTATTTTTATCATATTTGATTCTATTGAAAAAATTTAAGCTTTATTTGATTTTATTTCCATTTGTTTTGAGAAAAGTGTTCTCGAAAATTGTATTTTGAAAAGTAAGTTTGTAGAACATGTATAGAAGAAAAAATGTATATATTTTGTTGGGACAAATAATATGATGTATTTTGAAAGATATTATATCAATGGTAGATATATTGTTAATATTATTTTATTATAGTTAATGAGAGATATTTTTAATTATAAATATATTGTCAATATTATTGTGTTATAATTAGTGACAATATAGGATACAAGATTATCTAACTATGGTAATAAATGATTTTGTATTTTGGGAAAAAATATCATTCCCAAAAAATACAAGTAACAAACACGTTTTCGCATTCAAAAAAGAAGAATAATGTTTGGAAGAAAAGTAGGAAGAGAAAGCCAATAAAAACTACAATGTTCGAACTGACGATAAAATAGTATAAATAAAATTTATTAGATTAAATGATCAACCCAAAAGATTTATTTTTTTATGAAGTGATTCCAGTAGTGATTTAACGTAAATTTTTAAAGTTAAAAAAATTTACCAAGTCAAATATCAGATGCAATTGAAATCGCTCTACTATGATTGCGACGTCAAAAGATAAGTAAATGATTAAAAGAGATTTTGAATTTTGTGTATAAAATATGTGAAATATAAGTGATAATATTGTTTTTGGAATATAATCTCATAATTAGTAAATATGATATAAAATTCAGATGTGGGAGGCTTGAAAAAGCAAAATTAAAGAACTCAAATACTCCATCAATTAATGTAATTATTTTCGTATAGTCTCATGGTTCAGACAAAAATAAATTTTAGTCATAAATACACTTTAAATTTTGTTGTATTCTTTTTTTTTTTTTTTTTTCAGAAAGTGGAATAACAACAAATTATAAATATGACAGTGGATTGTGCTTTTGAATTGATATAAAAAATTAGATGTTATTTTCACAATAATTTAATGAATCTAATTAAACTAGATATAGTGAGATATATTTTCATATAAAATTGACATTCGGCTTGATTTTTTATTTTTTATTTTGATTCATCAAATCATACAAAATATTGAATTTTAATTTTTTACAAATTTTATAAATAGTTGTTATATCTTATTTCATATTTATTAATTAATCTTATACTTTTTTCTTAATTTTAACTTACCAAACTAAAAATAATAAATTCAAAAAAAAAATAAGTTTTGCTATTTAGTTTTAAACTATTTATTTATTTATTAGCAAAATTATTTTTTAACAAAATTATAAAATCAAAAATGGTCAAAAGATAAAACAAAAGGTGAACTTCTTATAAATGTAATTTTTCCACATGTTTTCAGAAAAAAATAGCAAATTGGTAAATATAATATAAAATTCAAATTTTGGGCGGCTTAAGAAAATATATGTTAAATGAATCAAATATCTCATTAACTGATATAGTTATTTTCGTATCTTCCAAGCACCTAAAAATATACTTTTAGTCTCATAGTTTAGGAGGTTTTGCAAATTCAATCTCATGATTCGGAAAAAATCTAATTTTAGTCATAAATACAATTTAATATATAGGTTTTGCTCTATTTATTTTTTTTCAAGATTGGAATAACCAAAATTGTAAATGCAATGGTGGAATGTGCCTTGCAATTCATATATAAAAATTAATATTATTTCCACATTAATTTTAATGAATTTGATTAGATTGAATTCTGTGAGGTATATTTAGTTTATTCAAATATACATATTTAACAATAAAATAATTTTCGTATAGTGTATCATATATTTTTCTATTATAATTCAATGTGATTTTTTATAGGGGTGAAAATAATTTGATAAATTGATGGAATCAAATCAAAACTAAAAATTTAGTATTTATCAAAGTCGAACAAAAAATTTAAATTTGATATTTGATTTTTATTTTCATAAAAAAATAGTATTCAATTTAATTTTGGTGTTTTATTTCGGTTTATAGAACCATGCCACAATTTCAAAATTTAATTTTTACAAATTTTATAAATAATTTTTATATCCTAGTTTATAAATATTAATTAATTCTAAATACAATTAAAGTTTGTTATTTAAATTTGAACTATTTAATTTTTTTTAATTTTTTAAAAATTTATTTAACAAAATAATTGAATCGAAATATGAACACATAAATGGATAAAAGAGAAAATAAAAAGTAAATTACTTATATATATAATTTCCACACATGGTTTAAAAATTTCAAACAAATAAAAGTAGAGTTTGACTTGAACTCTTGATGTTCTCTTATTGTAATTATCCTATAAAGAAATAAGCATTATTTGTTCCAAAATTATGTAATTATTAAATTACATAACTACCATTAAAACTAACATATCAAAAGGGTATTTTAGTCGGATCAAAAATTGGAAGAAATATTCACACTTTTATAATAGTATAGATATAGATATAAATATATTTATTAATTAATTCTAAGTACAATTAAATTTTGTTATTTAAATTTAAATTATTTTATTTTTTTTAATTTTTTAAAAATTTATTTAACAAAATAATTGTATCAAAATATAAACAAATAAATGGACAAAAGAGAAAATAAAAAGTAAATTACTTATATATATAATTTCCACACATATTTTAGGAATATTAAATAAATGAAAGTAAAGTTTGATTGGAAGTTTTCTTATTATAATTATCCTATAATCTCATTGACCAATTAAAAAAATAATTATTATTTATTCTAAAATTATATAATTATTAAAGACCATTAAAATTAATAATATCAATTTGATATTTTAGTCTGATAAAAAATTAGAAAAAATATTCACATTTTGTAACAGCATAGAAGAGTTCCTAGGTGCATCGTCATGAGTATAAAATTGTCTAAGGTCTTTAAGTTGCCTTGTAACTCGCTGCATCGTTAGATCCTGAAGTAGCTCAAAAAAAATTACTTTGTCAGCTTGCGATACTATATTTGAGCTCTGCAGTAGAAACTTATCTTACTCGACCAACCTTTGCTTCTGGACTGTGTGTAAGTTCGTGGTTTAATTATGGAGTGACAGTGGTGGTAGCCGGCGCACCGATGGTGGCGTCCGGAGTCCAGTTAGGAAGTTAGGGGACACATTGGAGAAGAAGAAAAAGAGGAGAAAAAGAAAAGAAAAGAAAAAAGACAGGAAGAAGGAAAGAGTTTTAAGAAAGGAGAATAGGGCTTAATTATTTATTTCAGTTTACTTCTTCTATGATTAATTAATTATCTCACACTAATTAAGTTGTTTGATTAATCATAAATGAATGGATTATTTGTTATTATTTCTTTTTTAACCGATATTTAACTAACCCAAAATCTGACATTTTAGAAAGGAGAATAGGGCTTAATTATTTATTTCAGTTTACTTCTTCTATGATTAATTAATTATCTCACACTAATTAAGTTGTTTGATTAATCATAAATGAATGGATTATTTGTTATTATTTCTTTTTTAACCGATATTTAACTAACCCAAAATCTGACATTTTAGAAAGGAGAATAGGGCTTAATTATTTATTTCAGTTTACTTCTTCTATGATTAATTAATTATCTCACACTAATTAAGTTGTTTGATTAATCATAAATGAATGGATTATTTGTTATTATTTCTTTTTTAACCGATATTTAACTAATCCAAAATCTGACATTTTAGAAAGGAGAATAGGGCTTAATTATTTATTTCAGTTTACTTCTTCTATGATTAATTAATTATCTCACACTAATTAAGTTGTTTGATTAATCATAAATTAATGGATTATTTCTTATTATTTCTTTTTTAACCCATATTTAACTAATAATAATGGAATTAAATAATACACCCCAAAAATCTGACATTTTAGAAAGGGTAGTGAGGGCCACAAGAAAATTATATAATTGAATTAGTGGCAAAATAGAAAGTTTAAAAAAAGTTAGAAGGGATGTTTGATCATTTTAAAAGAAGGAAAGATATAGTTAGTAATTAAACTCACTCAGGAAATGTCCTCTAATTGAACCCTCATGGTAAATAGATTAAATCTCTTTAATTTTCTTATCTCAATATTAGGTCAAATAAAAATTTTCTATGAAACTCTGTTATCCCTTCACAGAAATCTACAGAAAATACTAGTATTAGGAACAAGTTCATTAGACATGGTACATTTTGAAAAAAATCAAAACAGAAATCCAGATACAGAGAACTCTGTCGACCACATTGGAGGATGGCGAAAAAAGATCCCTCTCCAATATAATCAGTAGCCATTGTTTAGCAGTTTTAAACGTTGCACGGATTGGATGAAACTTCTGCAAAACAAATTTCATGCATAAGCGTTAGAACAAGAAAGGTCCCTTCCAAAGTGATCATTAAAAATAAAAATAAAAAAAATCCCTGTTATATTTGTTTAAAAATAAGGTAGAAATTGAATTTTTAAATAACAATTATGTCCTCATAAAATGGGAAAAGTAAAAAGTAAAAAGGTTTAAATATGATTATAACGAGTCTCAAATTAAATTAAATTAGACTTACTCCCAAGGTACATCTCCAGCAAGCAGCCAATCTCCTTCCCTATCTTGATATGTAAGCTTGTACATTTTAACATTTTCCTGACCTGTCACAACCCAATACAAGAGAAATTTGTCAGTATTTATTCTCTTGTACCATGTTTGGCAACAAATGATGCCCAAAATATTTCTTGAAATGATGAATAAAACTTAACAATGATGATACAAAGTGTGCCCAAAAATCATGCTTAAGCCATTTTTGCGTGCTTACATTTTCCAAACATGGCAACGAGGGTGGCAGTAAGTGATTGATAAGAATGATGGATGCTTAAGTCAACCTTCCTTGCTATCCCAATTCCTTCCATTTTCACTTTCACGTACATGGAAGTTGATTCTCTGCCACCGCCACCACCACCACTCCCACTGTCATTCTCTACGGTTATATAGTTGTCGGCGGTGCACTGACGGTGGTTCTGCTGGCAAAACTTCTTCATCCAAGACTTTACCGGCGGCCACCCCACTAAAACATCTTCCTCCTCATCAACATATCTGTTGATCCAAATTACAGAACCAATCAAATATTATTCCTAATCATCTTAATTACCCAAAAAGAATGCATTCTCACACACAAGCCTAAGGCAATTGATAAACGGGTAGAGTTCCATACCAAACTTTCGCCTCATCACAAATGGCTTTATTCAAAAAAAAAAAAAAAAGAGAGAGAGAGAGAACATATATGCATTCCCACACACATGCAAAATGCAGTTAATAAATGGGTACGGTTCCACACGAAACCTCTCGTGGCCGAAGCACAAACACAGAATACAAGATAGAACATATAAAGAGAGTGAGGATACCTGTTGGTGATGACAGATTTCTGAATGTGTTTTTCCTCTTCTAATTCTCCACTGCAATGCTGCTTATCGTCCCATATCAACAATGGCAAAGTGCGTTTCTTGTTGACATCTGAAAATGCTTCATCAAAACTCCGTTTTTTGTTTGTGCCACAATCTTGATTTTGATCGAACCGTTCAGTCAAACTGCTTGAAAGTGCGAGTTTGAGTTGAAGCTCCATCTTTATCTTCCAATGGCAATAATCCAAGAAACAAAAAAACACAAGTCACAAAACCCAATAAAAAGAGGCACTGGAAATGTAAAAGGGTTCCAGGGGGTTTGGGTATCTTGTACATTATATACGAGGATATGTGTGTGTGTGTGTTGAGGGTGGGTGGGTTGGGGTAGTAGACAGCCTTGAGCAACATTTTCCCAAGTATGTCTCTGTCATTGCTAGACTTTTAGCCGACCCAATTGCTGTGCTGTTCCCTATTGCTTAATCCTTTTTTGGAGCCGACACTATGCTTTCTTTATTGCAACCAATTTCCCTATGTTGCGTGGTAATTCAGCTCTCAATTCCCGTACCTCACCCTCTTAATTTTTATTTTTTTTAATTCCACACTCAATTTTCGTACCACCTTCCTTTATAGTATAGTGTTATCTATCCTTACATGTTGCATGTTGTTTGTGACGTGAGAAGTTTAAATTTATTCTCTCTCCTCCATCTCTCTCTTTTTGGATTTGACCTTCCTCCGTTATTAAAAATGAGTGAAGCAATGAAACACCTTGATACATTATAATATCAATAATGCTGAATTAATAATTATTAATCAAGTATTTATGATTGCCAACTATTAACAATCAATTATTGAAAAAATAAAAGAATATCCATACTTGTGGTGCAAAAAGAAGAATAATAGTGATAATATTTTAAGTGAGGACATTAAAATTGTTATAAATATCTTACATTTAGTTACAAGATTTTTTATTTTATCACGATAATAATTTTTACAAAAATATAACAATAATAATAATTGCGTTATTATATCATAAACAAAATCTCACACTTCTTATATAATAATTGCTATTTTAAAGTCTAAACTCATTGAATAATAAGAATACATCATTTATTTTAGCAATAACGGATTAAATTAATCCTAAAAGAACTTTTAGTATGGAGAAAGTGCAGATAATGCTGTGTATTTTTTAATTTTTATGTAAATAAATTTTATCCAAAATATGTAGATCAATAATTTTATTATATATAATTTCATTCAATTCACTCTTTATTTATGTATTTCATATTAATTACTCGATTACGTGCAAATATCAATATTAACTATCAATTTATGGCATTCCAAATCCAGAACATTGTGATAGAATATATATATATAAATAGGCTCTCTACATACTGTATGGTAATAATCCGCATATTAGGACCAAGAACAACCCGGCTTCGAGTACCAGTTGAGAAAGACAGAGTGAAAGGGGTTCATCCTTGATTTCTGGAGCCGCACTGCAGACGATTACTTGTACATATATCTAGTCAAAACTCGCAAAAGCTGACCATTGTAGTTGAGTGCAGGCCAGTGTTTTTTTGGGTTAGGGTCTATGTTTATTAGGTTTAATCAATCCAACAATAAGGACAAATACATGAATTTAATCCTTGTGCGTGTGTGTGTGTGTGTAGACAATGCTTCGGAAAATGTGTTTAATTGCATTTATGCATCCACTAATCAAGTTCGCCCCTTTACAATCCAATCTTTACCATTCAGAAAAATTATTAAAACCATCTTTAAATTGATTTTTTTTATTTAGAAAAATCCATAAAAAATTTCAATTCAAAAACTCTATTTCACCAACTTTCCATACGAATAATATTTATACTAATATTTTTAGGGTTTATTAACTTTAAATTAAATTTTAGTTGGCTTCTTAGATTAACAAATTAATGAATTGGGTTTTCATAATAGGAATTTTTTTCATTAGGGATTCTCTACTTGATCAATTGTATTATGATTATAAATTTAACTTTTGAATTTTTTAGATTTTTTGTATGTTCTCATAAATAAAAAAGATCATTTTTAAATTAATTAACATGTTATTAATGTAACGCACATGCAAAACTTTTATTACTCACATACAATAGTTCAATATTTAATATGCATACTAAAAAAAAATTATCACGAGAACTCAAATCATTAATTTTTTTTATGCAATAAACTCAATGGTAATTTAGTTCAAAAACTACAAAATCTTAAATGTGTTAGTTTAACAGTTAATGATTCTTTCTTTTTCTTTTATTCAAAAGAAAAGTTGGTGGAATGAGTTTTTTGAATGGAAAAAATATTTTTATGAATATTTTTGTTTTTATTTCATTTTAGGGAATTATTTTGTATTTTTCCCTATATTTTACGAAGACAGCATCAATGAGTACAAAGGGGAAGGAGAAGGCTTCTTGGTTGAACAACCTGAAAAATGTCAACTATGACATGGATATCCTTCACCTCCCGCAAAATACTCACGATTCCTCCAAGGGGGAGCGTTCTTGCCCATACTGGATTTTACTTTTAACATTTGGAACCAGTGGAGATGAAATAATGCAGGAAACAATCTTCCTATAACCTGAGACCACAAATGAAATTTCGGTCCACTTTAATCATTGACCCTCTATCCGACTACATCAGACCAGACATCATTCACCGTATCAAGATCGGCGGACCAAGAATCAGTGATCTTGTGGCCCGTTTGTATTGCAATTTAGTTGTCTGTAGAACATAATTTATCTTTCAAACTAAAATTAATGCCACGTCTCTTTTAATGAAAATTCACAACACAATCTTAGGAGGGCTCCTCGGCTGCCATTTAGTATAAATTAAGCCTGTCAATTGCATCTCTAGGTGAGAAAACACTGAAGGCGAATGCACTAGACTGTATATCAACACACTAATAAAATTCAAGTAACAAATGCTATTGTATGAAATATGTATGAATATCTCAAAACCACATTTACAATGTTCGAAAGATCATTGACAACTGAATTCAGAAGTCTTGATTGTCTCTTTAAGAATCATCTATAATACATCATCATCCTGTTGAGGATATACCGAAGCATCCTCAATTGGGAGCGAAGGTGGGGTTCCAGGAGGTATACAAGCTGCACCATTCTCACCAGCACATATACACAGCGCTTCGGCTTCTCTTAGGGTTGCATCAAGGTCAATTTGACCACTCAGTTCATTGATAAATTTTAGGAGTGTGTCAAAATCCATCTGTTCCCCCATTATCTTATTACGATATCTCTTGAGGATCGCGACACAAACATAAAGGTGCAGATGCTCACTCAGATAGTGAGTCCACAAAACTTCCCACAAGCGCATTGTCCGATCGTATTCAAATTCCCTGCAAAACATGAGAAGGTCATCCACAGAACAAACTTACATATCTATCCAACCGCACTACGGTAATCAGTGAAACGGATAAGAATTTGGGAGTTGAATAAATAAAACATGATAGAAAGGGCAGTAGTCACACTTGCCTCTTAAACTGTATCAGAATCCAGCGAAAACAAAAGAAATAGTTCAAGCAATCATTCTGCTTAAAATAGTTGTGCAATGGGCTGTCTAACAACTCAACCAGCTGCAAAATATGAAAAATATATTGATTAGATACGTTAAAAACATCTGCCAATTTATTTGCTAACATGCCACTAGGAACAGAATACATTCACTAGGAAGCCATGCGAACGTAAGTGAAACTAGCAAGAAGAATACTGAAAGAAATAAATACACAACTATTTAACATTCAGATAATTAGTGATAACATGACATACCACATATGCTCTATCTAGAAAATTTATTAGAGATTCTAAATAATCATAGAGTTGCCTAAAGAAAAGCAGACAATCATAAGTAGTTAATCAGTTTCTGACGTGCATAGTAAGTACAAAAACCTAAAAGGAGCTTCCTATAATTATTTTGGTGCAATTTGATAAGTTGTTCTCCCTCTAGATAGATTTAAAGCTTTTAGAGAATGACTTATAACTTGATCACCTTTTACTTTTTCTACAGAAGAAAAGTCAAATTTTGATAACTTTCTTCCAAAATCACCCCTTATTTATTAAAAAAAATATTAAAACAAGTTAAATTAATCTCTGCAATAAAAAATTTCCGTTTAAAATAAAATCTCATGCCAATTAAGTGAAGGATTTTTCAATTGCCACTGATTCGTGCTATCCATATATGTTGAATACGATATGGAAAAAAAAATCTCAATAAGTACAAACAAAAAGGCATAATAGGCACTTAATAAATAACACTTTTTAAATTAGAAAAATATATTGCATAAATAGAAATAGAACACACATTCTCAGCAGGACAGATGGTGGTGCATAAACTATGACATTGCACATGAAAAAAATCCTTGGAAATTGTCAACATCCCCCTTGTTAAGCCGACCGTCCTGTTTATCAACCAAGATTATGTTCCTTGAACAATCTGAATCTATCCCATTTGCAAAGGTAACTGGGGATAGCTACTAAGGCTCCTAAGGAGGCCAAGGTTCCAGAATAATAAAGCATACAAAAAAGGCTCAACACACCAATGCAGCACATCCATGAGTATGCGCACAACTACATGAGAGAGAGAGAGACACACACACACAGAGAGAGAGAGAGAGAGAACCTTTGATAATGCAAAAAGTTGAGAGTGCATCCCACTTTGGTCGCGATTGAAATTAGGTCCAAGACGCTCCATAAGGGAAACAAAGCACCAAAAGGATTTGGATTCATCTTTCATTACATATAAGATTGGGGACAGAAGATCACTCATACCCTAAAGGTCAAAAACAAATAGTCTCAAGTAGCAGAAACATTTGTAACAACTATGCTGGTGGTTAAAATAAAGTTTCAGTATTAATGAGACAATAGAGTTGACTACCTGACAATACCCAAGATCAAAGTTGTAAAACGAGTATGTCAACAGTATGTCACGTAAGAGATACACATTAGGATTGTCATCCCCATCATAGAATAACAGCGACCTGTCAGTCCTCACCTTGAAATGGAAAGCAAAAATGAATGGTGATGTTTGATAAGAATACTGCATCTGGCATCTTGATAAAACATATATGTAGATTAGAAAATGTGCCAATAGAGCATACCACATCCTTGTCGATAAGGCCTTTCCTCTCTCTGAATTTTGTAAATCTTTTCGCCTGCTCCGCCGAGATGCTCTGAGTAAACAATTAACATTATATCTTGTACTCTAGGTCCACTGAATCAAGAAAGATGAATTCTTCGTTGAACATATCACCTGATTTACCAGGTTGAAGTTTTAAATGGAATAAATTCTGTAAAAGAATGAGAATGGCTTCTTTTTTATTTCAGATATGATACTTCTCTTGCTTCTGAATTAGGATCCTGTCTCTTGGAACATTTTCCATCAAATTACATCTCTGTTTTAAGCCTTCTAATGCTAGGGTATGCATAATGCAAAAACCTGTAGTCAAGTCAATATTATCATAAAATCACTCTCCTCAAAGGCACCACATAAGAGGCATGGTTAGATTCGTATATGTCAAAGTTCTTCATGGTCTTTGTAAATTACCCTAATTTCAGTTGCAATAGACAATTTGGTCAACTTAACTCTACATAACTGAATAGATCAGGTGATTGTACCACCCAACCCAGAGTGAGCCTCAGTGATCTCAATTAATGCCGTTGGCTTTTAAGGAAGGTGATTTACAGATAATATTAAAGCTATGCTTTGGGTTTCATCCTTAAAAGGGCAGTGTCTTTGAGTTTAACTTCAACTAACAGCCTGCCAAAACATTAGGCAAGATCATATTCTCTACATAAAACAAGCAATACAAGGTATGAAAAACAACATCATCTCCAGTCCCCAGAAGCCCACTCAAGGGCTTAGTCCTTATTCTCAAGATTTCACTGTTGGCAAACACCTCCAGTAAATAAGACAACATTGAACTGAGGAGTCTGTGCCATCATTAATATGCAACGGACAAATGGAATAAGGTACAAAGTGAAAAAAAAAATTGAGAATCAATCATGAACAGTTTCCCTCTTTTCTCAATCCCAGAGCATTCCAAAATGACATTAATTGTGAATGCATTTGCTACTTCCTATAATATAGACTAGAATGTGACTATGGGTCTAATTTAAATATGCAAAGAACCTGGAGCACGCTAAAAGGTTTTCTCATTAGAAAAAATACAAATGAAAAGGGCCACGTATAACCGAATTTCATTAGCAAATTCAGAACAAAATCTTGAAACACGTCAGAAATCAACTTTGGTTCATTACAAACCTGCCACTGCTTTTTTATTGTTTCATACTCTGACTTCTTTACTGACATGAGGTATTCTCTCTCTGCATATGTTGAATCATATGTGTGGTATCCTAACAAGAATGTCCAAATCTGCAAATAAAAAACAATGAATTTCACAATACAAGAAAGAAGCAAAACAAGTCAATTCACAAACATTAACAAATTGATAAAGCATCAAAACAAGAATCTTCTTCCAATACACAGACCTCCTTCCGCAAATCATGCTCTACTCCCCCATAGAAGATTCTCTTTCTTAATGCTTTAGAATCCATTACTCGCCCTTCTGTATCCAAGAAGGTAGCCCACTGCAAGTAAAATTTCAACTCAGATGGAATATAAAATAAACTGGTAAGCAATTACATTAACAGTAAATAAAATTATTGAAGTCACGCAACAACATGCTGGATGTCCAGGTCACTAATGAAAGGTAAGTATAACAAGTTAGTTAGGGAAGAAAAGAACTCTTGATGTATCTTCAACATAAGATGCTGGCACTTAATAGAAAAATCAAGTGCACAAAGGATATGGCACGGACAAGGCAATTCATTCTTTATTTGTTTCTATATTGTCGGAGTCAGATTAGGTATACTTCTTTAAGAACACTAGAGTACATCATGACAGAAATACATTATCACGAAAGTTCAACAGTAAAGCTTACTAGTAGCATACAACAAACTGTCAGCCAGTCAAGCAAGCCTGTGCATCCATGCATGTGTAGGCAGAAAGGAGAAAAGAGAGAAAGAGAGCCACAGAAGTGGACTTATGTAATAATTATAATCATTAAGGGGAAAGAAAGTGCATCACCATAGTGTATACTAATATGACCTCAGTATAGGTAGTTTCCAAGAACACATCACCATATCTGTATAGGTAGTTTCCAAGAACCAACGACATATATGCAGGGAACTGAATTGGTTTTTGGCCTGGAGTATGGCCCCTTCCCCCTGGGTTTGGGTTTTTGATCAATTTTCTCTTCTTTTTTTTAACTGACAACGTGGAAATGCCATGTATAGAAATAGAAAATATCTTGATTATCTTTCAACCCTGTGTATTTATATTCTTTAATTTCTTTCAAATTTTCCACCTCACCTTTCTTGAAATCTTTTTTCTTATTTAAAGAAATGAATAATCTCAATTGACAAATTCCCTTCTTAATATCTAGAGAGTGAATAATTCTTTTCTTCTCTGTCCTTTAAATACATCCTCTTGCCAATCCCTTACAAAACATAAAGGCGTCAGTCTATCTTTTGGTTGTCTCAGAAGTTAGCAGCCCGCAATTCAAACACAGAATACAGCATTTTATTGTTTAAAACCCCCACTCTTAGAATCTGAGTGTTTCTCCCACTAGTATGGAAACTTCTTGTAATATTTTTTATGTTGTTTTAGTAAGGAAGTATCACTTCTTCTTCTTCTTCTTTAACACACTTCGTAAATCTACTGCTTCTAAATTTGACTCTTAGGATGAGATCACTAAATATTTCTGAACCTGATAAAGTTCCTCTCACAGATCCACCTATTATTAACCCTTTATCAAGCGTTAATTAAGCCTAAAACTTATTTTACCAAAGCTGTATAAATGTTAGTTTCTCCTATTAAGTTTCTTGGGAAAGAATATGTACAGGCTACCAAATTTGACCAGCATACTTTACCAGCAACAAAAAGTTGTTGCTCTAGAGATCCGTGATCACCTTCCAAAGTTGTCGCTTACTCCATTTTGGGGCAGTCAGACTTGCCCTAAGTCTTCATGGCAAAAAGAGACTCCTGCCCTATAAAAATTTCTTTACTGATACAAGGTATTCTGACTGTCAACAAAGCCTGCATCGGCACAGTTCAAACCAAACTTAATGCCAAATTTCAACATGACTATTGCTGATCCATGTCATGTAACTGCCTTGAAAGTCCGAATTCAAATTGTAGTTGTACCTGATATTGTTACTTATGGAGCCACCTCCATCATCAAAAGGCTTATAGAAATCAAAATCATTCATTAGATTTTGCTTTTCTCCAAGGAACAAATGATGCACTACTTCTCTGTTGATTCAGACCATATTCCCAGCTACAGTTATGTTCCAAAGCAAATTCCGAGAGATCAACTTCTAAAGCTGATCCCCGAATCATGGGTCGCAGCATATGAAAAAACCAATAACGCTACAAAGGCATCTGTTTCAAGAAGCGATGCAGATTCTTCATAAAGAAGTTTTCAAAGAGAAAAGGCGACCAACGCTTTTTGTGCAAAAGAGCGGCCATTATGCGAAAAATTGTCTGCATAAAATATGAGCCAACCCCATCACTTAAATCATTCAAGCAACTCAATATGATCTCGACAATTATGATCGAGTCAGTGTTCTTTGAAGATGAGAAACCCAACTCTCAAATCTTATTTGCCATTGAGGATCTTCTAGGACTTGAAGATGAATCTTCAATAAAAGATGAATTATATTATAATAGGCCCTACCCATGTTTTGGACTCTAAATCATCAATTTGGCCCGCCCACATTACTCCAATATTCCAAGTATAGCTAATTCCTGATAAATATGAGACACCAATAACAATAGTTGGATACTTGAGCCACAAGTTCTATCCTCAATCCAAAAATCTTGCCTTCAAAGTAATTGCAAACCCCCAGGTCGCTAATAGTGATAGTTACAGAACTAATTAACTGCCACATTAAACTTCAGTTCTTCCCATAATAAGTAATCACTCATCAACTACTAGAATCTTCTGAAACATCTTTGGGGAAAAAATGCCAAACCAAAGTCAAATGTTCTCAAATATAAGTCATATTTCCATATTTCTAGCCTCTCTATCGATACTTTACCATCCATCGAGGAATCCTTGTTATGTTAAGTATCGATGTGCATATCCTATAAAGAATTCCTTCAGAAGTGCTCTCATGCTCTCATCCACTCTTGACAAATCTTGAATTCTTCATATCCTTCCTCTTTAAAAAGGAGATAAACCAACAAAGGTAAGTCATCCAAGAATGCCTCCGAATTAAATAAAATTGGCCACAAGGAATTGGAATGCCTCCAACTCAAATGGAATTAGCCACAAATGAATTAGCAAAATTGCAAAATGAAGGATTGATTGAACCTACAACATAGGCAAGGGCATGCCAAGCATTCTATGTCAACAAGAGGAGCGAACAAGTGCAAGGAAAAATGAGAGTTGTTGTTAATTACAAGCCACTCAATTACTTTCATGTTGATTACAAGTTTCCATGGCAAACAAGAGTTTATCTCTTTTCAAATTTTAATCAAGAAATTTGTCTTCTCTAAGTTTGACCTCAAAATAGGCTTTTGGAAGCTATGCATTAGACCGCAAGAAAGATAAAAGACGGCATTTTCTCCCTTCAATGGAAAGTCATGCCTTTCAACTTAAAACTACATCTTCTCTTTTCTAAAAAGCTATAGTGAAAATCTTTCAACCACTCTCACAAATGCTCTAGTCTACATTGATGACATTCTACTATTTTTCGAGGATATCAAGTCACATGTTCCACTACTACAACATTTTGCCAATATTCTCCAAGAACATAGGATAATGCTACCTTGAAAGAAAATGATCGTCACAGGTAAGTGATCACTTTTGGGCTACAATCTTACTCGAAGAAAAGGATGATAAATGGCATGTTTGTAGATAAAAAAGTTGGAACATTTTAACCCAGCTGAACAGCAATATCATTCAACATTTAAAGAAGTCTTTGCAAATAAGGAATTGAAAATTTTCAGTTCCATTTGATTATATCATTTCTTGGTTGAAATGAACATGGAGCATTTCCAAAAATGTTGAGTTTCAAATAGATGGTCATTCCTTACTTTGGTTGACTATGTACACCTTTGAAGTAAAAACATCAAATGGAAGAATAATGTCCCTATAAATCTCCTCTCGCAACCAAAACTCCCTTACAGTCCTCTTAACCATAATCACATTATCGATATGATGAACAAGGTATCAAGGCATTTCTAAGCATGAAAATCTTCTCCTGCCTCCTTTACCCAAGTCACTAATCTTCCTCCAGAATTAGAAGAATTGGCATGAGACAAAACTCATTGTTGCAAAACCAAAGAGTTAATGCTCACGTATTAGTTAGTCCCTCAAGATTAGAAATTTGGAGTTCACACACTTGGAAGACTAAGTTTCCATCTAATTATCTATTCTCTACGCTTTTCCAATTCAATCCTCGAACCAACGAACAAATTCATCAAAGAACTCTTTGTATATTTTGGTACCTCTTGGACCAATTGGACCAATTGGAAATTAGTATCAATTTTCAAATTGAATCAACTTTGAAATGGCTTGGTAGTCTTTATGAGGGATGGAATGAACACTCAGAGTCATATGCAACATCTAGAAAATTCTTTGAATGGTTCCATCCATTGTCTCATTGGGCACAAAAATCCAAGACATCATCTGTAAGGCAAAAGGATTTTCTAAGCAGATCATTAAATTTTCATGTAATTTTTGTATTGGAAAAAAAAGGGTTTTAGATTCTTAACCACCATCATCTCTCAGGTGCCACAGAGTACTATATTTTCCCATTTAATATACATGCAGAATGGGAAAGATATCCTCATGAGTTCAAGGAATCATCATTAAGAAGAATTCAATATTTCCACCTCAAATCTGGCCTTCATTTGAAGATGCCCCTTGAGAAAAACTTCCTCCAACCTATGTTCAAACCATCCATAAAGATACTCGAGCTTTCTTTGAGAAAACAACAGTCAAGGACACTCATTCTCACAAGAAGATATGTGGCCAAGCCAAAACGAGCATTTGATGCTAATTGAAGCTAATTATCCAAGAACTATCCATCTCAAACTTAAGGAGTATCAATAGGATTCAATCCCAAATTACTTTGACTGATTTCTATTCTCAATAGGAGATTGGTTCCTGTTCACATAAAGAAAGTCCTCCAAAAGAAAAAGGCACAAAGTACTATAATATTTATCCTTATCAAGATGGATGGTCACGAATACAGCCAACCCTGACTGTTGGTCGAAAACTCTATTCCGAAGACTCAGATGAAACTACCCCAAACGCTAATTTGAAACTCCCTAGAACATAAACTCTAATCTCAATTATCACCTTAAAGAAGTTACATGCTTTCAGTTGTTATCCTAAAATGTCAGCCAATATGCTTTAGATTATTGTCCTAAAGTATCAAAGGCAGTTACTGCTTACTGTACCCAAATAATTGTACTAGTTATAAGGTGGACCAAAAGTTTGTCGCCTTGCATGTAAAGCTAGTGGATAAGAGCAGTTCTGAATGAATTCTTTACGAAATATGCACAAGAATCCTCAATAGACGCTAAAGCATCAACAGAGAAGTATTGCATGGGCTGGATATATAGAATGAAATACAACTTGTATTGGAGACCATTTGACTTTCGAATGACTTTTTTCACGAAGATATTTGATGATGTCAAACCTGCTAATTATATCTTTCCTTGGGAGAAAAGATCCTAGTCGTCGATGAGTGACTACTAATTCCGAAAAGAAAGTTCAGTTGAAAAATTATCCCTATGAATAGGGTTTCTAATACTTTATATGCATAATTTTTGGATTGAGGATATAACTTGTGGCTCCATTATCAAGAAGGCCAGGTATTATTACCAATATCTCATGGTTGTACATGGATTAGAAAAAGAGGGCCAAATTAATGATTTGAAGACCAAAACATGAGGACTTGTTGTCGGATAATAGAAGATTCATCTTTAGGCTCTAAAAGATCCTTAATGGCAAATAAAAGATTCAGAGGTGGGTCCCTTATCTTTAGAGAACAATGACTCAAGATCATCATTGTGGAAATCACATTTTCTTGAAAATTAATGTGATGAGATCAGATCCTTTTTATGCGAACATTTTTTTGCAAATGGCCCCTCTTTTTGCACAAGAAGCTCCATTGCTTTTCCCATAACTTTTTTATGAAGAATCTGCCTCATTCAGAATGCTACCTTAAAGTGCTAGGTTGCTCATGATTGGTTTTTTTGTAATGCTTTCTGTTCTTTTCTTGGGCACTAACACTTTCCATCATGATTGCATTTGATGGTGAGGTCTCTGCTTATCCAGTTTTTTGGAATTTCAACACAGCTTATACAGTTTCTTGGTGAGGTCTCTCATTTCAATGAAACAAAGAGCCTCTTGTCCAAATGATTCTAGGACAGAGTATTCAAAAAGGCTTGTTTCAAATTGGGGT
Source organism: Paulownia fortunei (assembly GCA_019321725.1). Taxonomy (NCBI): domain Eukaryota; kingdom Viridiplantae; phylum Streptophyta; class Magnoliopsida; order Lamiales; family Paulowniaceae; genus Paulownia; species Paulownia fortunei. Next base: position 14,461,575 of record CM033105.1, on the reverse strand, counting down.
TATCCATTCCTCCAATGAGATAGTATCGCTTGGTGGCGTGCCTTAAATGTCTCTCAGGGTCCTCTCTTTGGACTGAACACTTCAGTTTAAAGAACTCTTCTCGAGTAGCGTCAACATGGTGATATATGCTTCCAAGAAATTCCATACATAATGGTACATGAAAGCATCAATCGAGGGTGAGTATCATAGCTCAGTTTGTCTGTATTCCCTCAAATTATACCACCATTCCTTAAAGACTCCTGTCATCCTAAAAGTAAAGCTTGTTATTACTGTTGCATTGTCGCATTTGGACATTGGAGTTCGGTTATGCACCAAGATGTCATTTCATGAATCCGATTCCGCCAATTTAGAGGCTAGTGTTTCATATAAGGTAAACCACGCTTTGTTGTTTGATGGTTGTGGAATATCTGGCAGCGGTTGATTTACAAAAGCTTTCTTTTGCATGCAATTTTTAGTTACTAGTTATTATTTCAGAGTTGTTGACCATTGATTAGTTTGATTTATTAGATTTACAGCGAGTTATAGAAAAAGTTTCTAAATGGTATAATACGACCCCATAAGATGTCGGCAAATGGTTGCAAATTTAATATAACTTCATTTCCTTGCTCTAATAAAAAGAAAATGCTGAGTAAAAATTATACTGCATGCTAGTGAATCAATACCAAATTATCACTTCAGGCACTTCTTAGCTATAAATAAGGATTGAATAAACTCGCCACAAGCCACCACCCCAAACCAAAGAATCTTGTGCTCGCCACTAAATTGACATTATTACTTCATTTTTCTTATCAAAACTCTACCATGTAAAAGGTACATCAGTTTTTGGTACGTAGACAGAGAAAAATCTTAGAAGAGTTATTTATTAGTGTAAGCCTTATGAAGTAATACTTTGTTCCATGACCATTGACCACCAATTTAAGTCGTGTCATATCTCTTCAAAATCAAAAATAACAAAAAAGATGAATATATGTAAGGAGAGAAATGGAGAGTAACAGAAGTATATCCTACTTAGTCTTGACCTCAAAAACAGAACATTTAGATCCTCATCATTCAGGCAAAAGGGCTTACCTCTTCTTGCCCCAATGGTGGCTGGCGTGGTTTTCCCCATACTAGAGATAATTTATCAAACTGCCAAGGGAAGATGAAATGTTAATAAATTTTAACACATGTAACCTAAGAAGAAAATAATTCATCAGACACAAAAAGGAAAAGTATTGATTACTATTAAAATGATAAACATACAAGCCTTCTATTTAACGGTTGGAATAAATAACAATAGCTTGATAACTAGATAAGATATTTTCACGATTTCACAATTAAAAGGTATTTTACACTCGTAAAAGAGATACTCCATTAGGCAACATGATAAAATAACAATAGCTTGATACTACCAAGAGGATCTGTAAGTTTCTAAACCCGAGATGATATGTAAGTTTCTAAGTCCCTTTTCATGATTTCACAATTAAAAGGTATTTTACGTAGATATCTAAAATGCTTATTATGATTTCACAATTAAAAGGCATTTTTCACTTGCAAAAGATATACTCCCTCCATACCATAAAGGATGTCTAAGTTACTATTTCTACTAGTTGAAAAGATTTACCTGTTATGCCTTCGTTGATAATATCTGTTATGTTTGATGATCATTAATTTTAGAAAGACAATTAAGTTTTGAGCTTGATATAAAAATAGATTCAAAGACTACATAAGATTTTGTTCCTAGATCTTGTTTGCACTCATATAATTAACATTCGTTCTTATTTGTTCAACCTTAATATTGTAAAATAGGAAGGTTTATATCGAAAAGAACATAGTAATTTTTGCTTCTCTTTTTTGTTGGAAAACTCAATGCTAGCAATCTCTAAGCGAAAGCATAATAAAATTCATAGGCCACAACATATAGGAAAGTTCTAACATACTATGTTAGGAAGACAAAAGAAGGAATGATGAAATGAAGAAATTATATATTACGTCAAAGAAGAAAAGCAATTGTAGTTATACCACTCATAATTAGACAATATTCTTATCTCAAATAACCAATTTTATCTGCTAAGGATGCACAAGAATATGAAACTAGAATGTCATTTTAGCTGAGCATCATATCATAATTTCTGAACTGATCAGAAGGTAGTAAGGAAAGGGCCAAATCATACAGTTGAAGTAGAGGACATCAAAATTTTCTGCACGAGTTTCAGTATATTCTGAATAGGAAGAAGGCTCAATTTCTCTTCAGAAACAAAATTTGAACACTTCAATTATCTCTTTTGTGTATTAACTTACAAGGTTATAATCAAAGAGTTGATATTTGCATAAGAATCATGTATGCTTGCACTTGGTACCTATCTCTATATAATTTACTTGCGCTTGTAACCTAATTCTGAGAATTTACTTGCTCTTGGCAACTAATTCTGCATTATGGTCAATGCTTTTCTCTTCATTGCTTTCATAACGAGCAGTGAATATCCGATTCCTTAGTGTGACTTTCAGACAACACAGTATTGTCTGAAACCATTGAAAGCAAACTTAGTCAAAAAATTTGCTGGCCGTCAATGCAACCCAAAGTTCCTTCTGCCAACCATGGGTCCCCTATTCAGTAAAAGAGACTACTTCCGCCAAGTTTTGCAAAAATTACATGCCCTCCATAAGTATGCATATACAACTGAACCATGGAGAAAATGTACCAGGATCAACACATTTTCAGGGGACAAAATGATTTGTCATCTAAGTGCACATTATGCTACTCGGGATTGAATCGTATATTTAAGCTATGTGCTCTGCCGATAACAGTAGCATGAGGCATTCACCAACTTCAATGTCTAACACATGAATGAACATACATTAATTGCCAACAATGGGAATAAAAGTAAAAGAAATTCAGATCAGCATGCCTATCCTTGGTATAAATGACAAAGTAGATTGACTAGAAATTCCCTTGCTCATTAACAAAGTAAATTGTAACCAATTCCACTAAATAAGCTGGACATCATTTTCTGCCTAAAAGAGGGTTATATATACAACATAAAGAAGAGCGGAGAAGCTCAACAAAACCAAATGGCTCCTTTATATACCTCCTTACAATTGATAAGCTCAAAAATTCCAACATTGGTGGCTGCTTCTTCACCAAGAATTAGTTTCCTAGGTGAGATTTTCTGTGTGAAAAGGGACAAAGCCCTAAATCAGACAGTCCTGGAATAGAAGTTCAAGGAAAACCAAAACATACTGTTGAAAACAAACTTGCAATGAGATTTTACATTGAACCTGACGGGCAGTATCTCAAGAAAAATATCCTTCCCCAGAACCAATTGTTAAACTTGCCAACAGCAATGAGATTTCCCAAAGGGGGTTTAAACACACTAACTTCCCAGCTCATAAATAAAATAATGTATTATATTTAATCCCCCACTTCCAACTTCAGAAACCATCCACAATCACAAAAAACCAAATACAAGGAATTTTTTTAATTACTCCTCGTTTTTGTGGAGAGATGATGGGCAAACGATAAATAGGTGTCCACTACAGGCAAAGTTCTAGGAACTGGAAAGAGAGCGAAGAAGGAAGAAAGTATTACCTCTACTGGATCAGATGGTACAGAAACCTCATCGGGAACTTTTGGAGAATCATTTGGGGCTGTGATGTGATACGCAGGTGACAACTGACCATGCTTCCTCTCCTCATTAGGAGAAAAGCCATCAAGATGGCTTTCTCGGAAGATTTGGGAAGTTGTTTCACGAGCAAATCTGGTAACAAGTGAGAATTTCTCCAATACTTGAATTGAAAGATCCCGAGCAGGATCATGATGTTTTTGCCTCTGCCTGCCATTTTGCTGAAAATTACCAGTGTTTTTATCTGACTCAGCCCTCTCTTGATCAGCACTAAAGGGGGATTCATTAGCTCCAATAGTAGGAGAAGGAACATTTGCTACAGAAACAGCCCTAGAAAGCTCCAAGGAAGACAGAGTTCTCTGTATAAGGTAAAGGATAGCAGTTATTTAAAGTAGATCAGCCTGTTCATAGGAAACTACAGAAGCAATCAGGTATCATTAACAAGGTGACATTTGACAGGAACCATTCATTAATGCGACTTACATCGCATTGAATAACTAATTTTAGTTATAAGACAATTAAAGCAACTAAAAAATCCATATACCTGGAGAGGATTTTGAAAGTCATTCACAAGAAATACATTGGCGTCTTCTGCTGACCTGGAAATATGAAATCAGGTTCAATATAGAGAAGAACATCAACTGAAATAGAACTGCTCTCACATTTGGTAGGTAGTTAACCACCACAATGCAAGAATATTACTTTTTCTTAAGAAAGAGGCTTGTCAACATTTTGTATCAACAATATCAAAGAGGAAATAGCATAAAAATCCTACGTGTCCATGCAATCCCTTTAAATTCCCAAACCATAAACAAAGGAAAGCATATTTTAATAGTAGTTCCCTTACCATCCTTTGCCATACTTATTAATTACTTTCATTAGTCACCTAGAACAATCAATACTAAACTTAATCATGAGACTCACCAACACGATTTATGGGCATCATTCTCTAATCCATATAAAAATTTTGAACCAGTAAATAAAAGAAAAGTATGCGTCTTAATCATATTTATATTTCTCATTTCATAGTAGAAACTACTTTAATCCAAAAATGTCCCTGATACAACTCTCTGTATTTTATATTATTTTTCTTCGTTTTGCATAGCAATTCATACTTAACTAATTTCATATAAGAAAACCTCAGTGATACCAACCATCAACTAAGCAAATGAAGATCTTAGATCATTAAACTATCAAACGACAAACTCATTAATAAAATCAATTCTAAAATACCACATAATTCACTTTTGTTGCTTCAATAATAAATCATCTACAGCAAATTACATGTATAAATATTGAACATCATTAATTTCGTTCATTCTGAATTTCCAGTTAACCAAAATTGATCTGGAGATTTAATAAAAAGAGGGCATGCATCAAATTGGAAAATTACATTGCATGCAATTGCAACAGATCATAACAAAAAAAAAAAAACATCTATTACTTTAGAATCCAGCATTTCTTGGAAAAACCTTTTAGAAGCAGCAGCTGTTGTCCAGAGGAAGTCCACAGACAGCACATTCTTAGGAATGCAAACTAAGACTTTTAAAGTTATTCCTTAAACAAGATAAAACATAAATATCAACATATTAAATCTGACACTTAAACTTGCTCCATTACAACAAAGGTTGCTCATTTTTTCAATATTTTGTGGGTAGGATACCAGAAAAAAAAATTTAAGAAGGCTACCCAACAGAAAAAAAAAAGAACAATAAGTAACGAATGCTCGTATTTTAGGTCCTACTAAGTCGAATTTGTAAACTATGCAAAGGCTATTTGAATACTTTTTCAGAAGTTTAGAGCAATAAAAGGAAAAACAATTATCATCACCCCGACGAGGTAGTTATGAGTTACACTACTCATGGTGGCATGTAAGTCACATGAATAGCAATTTGAATGAATTATGATAAAAAAAGAAGCACTTCTTTTAGTTTATTACACAAAAGAAGTTATATGAGCAAAGAAGACTTGCACTTGGAAAATACATACCTCACAAGAAAAACGTGCTGCTTGATGGTGGCAAGAAATTCTCGGACTCCTCCATTGTAGAAATAAAGTGGAGGAAAAGCTAGTCCTGAAAGTGGAGGTCAGAGAAAATTTTCACCAACATGGAAAAAGAAATTGAATGGTAGAGAAAACCATGAGAACATGACCTGTAACACCGACACTTTTCCTAATAGAAATACTGAAGATAAACTTTTATATGTGGTGTTTATAGTGTTCATGAGATATTAGATAGATACAACTGTGACTAAAATATCAGCTGACAGAGAGGGACCCAATTGTTAAAAATAAAATTATTTGGTGATTATGGAATTACATCATAAACTGAGATTATATTGGAATTTACTTAAACTTTTAAGACTCCTTAATCTATTGCGATTAAGAAGCCTAATAAACCTAGCCACCCTATGTAAAGATGTTACTTTACATAATTGAAGAGGAGAAGAGAGAAGATTGGCAGGGAGGAGCAGGCAGCAAGAAAGAGAAAAAAAGGAAAAACTAATGAATGAGAAAACATCAGATTTTGAAGGAAGATAGCAAGAAAACCAAAAAAAAAATAGGTTTTTGGTTTTCGGCTTCTAGAGGGAATTAAATACTCATACAGAACAAGTGAATCAGATTATGAAGGGATATAAAATTTGCTTTACGACATGGGTCCATGGTGATGTGTCTCCAAGAAAGATAATAAAGATCTTGGTGGGAATGATTAAAAGAAACTTTTACGAGAGCTATATTTTTGTAAAGTATAGGGAATTATGGTAAGTAACCTTTCACCTTTCTAGATATATATAATCATATATGTAGTATGTTTTGGTGTGACTTGGAAATTGTGATTTTTGGGAGGGTCAAGCAAGCTTATGTTATGTAATGATTTGTGAAAATGATTTTGTAAATACTATTTGTGTTTTATGTGTTTTTGGATATGAAATTTGGAAATGTTGTTTCATGAATGTGTGAGTTTTGAGACTAGTGTTGATCAAATGTACTAGTGGTTGTTCTGGAATAGACAAAGGTAACCAAAACCAAATGGGGTTGATTGTTAGTTCGTGGCCTAAGACAGGCAAGTGAAGCCTGCCATGTGACCCTGGGGAAATTTAGCATGCCACGTGACTCAAGTTGCTATGGTGTTTTGCATGGTGAATTTTATGGGGAGTTTGGATGGCTCTTTTAACTATATTTAATTGTTTTTAGTTAATAAGAAGAAAATATATCCTTATTTTTCTTGCTTGCTTAATCCAGCTCGTAGGGTGTGGGGTTATTTACTGAGCATCATGCTCATGACTCCACTAACATTTTTCATATATTGAGGCACAATCGCTTGGAACAGATTCTTGAAGTACCAAGAAGTCTACAAAAGAAATTCGAGTTTAATTACTTTATCGCAATTAGAATGATTTAATAGTTGGAAGTTCATTTAATTAGAGACTTAGTTTTTGCCACTTAGAGATTTAAATTATATTTGCTTACTCTTTTGTGATTCCGCAGATGTGAATAGTTTGGAATGCTTTTTAAATCAAACATTTGATGATGTAATTTCTTGTTAGAGTTTACTGATTCACTCATGATATATGGAGTATAAATGCACTATACCAGAGAATATGTTGGATAATATGGAATATTAAGTTAGCAATGCATGCTTTTGGGATTGTTTCCAAGTGCTTGCGGTCATGATCCCAAGGTTCAAGGCTTGCCCATGCTAAATAGAGTAATTCAGCAAATCAGCATAAAGCAAGTACTGATATGTGAACAAATCTACGACATAAACTTTGTACACATAACACATAAGATGGAAAAGCAAAATGTCCCATTAACCCAAAAAATAAAAGAAAAAATTCTTCTAATGTTTAAGGCTAAAAGCATACAAAAAGATGTTTAAGAACTTTTACATTCAAGAGTTCGAGATATATTTTTTCTTTGATTAAATTATTTCAAAAGATATACTTAATGACAAACTGAGGCTACGCTTGGTTTCATTTTCATTTTCCATTTTCATTCTCCCAAAATAAAACTAAGCACTACTACACATTTTCCAATACATTTCCCTCCAAAAACAATCTTCTCCTCCCTTAAAATATTTTAAAACATCCTGATCATTACACTACAAAACACATTCCCAAACAAAACCAAACATACATCACATTCCCCTATACATTTTTCATAACACCTCTCCCCAAAACTCGTCCCCAAAACACCTAAGAATTGGAACATATAAGACGAATTTCACATAAAACAAATTACACTGATTTAAAGTATACTTGAGCTAAAAATCCAGATCTGGAAGCACAGAAGATCCAAAGATATTAAGTTAAGGAATACAAGGAAGAATAATAGAGCTTTTAATGATTAATCAAGGTTGGAAAGCAATATGAAAGCACAAATGGATAAGACCTTGGAGAACAATGATGTAGACAATTTAACCAGTCTACGTCAAATGCAAAGCAAAGCAAATTCGCAGTGCATGATTTAGAAATTAGATTGTTTCCAACCGCTTGCAACAGTCTATCTTCTTTAGTTTTTTCTGAGTCTTTGAACAACGTATCTATATAATATGTGTGTCATTTTCATTATAGCCAAGAATATACTTGGAAATATGCGGCATGGAGTTTTCATAGACAAAATCCTATTGCTTCAAAGCAGGAGTCTGATCCTAGTTAGAAGACCTTTCACAACAACAGAATTGGGAATATAGATGCAAACGATAATAGACAGATTCCCCATATCATGCCTACTATGCCTCCTGATAATACTAAAAATTCTTACTCTTCAGTTACAAGTCATAAAACCACATAATTCTACTTCTTTCAGTCAGAAATCCTCAGTATCCACACAACTCAACAAATTTTACCTTCAACTGAATGAGAAGTAGATCATTAACAATAAACATAGAATAAGATAATGAAAATGCTATGAAGTTACAATTGATCACATTGAAGGAACATATTAAAATTGAAGATATCAGAGAAATCACTAGCTCATAATATGATTACCTGATGACATAACTACAATAATATATTGCCAACCCAGTGTTGGAGTGTGCCTACGTATGGACCGAATATCTGAAAATGGCACAGCCCTAATAGTATAAAGATTCTTATCTGCACCAAAACAGTTGAAACATAAGCAATAAGTTTATGTATGTGGGAAAAGAAAAAATTTTGCATCACATGAGAAAAACTACAGTAACAGAGGCCTAACCTTTCTCAGACAACCTAGCATTTGAACTTTGCCCTTTGTAAGGAATCCATGTCTACATTGAAAACAAAAAGTTAATTCAAAGCTGTAATTTAGAATACACTAGTTATCCATAAAAGCATGTTCAACTTCGTCTTCCAGTAGCTTCTCATATACCTCCCAAGTAGGATTTAAAAAAACTAATCTCATTCTTTAGATGTCAAATGCAATCCCTACACCTTCCCACCTTCGATTAGATTAACAAGGGTATTTAATAAATGAGTTTACAGAAAATGCCAAGACTAAAAGTATTTAATAGATGATTTTACAGAAAAAGCCATGACTAAAAGTAATTTTCCATCAGAAGAAGCTGGCGTTGTCCATCAAACTTAGCTGTCAAACTCTTTTGCCTTTTAATCCTCATATCAACTAATTTCTTAAAAGTGAAAGACAGCATTAATAATCATGAAACTTATTATATTTGTACAATATTAAGCTAACAACTCTTCCACAAGAAACTGCAAAACCTACAAACACAAATGTCTATATTTCGAAACGACTAGATTAATTTATTCTAGAATGGTCTCACAAGCAATTCAAGAACTTTAAATCAAGAACCACGACATTCTTATTTTCTGCAAATAAAAGGAAAATGAAGTACCATGAAAAGAGAATTCCCTTGCTTAATCAACTTCAACCGACCACTAATTCTCTCGGAAGCATACTGAGTGGGATGAATAGTCACATTATCCTTCGTATACACAATCTCCGCACCCTCTGGCTCGTTCGATGAGCTCCGTTTACGGCTGTCATTCCGGATCGTGCTTGCAGAGCCCTAATAATAACCATATATTTGAACCGAATATAAGGGGATTAAAAACATAATTGGACTCACATATAGTTAAATAACGTCACACATAATAAACAAAAACTTAATTAAATTCCTGCATTAGTCGTGAAATCACCGATCAACTGAGGCAAGAACACTTGAATTAAGCAAAATCAAGTGAATAAAATGTGCGTGTGAAACAGATCACCTGTTGAATCGACGCGGCATAATCGGCATCATCCGACAGATCATGGAGTTCAGGTTCTTGCATCGCTACGACTCTGTGTGTGAATGCGTGCGTTGCAGAGAGAGAGAGTTTGTGTGTCGTTTCCTTGGGGTGTCGTTTCCTTGGGGACTAAGGAGAAGGAAGAGGGATTTATTTTATTTTATTTTAGGAAGAAAAAGAAACAGAGGTGTATAAAATAAAGAAAAGAAAAGAGGGCATCGTCTAATATGGGGCCCTGGAATGGGTTGGGTTGGGTTGGGTTGGGTTGGAAGGTTCGTGTCCAAACGACGACACTTAGGGGTGAAAATTCAATTAATAGAATCGAAAATTTTAATAAAAGTTTAATTAATCAAAATTATAAATTGAAAACTACATAGAGTTAAATGGCTTAGTTTTATTATTTGATTAATTAATTTTAAAAAAAAATTATAGAAATATCAAAGACTGTAATTCTTAATTCTAATATTTATCTCAAAATTTACACAATATAAAGTATGTTTAGAGAATAATTATAAAATAAATAAGAAAAATTAAAAAGTCAGTTGTAAATCAATATAACATCTATAATTATATCTATATTGTTTATAAAATATAATCAGTTGTGTCATTTACATCCATATTGTTTACAGAATAATTATAAAATAAATAATGAGAAATTAGAAGGGAGAAGAAGAAAAAACGGAAATTCAAACATTAAGTTAGAAAGCAAAAATCAAATAAAATAAAAATATAAAAAAACTCAATTTTTAGTTTGACTTGGTTAATTGAACCTAAAAATCAAAATCGATCAAAAATCAAAAGTTTTGAAAATGAAAATCGAAAATTTTAATTTCGATTCAATTAGGTCGATTAACCGAATTATGAGCACACCTAGACACAATAGAATTTAAGCAACTCCAGCTTACATGTAAGTTTGTTCAATTTGGATTGAATGTAACTTGGTTTGAGCTCATATTAGTAATTGAAATACAAATTTATAATTTAAATAATTTTGTGTTAAATTATTATTATTGTTGTTGTTTAGTTAAGTTGCAATATATATATATATATATATATATATATATATATATATATATATGCCTAATAAGGCCAAACGAATTTGCTAATTCATTTTCATCTGTATAAAACTATCGCTTCTTTTTTTTTAAGAGCATGAACCATTTTCTTCACCCCTCTCCTTTCCTTGCTCAACCATTGCCATCAAGACCTTATAAATTTTGGGACCCACTACAGGAGTTATGCTGTAAAAATCCATTTGTGTGATTTATTATTTATGTATAAAATTCTTTGTCATAAAATATATTATATAATTACATGTATTTTCAAGATGTACCATGAGATAGGTGTAATCTAGAATTTTATATAGTTGTAATTTAAATTGTACTTAGGCTTTTTACGAGAAGATTTTTGAATATGTTGGGCCCTATTTTTGTAGTAAGGATAAAATGATAATTTTTTAGTACTTTAAATAAACGAAAGAAAGTAAAAATGCAAAAAAGGAAAAAGGATCAAGTGTGTGAGGGTTATTGCCACAGCGGCCTTGATTATGATCAGAATATACACACACAGTACAAATAATGAGGTCTATTTATGTCATTTGACATCTTATAAGGCCTCGTTTAGTTGGTTTTAATAGGCTGGATATAACCATCTTTTATTCTATATCATATCTATTAAGTTGTTTGCTTGATTCAAATTAGGTCCAATATATAGGCAAAGCCCGACATATAATCAGGCTTGATTTTAGATTATACATCCTACCTCCCTAGCCTGATCCATAATCCAATCTATTTGTCCGGTCCATAATTTTTTTTGTGAAGACCAAAATGCCCTTAGGATATCAATATGAAGGAAACCCTAACCATCCAAAAATTGAGCTGGTGCCTTCTAACTTCATCTCTCGTGCAACGGCGCTGGAGAAAGGGAACAAGGAAGAATGAACATTTGCAACATGGGTAAGGAATTTTTGGAGAAAAATCTTGGTGGATCCAAACCGACACGACAAGCTTGGACCATTTCTCTACCTCTCTTTCCCCAGTCGAGATTTTTTTATTTCATAAGCAAAAATATTTGTTTAGTGGTTGATGTGCATACCCTAGTTTGTTTTATTTTAATTTTCAAGAACTTATGTTGAAGGTTGGATGATTCAGTTGAGGTAAGTGAATTTTATTTAAATTTAGATTTGCAAGAAATGTATCTATTTCTCGTTCTCAAATCAAATGTGATTGTAGTGATGTTTAATTGTCAGATTAAAATTGCAAATTATATGAACCTTACTATAATGTCATGCATGATACCTCTTATTTATAGCTTTGTGCAACCTGTCATAGCTTTATGTCCATGTATATAAAATTAAAAAAGAACATATCATCACATATATATATATATATATATATAAATGTATCCATATGTTTGTGTGTGTGTTAGTCTACAAATAACTATTTTAAGTTGTGACCATTTGCTTGTTTGATGTGCATGTTTTAAAGAGAAAAAGAGAACAGAAACTTCTTCTTCTATTTCTGGTTAACCTGTAAAAAATTCTAAGGTACCTTCCTGGAAATGTGCCAGATTTTATGAATGAAACATATAATTCTCATTATGGTTTTAAATGAAACATGCTAATTTCCCAACATTGAAAAAATTATCTATGTGTGTGCATCTTTCTATCCTAATTCTTTCATTTGAATATGGTAAAATATGAAATTAATTATCTTATGGCATATGCAGTTTTGATGGTCGAAATTGCAAGGAGAAAGGCAGAGATATTTCATTGATGTTTGTTTAGATTTGTGGTAATATATTGCTGATTTAGTTATTTTAAGATTCGTTGTTGAATGAATATGAAAAGATTATCTTCAATACATGGGATGTTAGAAGGTTGAAACTGTGAATCTGTGTTTTTTCTAATTAATTTGGTGTCATATAATTAATCTTAAATGTGTTTCTTAGCCTCGTGTTTGTGGAAAATAGATTGTTCATGGAAGCTTCAACTAGCGAATTAGTCCATAGCAATCTCAAAAGAAATGACAAGGGTAGGAGAAGTTGGAGTTAACGAGAGGAAGAGGTGTTGAGTGTAGTTATGAAGGACACTGTTACTGATGGCTGGAAATATGAAAATAGCTTTAAAATTGGGTATTTGCAAGTTTTGGAAAAACAGAAGATGAAATCATTTTCAGGCACAAATTTGAAAGCAATTCTGTACATCAACTCCAAAATTCATGTATCAAAAAAGAATTACAGTAGTTTTCAAACCATGCTCTTATGCTCTGGGATAGGTTGGAATGAAACAACCAAAATGATAAATATACCAAATGATGAATGGTTTGCTTATTTGAAGGTGATCTTATGTTATATAAACACATCAGTTCATTATTCTTATTAGTATACAATATAGCGTTGTTGCTTTGATTGTCAGATAGATGCAAATGCACATCTTATGAGGTTCAAGCCCTGGCTCTTTTATCATGATTGGTGTGAGATTTTTGAGAAAGACAGGGCCACATGTGATCAGGTTGAAGATTTTGTTAAGGCTGTAAACCAGGTACTTAATGGAACTGATAGAAATGAGAGAGAAATTATAGAAGAATTGACAAAATATTTTAGTGTTTGATGACGAAATAGAGATAATGTATGTGTGCACTCCATCCAATGTTGCTTCAAGGAAGTAGAGCATCGGTAAGAAAATAAAATATGTGGATATTAATGATCCCATTTATGAGTTATTGGGAAACTTCTGTCAAAACACCAACACTAGATTAGAAGACATAGCACAAAGAATTTGATGTGAGTATAACATTTCAAATGTAAATAAGGAGGTGGTGGTTGGAAACATAGTTAGTTTTAGCCTACAAGAGAAGCTGCTGGGGTCGAAGCTTTTGGTGAAGAGCACTAAAGATCTAGAACTCTTTTGTAGCTTGTTGGATGATACTAAGACTGAATTTGCAAGGATGAAGTTGGCAAGTTGTTTATGAAGAATTATAGTTCGTCTTTGGTTGTACTTGCCCCTATTTTGTTGTAGACTGTTGCTATTTAAATCTATTCACAAACATAAATGAATGTATTGGCAGCCCAAAGAGGGATTAGTTCGATGTCCTTTTTGTTTACTTTGGTATTGAACAATACTGTTGTTGGCCTGCAAGTTCTTTGATTTGATAGATTTGCCGGCATATAGAAACTGGCACTTGCCTTTAAGTCCAAGGTTTGACAATATTTTGTGCATCATATTAATAGTGTGAAAACAATTGCATGAAGCTTCTGTATTTGTGATAAATTAGTTTTATACCAATAATTCATATGTATTTTAATTAACATTTAGTTTGTTTTCAAGTGTTTTTGATACTTTGTATGCATTTAGTTTGAAATCTTGTAGATAATGACAATAAAAGAAGAAAATGGAAAGAAATCGAAAACTTGGTTGAAATGTTGAAGAATTCGAGTTGTGGTATTATTGATGGCAGTTTTCGTATTTCACTTATAACACTTGGCCCCAATTTCATATAAACTTAATTCTTGATCCAATGGAAAACCAAGATATATATCTACAACTTTTATGTTTACCACAAAATTCAATTCGTTCGATTTCAATGAGAAACATTGAGTTCAATGATCAGTATCGAACTGAACTTTTCTGGTATGATATATTATGGTATTTCAGGCATAACTCTCTTCAAAGATGTACTATTTAGTTTATTCTAGTTCCCATAGAAAGCCACGACACAGATCTACAATTCATTAGAAGTCAACAAAATCCAATTCAGCTTAACAAGAGGTCAAACATTAGTTGGAATAGCTAAACAGTATCAAAGTGCTGAAATGAGACTGCCAGGACAGAATGCCCAGCGCCTAGGCCCCAAAACAGAGTGCCTAGGCGCCATCCGAGGCTTCCAAGATAGAATACACAACGCCTAGGGGCCGTTATTCTGTGCCTAGGTACTACCCTTCTAACAAAAAAGATGCTGATGCATTATTTTGGCGACAAGTGGCAATGGATTACGAATTTTGGCATTTTTTATGAGATATACACATTAGATACACCTATACATCATTATCCATGTGATGCTCTAGTGGATACACTAAATTGGTAGAGAGAAAAAAGAGAAAAAACTAAGAAAATTGGAAGGATTTAAGGTTTCTTTTGAAGAAAATCCAAGAAAAGTGGAAGAATTTCATGATTTCTTTTGGAAGACTCTTGGAGAAAGAATCATTAGAGAGAAGTTTAAAAGGGGAAGATCAACATCAACCAAATAAAAAGGAGGATTGGTTCTTGGAACCAAAGAAGGCCATTGGGTGCTTGAAAATAAGACTCATTCCATTTTTTGCAATTCAAGACAAGAAGTTATTCTTGGAGATAAGGAGAGATTCAACCATTCATTCCAATTCACAAATTGGTGAACAATTTCCATGTTCCTTCTTATTTATTTCTTGAAGATTCATCCATTATAAACTAAACTTTTCTTTCTAAAGGATGATGTAACCTTATTTGATTCTATGTTTTGAATTCCAAATAATATTAGTTCAAATTATTCATCTTGTTTGTACTATCTTGTTTAGTATTTCATCTTGATTAATTGATCACTAATTGAGATTGTTTGACATATGAGATTCGGCACTTGAGAGAGGGAAAATTATACATGAACATTAGAGATAACATAACTTAGGAATCATAGAGTTGAGAAGCTTATGAAACCTTTGAAATTTTGAAAAAGAATTCATTAAACTTTTATAGAGTTTTATCTTGAATTTTTATAGAGATATCGAAATTTATGTTAGAACTCATAGTCAATTCGCCATTTGAGAGAGAGAATAATGAGCTTAGAAATTCTTAACTTACATGTGTTGTTGACTTGAATTGGTATATTTTGGAAGAAGAACATAGGTGATAATTAGGTAAGTCATTCCTATAGAATATTTTGCTCATAAGATGTTTGTTATATTGTTTCTAAAAACTTTACTCTTGTCTTTGCATTTTTATCTTACTTTACTTTGTTTTTCAATCATCATTCGATCTTCCAGATAAAATTAGGACTATTTGAACTACAGAACTTAATAAAAAAATTTATTACAATTCCTGTGGATACTAAACTCAACTCACCGTTGTATTAAAACTTGAAATCGTGCATTTGCGGGTTGCAAAATATTTCACGAATAAGTTTTTGGCGCCGTTGTCGGGGATTGTTTTATCATAATTGCATTAATATTGTTCTGACTTAGTCTTGATTTTAGTTTAGATTGTTTTATTATTTCTTCCTATATTTTGATGTGGTCTTGCCTTGCATTGGGTTATATGTATTTGTATGCATAAGGCTAGGAGTTTTGAGGCGATGACTACTAATAGCTATCAATGGCATTCCGAGAGGTCTTCTATTGAAAAGGTTGTCGGTGTTCTTGAGGTAGATCCGTTTACACAATTAGCTGCACAAATTTTTTTTCTTTCTAACCAATTTACAGCTTGGACTTTTAATGGAGCTTCTCAATGAATGGATTTCATGGCATCTAATAGCACTTCATTTATGGAAACCAAAGGTGAGAAAAAGGTATCATTGGGGGAGTTGTTATGCACTTTCATTGGTGAAACAAGACGCGATTGCATAAGAATGAAGTAAAGATAGACAACATTGATACTCAATTGGGGCAGCTAGGACCTTCAATTAAATCAATGGAGACTTAAATTGGATAGCTTGCTATAGAAATTAATGCTAAAAAATATAAAGAAAATTTTCCAAGTGATACAAAAATCAATTAAATGGAGCATTGAAAGCTATCCAACTTTGAAGTGGAACCGAAATCAAGGGGCTAGAAATAAAAAGTTCACAAGTTGATGAGCCAATGGCAAGCACTTCGAGTGAAAGTCCTATAGAGGAACATCTAAAGGAAGAAGAAAGACAATCAAATGAACAAACAGGGGCTGAGAAGCTAAAATCTACTCCTAACTTTAAAATAACATTATGTGATCTAGATGCAAGCACTAATTCAATTTCATTATTTAATTTCAGAAAGCATGCCCTAGATGAAGCAAAGCCTACTAGGGTAACTCAAGACATGCTTGGAATGGTGGCCAATTCTTGTGTTCTATAGATTTTTTTATTTTTAATATGGAAAAATATAGGTATATCTTCATCATGTTTAGAAGACCATTCGCAGTAATAGGGGATACAATTGTTGATGTCCCAAAGGCCCTTGATGCTACTCCGGATCATCTTCATCTTGCCTATCTGGAAGGATCACCTACACTCTTAGAGCACACAAAGACGTGACATAATAAACAGTTATTCTTAGATCTAGGAGAAGTAAAGAAGATAGTCCGGCTGATGACTATAAACCAAGCGCTTCTTGGGAGGCAACCCAAGCCCTTTGTTTTCTTTACTTTTGAATAATTTCTTAGTTAATTTTTAAAACATGTTCTATTTCTAGATTTAGGCATGAGGAGCTTTCCTTTATTTAGCTATTGCATTATTTTAATTGCATTTTCACTTTTATGAATTTAACCCATAAGCTTTCATGCTTTCTTTTCTTGTGTAGGTAGATGTCGACTTGGTGATATGTGTGGATCTCCCATCAACTCCAAGTGCATCATCTATTGAAAATGGAGTTTCTTATTTCCACCTCTCATGTGCTTTAATTCTTTAAACATTGAGGACGATGTTAATTTTAAAGTTTGGGGGTATTGATTTGTATTTTGTGTATTTGAGCTTTATGTAAAAAATTGAGCTAATTTTTTCGATTTGAATTACCCATGTTTTGTGATGAGAGTCCAAGAGCAAGCATGCTTTGTTGGAAACTTAGTTAAGTTCATGTTTTGTGATTGAATGAATAACTTAATTATTGATTGCCTATGATGATACCTTATTGATATTGTATAAAGTCTAGAGGAAAGAAAAATTGCTAGTCTTGTGACATGGCGATTCTTGTGTATAATTGATCCTTATCATGAATGATGACTTTTTATTAAGCATGTTGTGTCAAAATCTTGTGAATTGCATGTTACTTGGTGTTAGATTTTTCTTCCAATGAGTTGTATTGATCATTTTGTAATGTTCCAAAACTTTCTTGATTACTTTTTGAGGTGAAATTCTAGATAACTACAAACTTGGAAATGATTTAGGCCATCTTTGACTCATTTGTGCCTTTCAAGCCTACCATAAATACACTTTTATTCACTAGTTACCCCTTTGAGCTCTTTTCAAAGAATGGCATGTGTAATGCATATGAATGACCACCATTCAACTTTATTTCTTGAAGCTCACTATACCTACCCTTTACAACCCGAAAAACCAATGATTATCCCTAAGAGAGCTTAAGGTGTGACATTTTGTGCACAATCTTATTAAGGGGTCTTATGGAGACATGTTGAGGGTATGGATGAATGTATTTGGGGGTATGAGCATGAAAATGTGCAAGAAATACATCACAACTCATGTCGATGAAAAGAAATAAGTTTGGGGGTTGTGAAAGGAAATGAATAAGAAATGAATCCCAAAAAGTAAAAAAAAAACACAGAAGAGAATTGGAAAAAAGAAAAGAAATGAGGAAAATAAGATTCTATGTGCAATGCTTTATGCTCTCTTACATTGATTAGCTCTACCTTTCTTTGTAAGCCAATACCTAGGCCTTACGTTACAAGCTTATTAAAGTCCTTTTGATCCAAGTTTGCAAGTGTCTATATTAGTGGAGAATTTGTATGAAAAGCAAGCCTATGAAACACCTAGAACTCCTTTGCTTAGATCATAAGAATCATTGGTTGTAAAATTCATACCTAAAATGCATGCATAAAACTTGAGTTGGACACTTCACACACACACGTTTTGAATTCATGACTAGATTAATGAAGCGCAAGAATTTTAGTGTCATTCGACTAGCTTTGTGACTAACCTTTGGATTCATGTGCAATAAAAAATGATGAAACATTTGAATTTGTTGATCAAGTTTAGTAATTCATGATTAAAGTATGAGCCTATGATTGTTTTATTTTGAGTTTTCTCGAGGACGAGTAAAAGGTAAAGTTTGGGGGTATTTGATAAGTTGGTTTTTTCCAATAATTTATATATCTTTTGATTAACACTTAGTTTGTTTTCAAGTTTTTTTGTTACTTTTTATGTATTTAGTTTGAAATATTGTAGGTAATAACAATAAGAGAAGAAAATAGAAAGAAATCAAAAACTTGGTTGAAATGTTGAAGAATTCGAGTTGTGGTGCTACTGATGGCAGTTTTCGTATTTCACTCATAACACTTGGCCCCAATTTTATATAAACTTGATTCTTAATCGAATAAAAATCCAAGATATATATCTATAACTTTTATGTTTATGACAAAATCCAATTCGTTCGATTTCAATGAGAAACATCGAGTTCAATGGTCAACACTAGACTGAACTTTTCTAGTATAACACATTATGGTATTTTAGAAATAATTCTCTCTAAAGATGTACTATTTAGTTGATTCAGGTGCCCATAGAAAGCCACGACATAGATCTACAATTCATTAGACACAACAAAATCCAATTCAGCCTAAAAAGAGGTCAAACATCAGTTTCAATGGGCTGAACAGTATCAAAGTGTTGAAATGAGGCTGCCAAGACAGAATGCCCGGCGCCTAGGCACGATCCGAGGCTTCCAAGACAGAATACACAGCGTCTAGGCGCCATTATTCCATGCCTAGGTACTACCCTTCCAACAAAAAAGATGCTGATGCATTATTTTGGCGACAAGTGGCAATGGATCACGATGTAATGCCCAATTCTCTCCTACATAGCCAATAATAAGTATCTTGCATGAATATGCATCTAATCAATGTGTATTATTGAATTATGGCATACAAATAGCATGATTGCACGAACTTAATAATTGTTATTATATGCTCTAGTTATGCTTTAACATGCATTAGTACATGAAATATGAGATCAAACTTTTATTTCTTGATTTAACATATTCCTTAAGTGCTTTTTTGCAGTGAAAAGCTTGGTATCTCGGTTAAGGAAGATTGATGTGTTGAATGGCCATAAAATGAATTATTTGTATTGTTGCATACTTGTTACATTCTAAAGCGATTATTTACCTAAATATTTGCTTTAAATATGTTACATTTGGCTAAGAACTAAAAGTATGTAAAATGATGCAATTTGATTGGTTGGTTGATTAGGTTGCATAAAATCATTTTAAACCGCATTGCACTTAATTATAACACCAAAGCATCAATTTTTGTCATCTCCTTGACCCATGAACGTGGCTTTTGGCATGAGAAGACATCAAACATGGTGCAACCAATCATCACCCTCTACTTACCTCTCTTTGAAAGGTCAAAGAAATCATTTTCATCCATATTTCTTGTGGAAGCACCTAAAAAATGACCAGCCCTTATTCTTCTAAGTTTCTCTCAAATTTCTACACTCTCATACTCACAAAAATTGAATTTAATCCATAGGAATTCATAGAACACAAACTAGAACAAGTTTCACCCTTTTTAAGCTTGAAAACCGTTGATTTTGAAGCCTAATTCCAACTTAATCAAGGTATATTCTTTTTCAATGTTTCTTATGAATTTATAGTATCTTGGATGGTTACATGTTTTATTATATTTTTGTATGATTGAAAACTTAAGTAAATTACACTTGAAGCCAAAACCAAGCTAGTTAAGCTAGTTTTTAGCAAAATTGATAGTCTTGTGAAATATGCTTAATTTGCTTATTTCTATTAATCTTGTAATGCTTATATTATGTTTAGAAGTTCCTTTGAATGATTAAAAATAATAGCAATTAGTTTTCTTAATTGAAGGGTACAATCAATTTAAGTTAGAACCGAATTTACGTCATGTTAATTTGGATTGTGTACATGTTTTAGGGGCTGCCCTAATAATTATGATTGAATTATTAGTTATTTAATGGATGTCCTAATGTTTAATTTCTTGAATTAGTAGTAAAATATGGAGTATACATTATTTTTAAGGTTATGTAATTGATATGGAATTATTTACAAAAGATTAAAAAGTGTATATGAACTCTAACTAGAATAGACTAAATGATTTATAAAAATAATATTGAATGGTACATAATTTGATTATGTTAGGCTTTTAACACATCCTATCTTCCAAAGAGATTGGTCTTTTCACTTGCCACAAAGTGGACTTATGGTAAGTTGAAGCTTTCATTTGCTGTATTCATATAATGTTGTTCATGTTTTAATGTGATTATTATTATTTGTCAAATGATGTAATGTTTGATGCATTTATGGTTCATGAAACATGACACTGTTAAGAATATAATGAGGTTTTTGAAAAGGAAGTATGGTACTTGATTGATGGTTGAGTAGACAAGGGATGCGGTAGGGACCGGCGGATGCAACAAATGGTGGCAAATACTTGAGGTTGAAAAACCTATATAGGAAAGCCACAATGAATGAGATAGAATACGGCTAATATCTTAGGTTGAAAGACCAAGTATGGAAACCCCGTATTAGTTCTCTTATTGGCCAATCATTATGAACAGGTTCCAAAAACCACGATCTATCGCTATTAGTTAGGTACCACATTTCAAGGGCCCTAAAGAATGATTTATGAATGAAAGTTATTAAATAGAATAATGTATTTAATGATTTATTAGATGTGCATATATGTTATTTGTTATTGTAGTAGTTTCATCTTACTGAGCCTTTAGCTCATTAAATTCATGTGATTCAGGTGGAAATGTATAGGTTTAGAGGTTGACTGAGTCTCTAGAGCGGCCGAATAGAGATTTGTTCATATGCTATGCTTCGAACTGTTTTGTAGTTTATTTTGAAATCTCTGTTATGGTTTTGTAAACAGATATACTCAATTTTGATATATGTATATGGTGTGTTTAAAACGATTCAAGTTCTTTCTCTTACAGATAAAAATGAGAACTTTTATTAAAACCATGACCCTAATATTGATGAAAAATTAATATTTCTTGACTTAACTGTATCAACTTATTTAGCCTCTACTGTTAGGTTAAGAGGTGTTACACACGAATTTTGGCATTTTTTTATGAGATATACACATTAGATACACTTATACATCATTACCCATGTGATGCTCTAGTGGATACACTAAATTGATGGAGAGAAAAAGGAGAAAAAGCCAAGAAAATGGGAAGGATTTTAGGTTTCTTTTGAAAAAAATCCAAGAAAAATGGTAGAATTTCAGGATTTCTTTTGGAAGACTCTTGGAGAAAGAATCATTAGGATAAGTTTAAAAGGGGAAGATCAACATCAACCAAATAAAAAGGAGGATAGGTTCTTGGAACCAAAGAAGGCCATTGGGTACTTGGAGACAAGACCCATTCCATTTTTTGCAATTTAAGACAAGGAGTTATTCTTGGAGACAAGAAGAGCTTCAATCATTCCTTTGACTTCACAAATTGATGAACAATTTCCATATTCCTTCTTATTTATTTCTTGAAGTTGTATTCATCCATTATGAACTAAACTTTTCTTTCTAAAGGATGATGTAACCTTATTTGATTCTATGTTTTGAATTCTAAATAATATTAGTTCAAATTATTCATCTTGTTTGTACTATCTTGTTTAGTATTTCATCTTGATTAATTGATCACTAATTGAGATTGTTTGACATATGAGATTCGGCACTCGAGAGACGAAAAATTATACATGATCATAGGGATAACATAACCTAGGAATTATAGAGTTGAGAAGCTTATGAAACCTTTAAAGTTTTGAAGAAGAATTCATTAAACTTTTATAGAGTTTTATCTTGAATTTTTATAGAGATATCGAAATTCATGTTAGAACTCATAGTCAATTCGCTATTTGAGAGAAAGAGTAATGAGCTTAAAAATTCTTAACTTACATGTGTTGTTGACTTGAATTGGTATATTTTGGAAGGAAGAACATAGGTGATAATTAGGTAAGTCATTCCTATAGAATATTTTGCTCATAAGATGTTTGTTATATTGTTTCTAAAAACTCCACTCTTGTCTTTGCATTTTTATCTTACTTTACTTTGTTTTTCAATCATCATTCGATCTTCTAGATAAAATTAGGACTATTTGAACTACAAAACTTAATAGATTTTTTTATTACAATCCCTGTGGATACTAAACTCAACTCACCGTTGTATTAAAACTTGAAATCGTGCACTTGCGGGTTGCAAAATATTTCATGAACAAGTTTTTGGCGCCGTTGTCGGGGATTGTTTTATCATAATTGTATTAATATTGTTATGACTTAGTCTTGATTTTAGTTTAGATTATTTTTATTTTTTCTTTCTATGTTTTGATGTGGTCTTGCCTTACATTGGGTTATATGTATTGGTATGCATAAGGCTAGAAGTCTTGAGGCGATGACTACTAATAGCTATCAATGGCCTTCAGAGAGGTCTTTTATTGAAAAGATTGTCAGTGTTCTTGAGGTAGAGCTGTTTACACAATTAGCTGCACAGTTTTTTTTTATTTCTACCCAATTTGTAGCTTGGACTTCTAATGGAGCTTCACAACGAATGGATGTCATGGCATCCAATAGCACTTCATTTATGGAAACCAAAGGTGAGAAAAAGGCATCATCGGAGGAGTTGCTATGCACTTTCATTGGTGAAACAAGACACCGATTGCATAAGAATGAAGCAAAGATAGACAACATTGATACTCAATTGGGGCAACTAGGACCTTCAATTAAATCCATGGAGACTCAAATTGGACAGCTTGCTATAGAAATTAATGCTAAAAAACATAAAGAAAATTTTCAAAGTGATACAAAAATCAATCAAAATGAGCATTGCAAAGCTATCCAACTTCGAAGTGGAACCGAAATCAAGGGGCTAGAAATAAAAAGTTCACAAGTTGATGAACCAATGGCAAGCACTTCGAGTGAAAGTCCTATGGAGGAACATCTAAAGGAAGAAGAAAGACAATCAAATGAACAAACAGGGGCTGAGAAGCTAAAATCTACTCCTAACTTTAAAATAACATTATGTGATCTAGATGCAAGCACTAATTCAATTTCATTATTTAATTTCAGAAAGCATGCCCTAGATGAAGCAAAGCCTACTAGGGTAACTCAAGACATGATTGGGAATGGTGGCCAATTCTTGTGCTCTATAGATTTTTTTATTTTTAATATGTAAAAATATAGGTATATCTTCATCATGTTTGGAAGACCATTCGTAGTAATAGGGGATACAATTGTTGATGTCCCAAAGGCCCTTGATGCTACTCCGGATCATTATGAACTAAATTTTTCTTTCTAGAGAATGATGTATTCTTATTTGATCCTATGTTTTGAATTCTAAATAATATTAGTTCAAGTTGTTCATCTTGTGTTGTGTTATCTTGTTTAGTATTTTATCTTGATTAATTGATCACTAATTGAGATTGTTTGATATATGAGATTCGGCACTCGAGAGAGGAAAAATTATACATGATCATAGAGATAACACAACCTAGGAATTATAGAGTTGAGAAGCTTTTGAAACCTTTGAAGTTTTGAAGAAGAATTCATTGAACTTTTATAGAGTTTTATTCTTGAATTTTTATAGAGATATCGAAATTCATGTTGGAACTCATAGTCAATTCGGAACTCGAGAGTGGGAATTGATGAGCTTAGGAATTCTTAACTTACATGTGTTGTTGACTTGAATTGGTATATTTTGGAAGGAAGAACATATGTGATAATTAGGTAAGTCATTCCTTTAGAATATATTGCTCATAAAGTGTTTGTTATATTATTTCTAAAAACTCCACTCTAGTCTTTGCATTTTTATCTTATTTTACTTTGTTTTCCAATAATTATTCGATCTTCTAGATAAAATTAGGACTATTTGAACTACGATACTTAATGCAATTTTTGATTACAATCCCTGTGAATACTCAACTCAAATCACCGACTTGACACCGTGGACTTGCGATTTGCAAAATATTTTATGAACAATTGCCAATCCATAACATTGTGCAATAACTTGTTTGTTCTCATTTAGTTCCCTACTGTTGCAAGATCACTAATTTTTGTATAGAATTTTGAGAAGTTGCATGATATAAATGGTTACAATTTTTCTCTCTTTTACTTGTTATGCTTTGACCAGCTCTCTCACTATTTTTATCATAGAAACATTGGTATCTGAAATTTTGAGATACAGATATAGATTCTGAGGGGCTCTAGTTTGGTTCAATGCTTTAAGACTTGACATGTATAGCTTGGGTTGTAATGTTTGAAGGTAAATTTAGTGCCAAGTGGTTTAATAAAATTTGGGAAAAATGATTGCCTTTTCGCCATTTGATCTTTAAAATAGTTATTAGTATTTGAAAACAGAAAGAAATCATATATGCATGTATCGAATGGAATAACAAGTCCTTAATGTACTGGGGTGTCTAATGAACTTGTCAAAACATGTGTGGAGATGAAGTTTGATTCTTATCGGTCATCAACAATGGATACATTTTTTATGCTGATCATATATGGTCTTACTCATCAGTTATTTTATTTACTGTGTTCTGTAAATTTTTTAGAGTGACATCTAATAAAATCTTAATCTTGCAGTTTCTAACATTTCTTTTTATAGTAATATGACCAGAAATAAGTGGCGTAAATGAGACAACAACAAGAAATGGAGGTTTTAGGCGTAGCCACTGAAATATCTACTCAACTAACGAAGTATATCTAAATCCTTATCTATGCAATCAAATTTACAGTTGCCTAATCTTTTTCTGCAACTAGATTATGCTATCAAATTACATTGTCAAGTTCCATTATATAACTTTGGATTTAGTATTAAACCTGCAACCAAAATCACCAAGAACTTGAGCCAATTCAAATCTCCAAACTCTTCTGCCTCTTAAAAAACTCAAAATATAAATTATCAACTAAAAATAACCCATCATATATACAGTGATAAATTGAAGTGAATGCATCCCAAAATGAAAAATGTCAAAATTACTTCATTTAATCAAATCTGCCCATTGAAGTCCCCTATAATGAAAATTATAGAATTACTTCTGTTTTAGAGCTTGCCCTTATAAAAAAATCCCCCCTCCCCCCCCCCCCCCCCCCACAAAAAAAAATAAAATAAAAATAGAAATCATTAAAAGAAAGCCATTTTTTAACAATTTACAGTCTTTTCACCAACTATATTCCAATGAAGCAAACACTTTTCATTTACGCAACAATTTTTCTATACCTCACCCAAGTCGGATAACAATTGCTCAAAAACTTGATCAATTTCCTTTTTTCCTAAAAAAAATAAAGAAGTAAATTGATCGAGTTCTTTTTCTCTCCTTTCTGCAAACTTGATCATATATATTTTGTAGCCTAAATTTAAAGCAATTAAAAAGAGGATATAAAATCCTATATCACGAGACTACTTGGAAAGATATAAATAAAACACCAACTTGTTCACGCATTTAGCCTGATACGAGATTTTGAGAAGCTAAAAAGTGGCCTTTGTTTTGCTCTTAAAGTGTATTTAACTCGGGCCTTTCGAACAAGTGTTAGCATAAATCAATTATAGCACCCACTTCAATTATTATTAGATCAGAATTAGAACATGCATTTTTTCTTACTATGCACTGGGACACCACTAAGTATTCATTAAAGATTTTAAAAACTAAACATAATGATGCATTATAACTAAATCCCATTGGTACAACCATACTTACATTAAAGAACTTACTCCCAAATTATTGAACATAAAGACACCACACCATAGTTAAGCAAACCAACACTATATAGTCAAAGTAATAACAAACCTTCTTAAAAACACACAAACCACACTAGATCATAATAAACCTATACATGCTGGGCTCAGACAAACACTTCTGCATCATGATCAATTTAGTTTTTTTTTTCATCGGGGAATTTGATGCGGTGGAACTTGCTGGCTCAACACTCGTACAATGCCTACTCGGTTTGGCTTTAAAATCATGCTTCTTCTTATCAAGCTTGCCCTCAACAATAGATGACATGACCGATGCATGATCCACTTCAAATAATAACGCATCGCTAGTGCTGTCAGGGTCATACCATGTTAACTCATTCCATATTGCGTTATCCATATTGTCTGATAAGTGCACATTTTAATATATTTTTGTATCAAATCCTATACTTTTCTTACTTTATTCTTATTAATATTATTATTTTATTAATATTTTACGTTAGGGAATCAATTAATATAAAAAGATCAAAAGAAACATGTTTCTATACTTGTGCAATTTTTATATTTTGAGGATAACTTTATGATCAAACGCCCTATGAACCTGAATCTTGCTTCATTTGAAAGTCAAGAGATATAACTATAATTTTCTATTGGAAGTTCAGCCCAATTCAGTCTTGATTATAGCAGAAAGTTAATTTAATTGGTTGCACAAAATGGATCACCAAAAATTCGAATCACAGTTCAGCTCAATATTGATTTGTTTGACCAATTGGGTTATATCTCTTAAGCTCAAATTGATTTTGGGCTGAAATTAGGATATGTTATACACAAGAGGTAAATAAACAAGTTTATTGAAGACAAAATGGTGAGCAAAATTTTTCAAAATTGTAAAAACATAGGCTGCAATATGCTGCTATTGTTAAATGACGGCTCTTGGACATGATTCGGTAATTTGACTATATTTCTCTCATCCGACAGCCACATTTGACAAATGATATATGAAAATATATCGACACCAAACTATTTACAACTTTTGTTCTTCACTTATCATCAAAATCTGGCTGTATCTAACCTAAAAATACAATTTAATCGGGTAAGTGAGAATTTTGAGGACTTAGTGTAACAACATACCAACTCTTGGCAACTAGTATACCACTTGATTAACTCCTCTATTATTTATTTAGCCTCTAGTATACTCCAAGTACTATAAATAAGCCATGTATTAAACTTGTAAGAGAGGGGGTAGAGGGTTTCTTTAAATTAAATTTTCTAGTATGTATGTTTTCTAGTAATGTACGATTTCTAATAGTATTAGAAATGCATTCTCTAGTTTCTCTTGTATTTTTAGTCTTTCTTACTTTTATTACGTCTTTCTAAATTTTATTTTTCTAAGAAAAAAGGATGAACCTCTTGATGGAGGAAGATGAATGGTTATAAGAGTAGAAAATGTTTAAGTATGTTATATTATTATTTTGAGTTTTGATATAAATCCTACTTGTTTTGTGGTGATTTTTGAATTATGTATCTCTAATAACATAACAAATACTTGAGTTCATTTAGCTTATTGTATGATTCTACCCCACCAACTGCTAATGTGAAACCTTGATTTGTTGTTAACAAATATGTACATAAATGCTTGATCCCATAAATAAGTGTTGGCGTTAAGAGATAATTTACAAATAGTAAAACAATATCAAAATTGCCTTATTGCATGAGTTATTTGATAATATCTTCCCATTAGAACCTTCATTATGTATGAATTCCAATAGTGGCAATTAATAGAGGTAAAAAGAATAAATAGCTATTTTTCTATGCAAAACTTAAGAGTGGATCCATAATTCTCGATACTTTTATTACTTTAGTTTTTCTTTAATTACAACATACATTAATTTTTCATATATTTTGATTGATATAAATCCTAGTTTTCTTAGAATTATAATCCTAAATTTTTCAAGCAACTTACTTGTGGATCGACCTCGGACTCACGAGAAATTTATTACTTAATACAACATGTACTTGGGTTTGCAACCTTAAAGTTGTAGCAAGTTTTTGGTGCCGTTGTCGAGGAAGGCAAAGTAAATATTTAGGTTTGTTAATATTTTTCCTTTGTAAATATAGTTTGTTTATTTTCTTTATGGATATATAGTTATATGGTATCGCACTCATAATTCTCGACGTTTAGTTAGAAATAATTCTAAAACTTTATTTGGAAATTTATTTGAATCATCTTCACACACGTTCACCATGACCGAAAATGAAAATGCCCAGGATGAAAATGAGAATCAATAGGCATGTACCATGCATTATTACTTGCAATCTCCACAAAATTCTTCTCTTTCTTGTTTCATTTTTCCTCTCAATGTAAATAACTTTCGATTCAAGCCAGGTATGATCCATTTACTTTCTAATTTTCATAGTTTAGACTCTAAAAGCCCTTACTTACACTTGAAAGAATTTGATGATCAAATTTGCACAAATGAGATTGTTAAGCTCAAATTATTTTCTTTTTCTTTAAAAGATAAAGTTAAAACTTTGCTTAATTCTTTAAAATATAGGTCAATTGGCACTTGGCAAGAAATGTAAGCTGAATTTTTCAAAAAATTCTTTCCAACTCATAAAACTAATACTTTGAAAAGACAAATTCAAAATTTTTCTTAAAATTCTAATAAAGATTTATTTCAATGTTGGGAAAGATTTAAAAATTTGTTGAATTCGTACCTATATCATTATTTTGAAAAATGACACTTAATTTGTTTCTTTTATGAAGGTTTAACTCCTGAAATAAAACAATTTGTTGAAACAATGTGTAATGGTGAGTTTCTTGATAAAGAACCTGATGAAACCCTAAAATATCTAGATCATTTAGCAGAAAACTCTTAATCATGATATAGTGTTAATTTTTGCGAAGGTTCTATTAGATCTACTCTTGCTAACAGTAATAAAGAAAAATATTATCTTAGCCAAGAAGATGAACTAAATGCTAGGATTGCTAGTTTAACAAGAAAAGTTGAAGCCATGGAACTTAAAAAAGTAAAGGAAATCAAATATGTGCAAGAGAAAGAAGTTTGTAGCAATTGTGAACTTTTGGGGTACTCTACCAATAAATGTCCAAACATTCCAGTACAAGAAAATTTCATGAACATATTCATTCTCCATATTCTGAAACTCATAATCTACAATGGAGAAATCATCCTAATTTTAGTTGATGAGATGATAACCGTGCCCAACCTTGCATTCACAAAAACCACCAAACTTTTATTCTTATCTAACTCCACATACAAAATCCCTTGAGGAGACGTTGCAAGCATTTATGCATGAACAAATAAATATCAATAATCAAACTTCACAAGATATCAATGAGATCAAAAGCACACTTTCAATACTGAAAGCTTATTTGCGTACTCATGAAAAGGGTAAATTTCTTGTTCAACCTCAACCTAAACCTAATCCTTCCACTCAGTGTCATGTTTCTTCTTCAGGTGGAAATTTAGTCAAGGAGGTTAATTCAATCACAACTCTTTGGAATGGAAAAATTATTGATAAGACTATTCATCCCAATGAGAAAGTTTCCAATCCACCTCTAGAAATGAAGAATGAAAATATCTCAACGATGAAGGTAAGTTTGATGAAAGTAAGTGTAAAATTGATGAAAAAGAAAAATATTTACCTCTAGCACCCTTTCCTCAAAAATTGCAAGCAACTCAAAAATTGAACTCAAATGCTCAAATCTTCAAAGTTTTTAAGCAAGTCAAGATTAATATTCTATTGTTTGATACAATCAAGCAAGTTCCACCTTATGCCAAATTTTTGAAAGATTTATGTACAATCTAAAAAAACATTATGTATAAAAGAAGACATTTTTAACTGAAAGTGTTAGTTTAATCATTCAACAATTCACTCCAGCCAAGTACAAAGATCTAAGTTGTCCAACCATTTCATGTATCATAGGAAACACTAGAATAGAGCGTACTTTGTTTGATCTTGGTGCTAGTGTAAATATCAATTTATGAACAATTAAGTTTGGGAGAACTTTAAACAACTTCTATTATACTCCAACTAGCTAACCGTTCAATTATAGTTCTAATGAGAGTAGTAGAAGATGTGTTTGTACAAATTGATAATTTGTATTTTTCAGTTAATGTCATTATTTTGAATACAAAGCCTGTTGCACCAATACATATATAAATTCCTATCATTTTGGGTCGTCCTTTTCTTGCAACTTCAAATGCTTTGATCAATTGTATGAATGGTATTTTGAAGTTATCATTTGAAAATATGACTTTGTAACTAAATGTGTTTAATGTTTGTAAACAACCTGCGGAAGATGTCGAAGTATAGGAAGTGGATTCAATTGAGGAACTTGTTCATAAATACTTTACTATTACTAACTCTTCAAATTCTTTGGAAACTTATTTTAAAAGTGAAAGTATTTGTAAAAAGGCACATGTTAATACTCTCTCAGAATTTTCGCAAGTACAAGAAAATTATTTTTGGAAGTCAAGATTTGAAGAACTTTCATCATCAATAGTAAAATATATTCCTTCAAGTATTAAAGCTCCCGTGGTTGATTTGAAACCTTTGCCAATTGATTTGAAATACTCTTTCTTGGGTGAGAATGATACTTTTCCAATAATAATTTCTTCCAAACTTGATGCATCTCAAAAAGGTAAGTTGATCGAAACTCTAAAAATGCATAAGAATGCTTTAGGATAGAATATTAAAGGTATTAATCCTTTAATTTGCACACATAACATCTATCTAGAGGAAAATACTACACCTTCTAAAGAAATGCAACGAAGGCTAAATTCTAATATGAAAAAAGTAGTGAGAAATGAAGTCATTAAACTCTTAGATAATGAAATCATTTATCCTATTTCTAATAGAAAATGGATAAGTTCTACTCAAGTTGTACCTAAGAAATCTAGAGTTACTGTAGTTAAGAATGAGAATGATGAATTAAT
This sequence comes from Paulownia fortunei, assembly GCA_019321725.1. Taxonomy (NCBI): domain Eukaryota; kingdom Viridiplantae; phylum Streptophyta; class Magnoliopsida; order Lamiales; family Paulowniaceae; genus Paulownia; species Paulownia fortunei. Next base: position 14,430,173 of record CM033105.1, on the reverse strand, counting down.
TCCAACTAAGACTGTTACTGGTTGGCGAATGTGCATTGACTATAGGAAACTCAACTCAGTTACTAGAAAATATCATTTTCCATTACCTTTCTTGGATCAAATCTAAGAAAGAGTTGCGGGACATGAATTTTATTGCTTTTTAGATGAATATTCTGGGTATAATCAAAGTGCAATTGCACTTGAAGATCAAGAGAAAATAACTTTTACATGTTATTTTGGTAATTTTTCATTTTGAAGGATGCCTTCGGATTATGCAATGCACCAGCTACATTCCAACGATGCATGCTTAGTATTTTTAGTGTCATGGTTGAACGTTTTCTTGAAGTTTTCATGGATGATTTTTCTATTTTTGTAATTCATTTGATGATTACCTATCTAATTTAGAAAAAGGCTTTAATCATGTGTGAAGAAAAAAATTTTGTGCTCAATTGGGAGAAATGTAATTTCATGGTAACAACTGGTATTATTCTTAGACAGATTATTTCATCAAAAGGTATTGAAGTTGACAAATCTAAAATTAAGTTAATTACCAATTTGCCAACGCCAAAGACTGTGAAGGTGGTAAGATCATTTTTAGAACATGCTGGTTTTTATAGAAGATTTATCAAAGATTTTAGTATAATATCTAAACCTTTGTGTAATCTTCTAACAAAAGCCACTATTTTTTAATAGAGTGAAAATTATGAAAATTCTTTTATTAAGCTTAAAAACATGCTTATATCTGTTCCAATTATGCACCCTCCAAATTGGACTTTATCTTTTGAAATAATGTGTGATGCTAGTTACTATGTTGTTGGAGTTGTATTGGGACAAAAAAAAAGATAAGAAACCAAATGTCATTTACTATGCAAGTAAAAATTTAAATAATGCTCAATTGAATTATTTAATAACTGAAAAAGAATTACTTGCTGTAGTTTTTGTATTAAACAAATTTAGATCTTATCTTGTTAGCTCACTAGTTGTTGTTTTCAGTATTTATGATTTGAAATATCTTTTGTCAAAAAAAGACGTCAAATCTAGACTGATTAGGTGGATTCTCTTACTCCAGGAATTTAATATTATGATTCAAGATAAGAAGGGAGCAGAGAATGTGGTGGTTGATTATTTGTTGAGACTTGTTTGTGATGAAGCATTTCAAACCACACCCATTAATGACACTTTCCCTAATGAACAACTATTTAATATTTCTATTTTACCTTGGTTTGCTAACATTATTAATTTTTTTATGATAGGAAAGATGCCATCGCATTGGAACTCTCAAGACAAAAAGAAATTTTTGAATGAGGTAAAAAACTTTTATTTGGATGATTCATACCTATGCAAATACTGTCCTGATCAAATCTTTCGAAGATGTGTGCCTGAGAATGAGATATGTAATATTGTCAAATTTTGTCATTCAGAAGCATGTGGGGGTCACTTTTTAGCAAAGAAAATCACTACAAAAATCTTGCAATGTGGATTTTACTGGCCAACTCTTTTCAAAGATACTTACACTTTTTGCAAAAGTTGTAAAAATTATCAAAAGTTAGGGTCTATTTCAAAGCAAAATATGATGCCTCTACACCCTATCCTAGTGATTGAAATCTTTGACTATTGAGGTATTGATTTTATGAGACCATTTTTATTATCATTTGGTTATCTTTACATATTGGTTGTCATAGATTATGTTTCAAAATGAATCGAGACAATTCCTTGTCAAAATAATGACCACAAAATAGTGATAAATTTTTTGAAATAAAATATTTTAAGTCGATTTGGAATTCCTTTATCTATTATCAGTGATGGGGGAAAATATTTTTGTAACAAAGTTTTTGGAACTTTAATGAGAAAATATAGAATCATATCTAAAGTTGCAACCCCTTATCACCCTCAGACAAATAGACAAGTTAAACTTATAAATAGGTAGATAAAATAAATATTGGAAAAAACAGTTAACCTAAGTCGTAAAGATTGGTCTCTTAAACTTACTGATACACTTTGGGCATATAGAACTATTTTCAAAACATCATTAGGCATGTCTCCTTATAGGATAGTTTAGGGAAAACCTTATCATTTACCTGTTGAATTGAACATAAAGTTTATTGGGCAATCAAAATGTTTAACTTGAACCTTCATGAAGCTTCAAAATTACACAAATTGCAAATTAATGAACTTCAAGAATTGAAAAATGATGCATATGAGAATTCTAAAATTTATAAAGCAAGAATCAAAGATTTTTATGATAATAAAATTTCAAGAAAAATATTTGCGATTGGCCAAAAGGTTTTGCTTTATAATTCTCGATTGCATTTGTTTTATGGAAAATTGATATCAAGATGGAGTGGTTATTTTGTTGTAAAAAACGTATAACTTTATGGGACAATTGACATTGAGAATTCTAGACATGGTAATACATTCAAAGTAAATGGATAAAAAGTTAAACCATTTCTAGAAAATCAATTTTCACAAGAGGAATTTCTTTTTCTTTCTAACCCTTGTTATGATTAGTATATATATATATACTTATTTTCTCTGACTTTATTTATTTTGAAGGATTTTTTATTTTTATTTTTCTTTTTTTCCCTATTAAGTGGTGGATAACGATACTCCATGGCTATTAAAGTCGGACTTATCAGTTTTCCAAACAACTGAAATCTCTATACAAATTTTCTCTTCTTTTCTCATTCTCTTTTCTTGTTTTTTTCAAAATGGGTGACATTCTTCTAACTCTCAAGAAGCGATTTTCTTTTCTTCCTAAAATTGTAATTTTAAAAATTTATAAAATCATGATTGAAAGATTGTGGATGTTTATGCACAACGGCATCTCGGAGGACATACGATGGATAATTGAAGCAAATGTAAGAGCAAATGAGTTTTCACGTGAGTTTCTAGATTTGCTTACTAGATACATATCTGGTTTTGGTAAAAACACATATTCAAAAAAATAAAGGACAAAAAAAAATAAAAGTTTGTCACAATTGTGCTAGATGGACTTGCAACATAAAGTGTTGTTCTTTAGGATTGGTCTCTAAAAATAAAAAAAGATAAACTTAAATTCATTATGGATAGATTGAGTAAGGAGTCTTTAGATCACATTATATTAACTCTTGATACGCATTCATGTGGATTGGTATAATGTATAATTCTTAATTTATGGGATCACTTTCAAAATGAGTATGAACTTTATAGTTTTGGGAATCTAACATTAAAAGACCATATTTGCTAATTTATAAGAAAATTGGATGAGAAACATATCCTTGACCCATGTAAGGCGTTTAAGCCATTATTAAAAGTAAAACCAGAGAAAGATGTGAGCCACAATCATAACTATAATTAAATTCACGTGTAAGTAGGTAATTTTTAAATTTTTTGTGTCCTTATTTTGAACCTTTCTGATAAACAAAAAAAAATATACAATAAATGCATTCTCTGTTTACACCTCAATAAATAACACCATACTCACTCTATTTTTGCACAATTTATTTTCAAAAATAAAAAAAATGGATGTTTCTTCGACTTGCAAATTTAACTGCATTTGTGTCTTTTATGCATCTAATCTCGGAAAAAATGGTGAGTTTATAGAGGTAGCCAATAACCTTGGTAGAACTTTAGCGGGAAGAAAAATTCATTTAGTGTATGGGGGTGTAGTTTGGGGTTAATGGGGAGTGTTGCTATTTCTGCTCATATAAGAAGAGTCAAAATTCTGGGAGTTATCCCAAAATCTTTAACAATATAGAATATCACAAGTATGGTCATCGGAGATGAGCTAAAAGTGTCATATATTTAGGACATAATACCTAAATATTAACAATACAGATGCATTCATCATTCTACCTGACGGTTTTGGTACACTTAAGGAATTATTCCAAGTTGTTTCTTGGGCACAACTCAACATTTAGCAACCTATAGGTATTCTTAATGTTAATTGTTTTTATGATAGTTTGTTATCCCTATTTTTGACATTGAGGACAATGTCTCGATTAGGTTGGGGGAATGATAGTTGATATCATAACTTGCATGTTCAATGTGTGTTTTTCTAGTATTTTATTTCAAAAAATAAATAAATCAAGCGTGTTTTCTTATGGGTCCGTTGAAATCATAAAAAAATGGTGACAAAGTAAAGGGTAATTATAACACTCTTGAGACGCATCCCTATTTTTTGCATAACATGGCAAGTTTAACAAAAGTTTGTGTAAATCATGTTGTGAAAAAAGGTTTTATTTCACTGTCTGTGAGAAGGATCCCCGTTTCTGCTCCTACACCTGACCAGCTGATTGATCAACTTCTAGCATATGTGCCAGAACCTGATCCAGCCTTGACCCATGTGGATTGGTCTAACATGAACAATGGTCAAAAATGCAAATTGAATTTGACTCTTAGTCTGTGATACTTATTGTTAATGGTTTCATCTAATAGTGTGTGTTTTATGTTATTTTAGCTTTATTTTTTTTAGCCACACTTTAGGTGATATCTTTTAAACTCTAATTTTCTATGAATTACCAATTTTTTGTTTTAATTTTTTTGAGTCATAGAGGTTATTCCAACTTCAATGATTAAAATTAAGCATGAATAATGTGGTTTGATTGATGATGGGTGTTGTTTTAGACTTTGATGTTGTTATTTAGTTAATATATTTTTGTAATAATTATACTCAAATTTTTTTTGCACAAATAGTTATGTTATTCAGTGCGAAGATAATCATGTCAAAATAGGAAGTTTTTATGCTCTCAATCATCACTTGGATCTTCAACATGTAGGGATTGAGTATTAGAACTTTTTCTTTTGGTCTATCGAGGCGAACGACTGATAGTGCACCACTAGAAAAATAATTAAGGTATTAGGCTTTCTAGCACCATTGCCAAATTAGCTTGTTCCCCATGTGATGTTACAAGAGAATATCCCCTTAGTGAGCCACTTTGAGCCTTTCAATAAATAAATATTTTTTTGTAACCATATCTTTTTACTTAGCCTAAATACACTATTATCCAACCTTTGTTCTATTAATGATTTGGAGTTTAAGAGATATTCTATTGACAGGGTGAACTTGTAAAAGAAATTTATGTTGGAGCAGAAGATAAGTGTGGGAGAGTTTCTCTAAAAAAAAAAGAAGTAAAAAAAATTGTAAAGTGCTAAAAATATTACGAGTTGTAACTAAAAATGGGATGCTGCAAGATGAAAAAAAGATAAAAAAAAAGATGAAGAGGGGTCCAATTCAATAATAATAGACCCAAGTGTCGAAATTCGTGGAGTTTGAGAATTTTTCATCGAAAAACTTTGTCTCTAATTCCATGAAATTTTTAGAGCCTTTGTTGCATTATATCCTTTTATTTCTTAGCCACATCACTACCCTTCGGCCCATTACAACTTTGTTGAAGACTTTTTGATTTCGTGTGGTGCCTTCAGTATAGTGGAGATTTGCACCAAATGAAGAGCTTGTGATGTTTAACTTTTTTATTAGAGATTAGGTGATAGTTTTTGTAAGGTTCTATGAGAATTCACTTGTTTGAAGTATGAATAGTTTCGTCATTGTTGACATTAACTATCCACACACACACACTTGAGTATGCTTATTGTGGAAATGTATTAACTTTTGAATGACTAAGAGTTAAACTCAACACTTGTTTGATTTAATTTCTATATTTCTTTGTTGCTTCCTGAGAATAATAGTTAGAAGATAGTTAACATAGGTGTTTTTGGGTATCACCACTAAAAACCCTCACGAGACTATAACTCGTCCTCTATGGGCCACCTAAGAGTTTAAATGTTTGTTTCATATACTAAATACAATTGTGATTTCCTATGAAAGTGGATTAATTTAGGTTTGTTTTAGGTTTGCTCGAGGACAAACAAGAGTTAAGTGTGGGGGAATTTGATAAGTGCATATTTTGACATATTTTTGTATCAAATCTTTTATACCTTCTCTATTCTTGTTAATATTATTGTTTTATTAATATTTTATGTTAGGGAATCAATAAATATAAAAAGATCAAAAGAAGCATGTTTCCATACTTATGCACTTTTTATATTTTGAGCATAACTTCATGAATGCCTTATAGACTTGAATCTTGTTTCATTTGAAAGCCAAGAGATAAAACTACAACTTTTTTGTTGGAAGCTTAACACAGTTTGTTCTTGATTATATCAAAAAGTTCATCAAAATAGTTTGACAAAATGGATCACGAAAAATTCGGATCAGAGTTCAGCCCAATATTGACTTATTTGACCAATTGGGTCATATCTCTTAAGCCCAAATTGATTTTGGGCTAAAATTTGGATATGTTATACAAAAGAAGTAAATAAACAATTTTTATGAAAATAATAATGTGAGAAAATGTGTCAAAATGCTAAAAACATAGACTGTAATGTGTTGCTGCTGTTAAAGGATAACTCTTGGACATGATTCGGTAATTTGACCATATCTTTCACATCCGACAGCCAAATTTGATAAATGGTAAATGAAAATATATCCGCACTGAAAGATCTATAATTTTGTCCTATGACAATGCACATTTGGAAGGTTTTTTGGTCGCATGATTGTAAAATGTACAAAATAAAAGGGGATTCTTTTTTCCAAACAAAGGTTGTGGAGGCTTATTGTAGATATAATTTGCTCTTAAATATACAAGCATTTTGCATTGTCCTCATCTATGTTTGATGTACTTGTCAAAAAGACATTGGTGACATTTATCACTTGTTAATCAAGAAGATTAAATTCTTATTTTTTTCTACTAATTGATGATCAAATTTATGTAGACATATCACTCCGTAGTTTATCTTGCATGCTTGCCCATGCATATAGACAAGTAGCATGCATGTACAAATTATTCTTTCGAATTTCTCATTGTTCAATTTAAGCATTATTGAATAATATATTCCATTTATAATTACAATAGTGCATGCTGTCAACTTTAAGTTCACATCAATTTTTCAGTCACATCAACTTTTCAGATTATTTGAAAAGTTAATTTCAACAAAAAAAGTTCAAAGGAAATGGTTGGTCAGACATTGATTAAGTAGATTGCATTAATCAATTTTAATTTTCTACAGAAGTTTAAATACAACTAGGTGGCGAATAACATTGGCCAAAATTAAGTTGGATATCTATGTAGTAGTTTTGAAAGTAGCAACATACATCTACTTTGTACATCCACATAATTATTTTGCTATTAAAATAACTCCATTAAAACCCAAGAAATCAACAAAGCTCAAATTAATTTTCTTTCTCTGCTCTTCAGCTTCCTGATAGTTTCTCCTTGAGTATTACTTCTGTTTAGTAGTCTCGATATGATTTGAGTAGATCTCATGCACATTTTCGGATCATACTATTCAAAGAAACAACATCTACACCCCTGTAATTGCATATGAGTAATGATACACTTAAACATATTAAACATTTGTATTATGGTAAAAACATCTGTGTGTATATAATTTAAAGTACATAAATAGCTACACAATCCATAACCAGGAGATGTTCGAAATCTCAGGCCTAGGTTTAAAGATGTCCAAGATGTATGCAGGGGTACTTTAAGGAACAATAACATAATGTAGGCATTGGTTCCCTACTCACATGTATTACCACAAAATAGATGAAAATCAATTAGCATTCTCTAATCCATGCAATATTCCAAAATAGAGCTAGAAGTTATAATTATGATTTGTAACTAGACCAAATTCACGATCATATAAAATATACCTTGATATTTTATGGTGTTCAATAGTTTGGTAGTTCTTAAGATGGTGAAATTGATTATTCATTTCATCACGGTCTATTTAATATGTAATGTGATGTATATTTTCAACACAATAATTAAAAAGTGAATGGAATATTCCATTCACTTTTTCAATAGAGATAGTACTTTGAATTAAGCAGGTTTTACTTTAAATCTTGTTTGAGGCATGTTTACCTTGAACAACACAAATATAATACGTAATTAAGCATCATTCCAAGGTGTCCAACAGAGTCTTTGCTTCAAAAAGGATAGTACTAAAAACTACTAATCCAAAAAGGATAATGCTAAAATTTAGCTTGTTTTATTTTATTTCTGGTAATTAAATCGTCATATAAATAAATGAATTTACACATCACTATCAAATTAATTGATCCCACTCACTAGATATGGACTAACAAACACAAATTTTCAAACATTAATTGTTACATCTATAATTTTCACACTAACAATCTAAACAAAAACTATCGAGAATGTATTCACAAAGAAAACTTCTGATTTTGTTCCATCATGCTCTAAATAAGATACAAGCTGAAAAAAATACTACCAAGAAGAGATGTACAAAGAATACATTTTAGTACTAGATTTAAGAATTCCATATCATACGCTCATAGATGAAAAAGAGATTATATCAGGTTATCAACTTGTCCAAATCTATCGAAAGGTTTACAAGGTTGCCACATAAATTTATTATGCTTAATTTTCTTATTAAATTTATAAAAAAGAAACACAATAAAAGCTCACTTACTAGATCTCCTATGAATTGATCCATTACAAAATTAAGATTCTCACACATTTAAATCAAGCTTTTAATCAATCATAAGTTATCTTTCAGTTGGTAGCATGCAAGAAAGACTCAAGCTTACAGGGATTGAGCATTGGTTGGATGTTTTCTACTTTAGGATCAGTCTTTGGTTGGACGCAACCTCTAGCCTGTAATTCACAGAGAGAAGTTAGTGGGTTTGTTGCTTATGGCTACAGTCGTCAGTTGTAGATCCCTAATTATTCCAAGGATTATAAAGAGGAATTTTGATATACAAATAAGGGCATAAATATAAAACTATAACATATTGCCCTATACAATCAAGCCCAACCAAATAAGTTAATGGGCTAGAAAGTGTGATATCCCATCTGCAATATTTTGAAACCAAACAAGTTAATGGGCTGGTTTAGATACTTATTATTCACCTGCCATATCCAGTGGAAAATAATCAATCCTAATCTCAAGCCTTAACCAAATAAAGTCTAAAGATATTATACAATCTATCCAGTATCATCGAACTTGGCTATAAATACCCCTCAATTCTATGAAGAAAGGTTCGATCTCTATTTTTATAGAAATCAGGTCTTCTATCTTTTGTACATTCTAAAGGAAGAAATTGACTTGATTATCAAATAAGTTTAACATGAAAACTTATGTTCTGTCCAACAGCTTGTTAATGTGCGATATACCTCAAGCTTTCCAATCATGAGGAGCTAACTGTCTCACCCCTGACTAAAATTTTCCACCATATCATACTTGATGCCATCTATGGGCTACCTAGGTGCATTGAGGATGTGGACTAAGCCTCGCACCTAGAGGCAAGTTAACTACTAGAGAGAGGTATTCCTCAAAATGGAGTCAACCATCAACTTCGGACACTATCTCCGACCTAATAGTAAACACATCCCTCGGTGTAGCTATCTTGCAAATGATGTAGAAGGCATTATATGCTATGATAGAAGATACAACTCTTTGTGTTCAAGATACTGCAATCTTCACTAGTTAAGAGCACGAACTCCATGGATGCCGTCTTTGCCAATCTTGTTAAGGCTTGTATAGATTTGGGGTGATAGATAATTCTATTATCCTTGATCAAATGTTTGGAATCAAGGATGGTGATGCGACACATATTATGACTGCGTAACCCAATTCTTATTTTAACAATTTAGCTATTCCCCTCAAAGGTTCATATTATTTTATCAAAATTAACTAGCAGTTGAAATATATTCAAATGACACCTATACCCCTCAAAATTTAGAAATCAAATTACCATATTTTCCCTCACTAATAATATGGTGTGCATAAATGTTTTCACCCTAAAGCATCACAAATTAGAAACATTATACCACCAAAAGCATATAAAATTTGATTTACTATCATTTGATATTATGCACTATATTTCTACAATATTTGGTGGTGGCGATACCATGAGGAGCAAAGGAAAATAGGGGATCGATGGTGTCACCGCTCCTGTTGGCCTTCAAACATCGAGGTGTTAGTCTTTGGTAGTATGAGCATCTATGAGTGTGTGCTCACATTTGCTATGTATGGGTTTGCTTGATTTGGTGAAGATCTGGCAATATGTGGTGATAGTGTAGAGGCTTAATGGCATTGCTATTCCTATTAGCCTAGCTGTAGATTTAAAGAAAAGTGGGGAAGATGTGTACATGCTTAATGATAAGTGCATATTTTTACATACTTTATACTAGTTCCTCTATGTCTTTCTTGCTTTTTTCTTATTAATAATAACTTTTTATTAATGTTTTGTGTGTGATAGGAGTTTGGAAATCAACAAAATGAAAATAAGCCAAAACAAAGTTTAAACAAGTATTCTTGAGCCAAATTTTATTGATACAGTGCTACTGCGGTAGTTTTTGTATTTTGGACCTACATTTTTTATCCAAAGTCCTATTGACCTGATTCTTAGCTCATTTACAACTTTTATGTTGAAAAATTATTCCAATTTAATTGATTTCAAAGAGAAAAATTCAGAAGTGCACTAAAACTTTTAAATATGATAGTGTTCGTATTTTTAATATAACTCTCTCCACAAATGTGATATTGATCTAATTTAAGGGCTAACAAAAGCTAACAAATATGGCCATAATTTTTATAAAGACACTAAAAGTCAATTCATCCAAGAAAAAGGTTGAAAACTAGTTGAAAGGGGCTAAAAAATGTCAGAACGCTGAACTAAAGGAACAAAAACAGCAGCAATGGCACCTAGACGCCAAAACAGGGCACTTAGGCGCCAAAAGAAATAGAGAGCATGGCACCTAGGCTCCAAAACATGGTGCCTAGGTACTAAAAATAAAGTAAAAGGTGCCTAAGCACTATCCGTGTGACAAAATTGATACTTTTACTTGGAGTGGTGACAAGTGGCGACCCTTACACCTTTTGGCACATGTTTGTGATATGTATACACTAAATACATATAATACATCATATAACACAATTTACACACTTTACACCAAACACACAACACACCTTACACACTTTACACCAAATACACAACACACCTTACACACTTTACAACAAATCACAACACCATCTCACACTTTTAATACACACTATCCTCTCAACATACACACCAATTTTCAAATCCACTCTCTAGATTCATTCACATATTGAAAGCACACTTGGGGTCTTGGCCATCAAGAAAGACAAAGTGGAAGAGGCTTGAAGGAGGAGACATCTATAATCCACCATCAACCTCAACTATCTTCTTCAACCAATAAGTTTCTTTGACTCCCAATGTTGTTAATTTTAATTCTCTTGTCATTTTTTATCATGTTAAGTTAGATTTCCTTCTTGGTTGAGGGTGATTTCAAAGCTCTAGACATGGGTTCTTATAATTAAATATTTGATAGTATTGATTAACTTCTCAATTGAAGTTGTTTATGTTTTCTATGTTTAATGTCTTAATGGGTAATTTTATTGTTTTGTTTGGGTACGCAACCAAATTAGGTTTGAAAAATCCCTACAACTAGATTAGAGATTTTGGATCCGTAATTGTCTTGAATTTCTAATCAAGTGTAGTAAATTATGATTAATGATTGTAGGATATTTTTGTTAATTGTAATGAAAAACATAACCTAAGTTGAATAACTTGAGCTTGTGTGGTTGTTATTTAGATCAATCTATCTTTATTGTTTTAATGCATTCATTGAATTAAATCTAGAGAGTTTGTTCTAGCTTGTTAGGTGGGTAGAGAATTAGGTAGAGATCTTATTCTACCTAACGAGCAACTAAGAAAAGATCAGGGTAGCAGAGCTTGTTATTACCTACGATTGATTATTTCAATGACCAAGTGTTAATAATATTGATATGAAAATTACAACCCATTGTCTAGTGGCGGCGAATGAAACCTCAACCTCTTTTAACCACTTGTTGCTTATTATTTTGATTTTGATTGCTATAAATTTTAATTAATTTTTATTTCTACAACTTAGTTACTTAATTCAATTCTCCCTCCCCCCAACCATTTGTTGTTTATTTTTTAAAGTTTACTTATTGATTCTTAGCTTTAGATTAGAAATTTTGAAGTTAATTTTTTAGTTAATGAGTTGATAGTAAATCAGTTAACCTTGATCCTCGTGGGATCAACTCTTACACGCTCTATACTTGTTAAAAAATTATTGAAGAGTAAGGTTAAATTTGGTAGGCCTGCGATAACCGATCAAATTTTTGGTGCTGCTGTTGGGGAATCAAGTGTCTAATTGATTCATTATCCTTTTTAAATTTTCATTTTACTTTACTTATTTCTTTTTGTTAGTTTAATTTAGTTTGTTTTCTTGTTATTTTTAGATGTTATGTCATCGGAGGACTTGAGGCTGAGACTTGAGTAGATTTGGATTAATTTAAACACACATCTGCCACCATTACCACCACTTCCATCTATATCTCCAATCAATTCACCACCCAAGCTCGAGTTTAAAGCTCTTTCTCCTACTTTTGAAACTCCCCATCAATCCAAAACTATTGAAATGACACATAATCATAAAACATTAAAGGTGTTGGATGCTCCTAATTTGGACAATCAACCATTGTGTATCACCTATCCCAACTTGGAAGCTGGCTTTGAACTCAAATCTGGGATGATTCATCTTTTACCCACATTTCGTGGTTTTGTGGGTGAGGATCCAAATAAACACTTGAAGGAATTTCATGTCGTGTGCTCTAGTATGAAACTGGCATGCATTTCAGAAGAAAACATCAAGCTCATTTCTTTTCCTTTTTCATTGGCGCATTCGGAAAATGAATGGCTTTATTATCTACCATCTGGTACGATTACCATATGGAACAAAATGTGAAGGTTCCTTGAGAGGTATTTTCCAGCATCCAAGGTAGGGATCATTCAGAAAAAAATATATGGTATTCAACAATATAATGGAGAATCTCTTTATGAGCATTGGGAAAGATTTAAGAAGTTGTGCGCTAGTTGTCCTCATCATCAAATTAATGATCAACTTCTCATCCAATATTTCTATGAGGGGCTTATGCCAATGGAAAGAAGTATGATTGATGTTGCAAGTGGAAGGGCTTTAGTTGACAAGACACCCGAGGTAACAAGGAATCTAATTGTAAACATGGTTGTAAATTCTCAACAATTCATCACCCACAATGATCTACCGCCGCCACCTAAGAGTGTCAATGAGGTGAACACATCACTTCTTGAACAAAAACTCTCACACCTCACTTTTTTAGTGCAACAAATAGCTGTAGAGCAACAAGTCAAATCATGTGGAGTATGTTTCATGTTAGGGCATCCCACGAACATGTGTCCATCCCTCCAAGAAGGTTCTATAGAGTAAGCAAATGTGATTGGTGGTTTTTTAGGTCAACCAAGGCAAAAATATAATTATTTCTCCAACACTTATAATGAAGGACGGAAGGATTATCCCAATTTGAGATACGAGAACCAACAACAACAACCCACTCCATTTTAAATGCCAAAATCGACCATATAGTTTTCTCCAATCGAATGTGAAACCACCCTTCCAATCTCCATAACAATCGGGCTCATCCTTGGAGGATCTCATGAAAGCACTTGCTACCAATACTATGCAATTTCAACAAACCACACAAGCCCATCTCCAACATATTGAGAATCAAGTGGGGCAAATGACTACTAGCTTAAGCTAATTGAAAACACAAAGATCGGGCAAGTTACCTTCCTAACCTGTGGTAAATCCTAAGAAAATGCAAGTGCCATAACTCTTAGAATCAAAAATCAATTGGAGTCTCCTAACTTTCCAACAAAAGAAGTATCAAATGAGGTTGAAAAGGGTGAGTCAAGCAATACCGTCTATTCCTTAGATGATTCTCACTCTCCTACCCATCTACCACCCATAGTCTAGGAGAATCCAAAGTTCATAATCACTCTTAAACCTCTCTCTTATACTTATGTAATACCTCCACCTTTTCTTAGCAGGTTAGCAAAGTCTAAGAAAGAGGAGCAGAAAAAGAAGATCCTTAAAACTTTTCAAAAATTGGAGGTAAACATCCATCTTCTTGATGCTATTAAGCAAGTACCTCACTATGCCAAATTTCTCAAGAAACTATGCACCAAAAAAAGAAAGTTTAGGGGAGATGAAAAAGTGAGTATGGGAGAATATTTTAGCAACTCTTCAAAGAAAACTCCCTCCAAAGTGCAAGGATCTAGACACTTTCGCCATCCCTTATACATTTGGTAACACCATCTTTGAAAAGTGCATGTTAGATTTAGGTGTGTAAATCAATGTCATGCCATATGCCATTTATGTTTTCTTAAATCTAGGCCCTTTAGAAAAAACTGGTGTTGTTATCCAATTAGCAGATAGATCAAATGCATACCCTAAAAGAGTTGTGGATGATGTTTTAGTACAAGTGAATAAATTGGTTTTTCTGTAGATTTTTATATTCTTGAGATGGAAGATGATAGATCCTTACATCCTTACATTCTACACCTATTCTTTTAGGGAGACCATTCCTAAAAATTACTTGAACTAAAATTGATGTTCATGTTGGCACATTGTCTATGGAATTTGATGGTGAGGTAATTAGATTTAATATTTTTGAAACTATGAGGTATCCTAGTGATGTGCATTCCATTTTTACAGTTGATATTATTGATTTTGTAGCTCAACAAATGCTTGAATTGACTAGCAATGATGGATTGGATGTTGCATTGAGGAACAATCTTTACATAGGGGATTTGAAAGAGATAAAGATGGATGTGCAACTATTGAAAAATATGGAGGAAACAATGGAAGGATTGGACTTATTTTCACAAAGCACAAAGTATAATATCTCTTGCATTGCTTTGCCATTGTCTAATAAGAGACTTTTGCCTTCTGTGATGCAAACACCTACATTAGAGCTCAAACCACTCTCGTAGCATCTCAAATATGTGTATTTGGGCAAGAAAGAAACACTTTCAGCTATCATTGATAAAGATCTCACTAATACGCAAGAGGCTAAGCTTGCTAGGATGCTTTGTAAGTACAAGATGGCTATTGGATGGATCATTGCTAATATAAAAAGAATTATCCCGTCTATGTGCAAATCTTACTAGAAGAGGGATCCAAACCCACGAAGGAGGCCTAAAGGCGATTGAACCCACCCATGATGGAAGTTGTGAAGAAAGAGATATTAAAGCTTCTTGATGTTTGGGTCATTTACCCCATTTTGGATAGCAAGTGGGTAAGCCCGACATTAGTGTAGTATAGAATGATTGCCAAAATTTAGTGCCTCAAAAAGTTCAAATTGGATGGCAAGTTTGCATTGATTATAGGAAGCTTAACTCTTCTACTCACAAAGATCATTTTTATTTACTTTCATTGATCAAATGCTTGCTATTTAAATTTTCACATACAACCTCAAGCAACCCCCATCGCCTCGCTACTCTCCTTTGTCTTCTGTAATACTAGATATAGAATTAAAAAAAATTCTAGTTTTTGCAATTAAATTTTTCACACTACAACCCTAGGCCATCTCCACCCTCTCTCTACTCTCTATTTCCTATTATGTATTTCAAAATGTAGAATAAAAAAAAGGCCCAAGTTATTACTAAAATTTTTGTACTATAAACCTAGGATAACCACACCCTCTCGCTACTCTCCCTTTTGTTTTGTGTTATAAGAAGTAGAATCTAACCGGTCATACTTATTATTGCTTTCTTGATGGCTACTCATGGTACAATCAAATCGTCATTGTGCTGGAGGATCAAGAGAAGACTATCTTTACTTGCTTATTTGGTACATTCGCCTATCGGTGCATGCTATTCGGACTTTACAACGCACCGACCATATTTCAAATGTGTATGGTGAGCATTTTCTCCGAGTACATTGAGAACATCACAGAGGTATTCATGGATGATTTCAGTAGTTATGGTGATTTATTTAACAAATGATTAGATAACCTTATACTTGTACTTCAAAAATGAATTGAAACTAATCTTGTGCTCAATTGGGAGAAATGTTATTTTATAGTTGATTAAGGGATAGTGTTGGGGCATGCCATATCTGCTAGGGGGATTGAGGTTGATAAATCTAAGATTGATCTTATGCGTTCTTTACCCCCACCCACTAGTGTTGGGAGATTCACTCTTTTCTTGGACATGAAGGTTTTTATCGCAGGTTAATTAAAGATTTCTCCAAAATTTCCTTGTGTAGATTGCTTTAAAAAGATGTGACTTTTAAGTTTGATGACAATTGCATGGCAGTTTTTAGCAAGCTCAAAGAACTTCTCACCTCAACACCTATCATCCAACCACCAAATTGGGAACTTTCTTTCGAACTTATGTGCGATACAAGTGACTATGTGGTTGGTGTTGTATTGGGGCAATAAGTAGGACAAACTCCTCATGCTATTTACTATGCATCACATACTTTAAATAATGTCCAACTCAACTATTCCACTACTGAAATGGAACTTTTAGCTATTATTTTTGCTTTAGAAAAATTTCATTCCTATTTGATTGGTGCAAAAGTAATTATTTATTCTGATCATACAACCCTTAGGTACTTGCTCACCAATAATGATGCCAAGCCTCGACTCACTCAATGACTTCTTCTTATGCAAGAATTTAACTTGGAAATCAAGGACAAAAAGGGTTTGAGAACTTGGTTGCGGAACATCTTAGTAGCTTGGTACATAAGAAAGATGCATTGCTATTAAACAAAGGTTTTACGGATGAGCAACTTCTAGCAATGGCTGTGGCAGCCCCTTGGTATGGTGATATTGTTAATTATTTAGTCACTAAGAGGTTGTTGAATGAATTTATCAAGGCATGAAAAGAGAAGATCAAGAGCGATGCTAAATAATAATTTGGGATGATCCATACCTTTGGAAGCATTGTTCCAATCAAGTGATAAGAAGGTGCGTGCATGAGAGTGATTTTGTTCCCATTCTAAAATTTTGTCATTCCCTTACATGTGGTGGACATTTTGGACCAAAACAGTCTGTCCTCAAGGTGCTTGAAAGTAGTTTCTATTGGCCCTCATTATTCAAGGATACCTATCGCCATTGCAAGTCGTGTGATCGATGTCAAAGGATAAGTAACTTGGGACCTAAGAATCAAATGCCACAAACTCCTATACTTATTGTTGAAATTTTGTATGTTTGGGGCATTGATTTTATAGGCCTCTTTCCCCCTTCTTTTGGTAATCTCTACATTATATTTGTTGTCGATTATGTCTCAAAGTAGGTGGAAGCCAAAGCCACTAGGACTAATGAATCAAAAGCTGTAATAGATTTGATCAAATCCCACATTTTTACAAGGTTTGGAATGCCTCAGGCCATTATTAGCGATAGAGGCACCCACTTTTGCAATAAGTCAGTGGAAGCTCTTTTCAAGAAGTATAACATCACACATCGAGTTTTCACATCATACCATCTACAAACAAGTAGGCAAGAGGAGATGTCTAATAAGGAGGTCAAGCCTATCCTTAAGAAAATGATCAAAGTGAATAGGAAAGATTGGAACATTCACCTTGATAATGCCTTATGGGCATATAGGACCGCTTATGAAACTCCTATTGACATGTCCCCCTATCGATTAGGTTATGGGAAGCCTTGTCACCTCCTGGTGGAGCTAGATCATAAAGCATGGTAGGTAGTGAAATAATGCAATATGAAAATGGATACAACAGGGGAACAAAGGAAGTTCCAGCTCTAAGAGCTTAAGAAGATTCGTAATGATGCCTATGAGAGTTCCCGAATCTACAAGGAGAAGACTAAGTCATTTCAAGATGGAATGATTTCTAGAAAAGACTTTATCATTAGTCAAAAAGTTGTTTTATATCATTCACGTCTTAAGTTATTTATGGGTATATTACGTTCTCGTTGGGTTGGTCCTTTTATTATTTCTAATATCTTTTCTCATGGTGCAGTTGAAATACGAAGTTTGAAAATGGGCAACATATTCAATGTAAATGGCCATAGGTTGAAAACTTACTACGAGGATTTTCAAATGGAGAATATGGATGAGGCTCCCATTTATGAGTCGACTTATGTGGATGAGTGATAAGAGAGGCGATGTCGGGCTGATGAAGTTAAAATAAACGCTTATTGGGAGGTAGCTTAACGAATGGAAAAGAGGGCATTGATAGCTTACAATAACAGAATTGATCTCTCTAACTCTCATTATCTTTTCTTTTTATCCATTTTATTTCATTTAGTTCTTTTATTTTCTTTGTTTTATGTATACAATCCAACCATATTGCATTTAATTCTTTATTTTAGTAGTCTAGGCTTACATTGATGACAATGTAAGGATTAAGTGTGGGGGGAAGGATATATGACTTATAATTTTTTTGAGTTTTTTAACTTACATTTTTCCTTGTTTTGTTTTATTTGTGTCTAGTTTTTAAATTTTTGAGTCCTAAGTGTTCTTCCAACTTCTATAATGAGAATTGAGCATGAATGATATAGTTGTGTTTGACGATATGTGTTGTTTCAGACCTTGATGTTATTCTTTGGTTGATATATTTTTTGTGACAATCATACTCATTTTTTTCCGCATAAATAGCTATGTTCTTTGGTATGGATACAAGCATGTCAAAATAGGTAGTTCTTATACCCTCGCTTTAATTATCACTTAGGTTTCAACATGTGGAAGTTGAATATTGAAACTCTTTTGGAGGTTTGTCGAGGCGAATGATTGATTGAGCATCACTTGAAAAATGATTAAGGTACCAGGCTTTCTAGCACCATAGCCAAATCAGCTTGTTCTCCATATGATGTTCCAAGAAAGCATTCCCCATAGTGAGCTATTTTGAGCCTTTTATTGAATAAGTTATTTGAGTGGTAACCATATCTTCTTACCTAGTCTAAATACACTATTATCCTACTCTTGTTCAAAAAATAAATTGGAAGTTGAGAGACATTTTGATGACAAGGTGAGCTTGCAAAAGAAATTTAGGTTGAAACAGAAGATAAGTGTGGAGGAGCTCAAAGAAAGAAAGAAAGAAAAAATATTGAAAAAAAATATTTATATATATATACAAAAAAAAAGAAGAAAGTTGAAAAACATTGAAAAAGAAATTTATTGTGAGTTGCAACTAAAAATGGGATATAGTTGGTGAGAATGACGAAGAAAGATCCAACACAATGATATTAGGTCCCAATGTTGAAACTTGTGGAATATGAGAATCATTCCTTGATGAGATTTATGTCTCTCATTCCATGAAGTTTTTAGAATATTTTTTGTTTCCTATTCTTTTTTTCTTATGCCACACACTACTCCCTTAGCCCAATTTCAACCATTGTTAAAGACCTTTTGATTTCATGTGGTGCCTTCGGTGTAGTGGAGATGTGTGCCAAAGGAGAAGCCTATAATGTTCAACTATTTCATTAGAGACTGGATGATGGTTTTTGTGAGGTTCTATTGGAATTCACTTATTTGAGTCATAAATGGATTCATCACTAGTGACAACACACTTGAGTATGATTATTGTGGAAGTGTATTTGCTTTTGAATAACTAAGGGTTAGATTCAACGCTTGTTTGATTTCATTACCATATTACTTTGTTGCCCCCTGAGAATTAATCGTTGGAAGTTAGGTGTCATAGGTGTTTATGGGTATCACCATGAAAGCCCTCATGATACTACAACTCATCCTCTATTGTCTACCTAGGGGTTTAAATACTTGTTGCATGTGCTAAATACAATCTGATTTCCTACAGAAGTGGAATAACTTAGTTTGTGTTTATATCTTGTTTTAGGTTTGCTCGAGGACGAGCAAAGGTTAAGCGTGGGAAAATTTAATAAGTGCATATTTTGTATCAATTTCTCTATGTATTTCTTGTTTTGTTCTTATTAATAGTAGGTTTTTATTAATGTTTTGTATGTGATAGGAGTTTTGGAATCAAGAGGTCGAAAATGAGCCAAAACAAAGTTTAAATAAGCATTCTTGGACCAAATTTCATTGACACGGTGCTACTGCTGCATTTTTAGTATTTTAGACATAAATATCTGATCCAAAACCCTATTGACCTGGTTCTTAACTCATTGGAAAGCTAGAGATAGATCTATAACTTTCATGTTGGCAACTTATCCCAATTCAATTGATTTCAAATAGAAAAATTTAGTTAAAGAGTCAAAAGTGCACTGAAACTTCTAAATATAGGAGTCTTCATATTTTTTGCATAACTCTTTTCAAAAATATGATATTGATCTAATTCAAGTGGCTAACAAAAGATAACAAATAGGGATACAATTGTTATAAAGATACCAAAAGTTAATTCATCATATAAAGAGGTTAAAAACTAGTTGAATTGGGCTAAACAATGTCAGAATACTGAATTGAGGCGCCAAACAAAATAAAGAGCACAGCGCCTAGGCTCCAAAATAGAGTAAAGGGCACCTAGGCCCCAATGCACTATCCGTGTGACAAAATTGATGCTTTTGCTTGGAGTGGTGACAAGTGGCCACCCTTTACAACTTTTGGCACATGTTTGTGATATGTATATACTAGATACATATAATACATCACACAATACACCTTTCACACTTTACACCAAACACACAACACACCTTATTCACTTTACAATAAATCATAACACCATCTCACACTTTTAATACGTACTATTCTCTTAACACACACACACACCCCAATTTTCAGATCCACTCTCTAGATTCATTCACATTTTGAAAGCTCTCTTGAAGTCTTGGGCATCAAGGAAGATAAAATGGAAGAAGCTTGGAGGAGCAGACATCCATAATCCACCATCAACCCAACTATCTTCTTCAACCAATAAGATTATTTGACTCCTAATATTATTACTTTTAATTCTCTTGTCATTTTTTATCATGTTAGATTAGACTTTCTTCTTGGTTGAGGGTGATTTCAAAGCCTTAGGCATGAGTTCTTATAATTAAATATTTGATATTAATGATTAATTTTCAAATTGAAGTTGTTTATATTTTTCTATGCTTAATGTTTAATAGGTATTTTTTTTTTTTGGTGCGCAACTAAATTGAGTTTGAGAAATCTCTACAACTAGATTAGAGATTTTGAATCCATAATTATCTTGAATTTCTAATCAGGTGTAGTACATTGTGATTAATGATTATAGGATATTTTTGTTAATTGCAATGAAAAACATAACCTAAGTTGAATAACCTGAGCTTGTGTGGTTGTTGCTTAAATCAATCTATCTTTATTGTTTTAATACATCTATTGAATTAAATCTAGAGAGTTTGTTCTAGCTTGTTTGGTGAGTAGAGAATTAGGTAGAAAACTTGTTCTACCTAATGAGCAACTAAGGAAAGATCAGGGTAGTAGATCTTGTTATTACATACGATTGATAATTTCAATGACAAAGTGTTAATAATATTGATATAAAAATTACAACTCACTGTCTAGTGGCGGCGAATAAAACATCAACTTTATTTAATCACTTGTTTCTTATTATTTTGATTTTGATTGTTATACATTTTAATTAGTTTTAATTTCTGCAACTTAGTTACTTATTCAATTCCCCCCCCCCAAACCATTTGTCGTTTATTTTGTAGAGTTTATTTGTTGAGTCTTAGCTTTAGATTAAAAATTTTGAAGTTAAATTTCTTAGTTAGTGAGTTGATAATAAATCAGTTAACCTTGATCCTTGTGGGATCGACTCTTACTCGCTCTATACTTATTAAAAAAATATTAAAGTGTAAGGTTAAGTTTGGTATGCCTGCAACAACCTATCACTCAACTTGTCAAAAATTTAAATATGTGGATCAATTTTGGATGAATATTAGGCTAATGAGGAAAAAAAAGATATAAGGAAAGAATAAGAACAAGGAATGAGAAAAGAAAAGAAGAGATGGTGGTAGCTAGTAGCGTATTGGAGAGTGGTGAACAAGAAGATAGAAAGAAGAAGCAAATTTGGAAAAATAAAAGAAAAATAGAGATAAAGGAAAAAAAAGATAATATTAAGGATGCAATTGTAAATTAATAAATTATATCATAAGGTATTCTAGTCTTAATATTTCTAATAAACAGTTAATTGAATTAATATTGAACACTACAGTCACACAATCCATATTAGTTCTATCATCCTGGTCCTATAAGCCAATCATACCTTTCTGACTTCTTATATTTTGAAGGCATGGGCTTTCGAGGTAAGTGATTCTATCATAACTTTTTCCTAGTCTTAAAATTCTCTTACTTTTTTCTTTGTCTTTTCTTTCCATTTATATTTCTTGTGCATTTAAGAATGTGTGGAAGAATTGGACCTGTCTGTAGGTGCAGAGGAGTATGGACTGGTAAAAGAGGTAAAGGGGCAGCCTCATTGAAGTGAGGTGGCACATCGCCTAGGTGAGGCTAGGTTACCTTGGTTGGTGAATGAGGTATCTTAGTTGGCCGAGGCTACGTCTTGCCCAAGTGAGGTATTATAGCCTTGCCCGAGCATGGCGTGGTTGTGCCACTTGGGCTAGCCTTACCTTCTAGGTTGTGCTTGCTTTTGCTCCAACTGTTTTAAGTTGTCTGTTTTTTGCCCTGTTTGTGGACTTATTTCCATAGAATTCTTAGAGAGGACATCTCCTATGATTATTAAGGTAATTCTGGGTTTTATAATTGTCCCTATAACTCATTTGTTTATGAAGATAGTGAATTTCCAGATAATTTAGATGAATTATTCCATTTTTATGGGTCTGAGGGTTTAGACACTATCTCAGTTCCAGAACCAAGAAGCGTTTCTCTTGTTGAGTGTTATTGTCAGGAGTAATATCGTGTAATGGATGTAGAAATCCTTAATAGTACTTTATCTCGAGAGGAGTTGAGGATTCATCATAAGAAGTTCTATTTTCTTTCCTTTCATGAGTTAGTTTTGCCTTCTAAAGGGTAGAGAATCATATGTCATCCTGAGGATACTTCAATATATAGCTTTTTTCACGAGTTGGGTTTCTATTCCACCTTGTTCGCTATTAGTAGAGGTAATGCCTATTTATAACCTTTGTATTAGCCAATTTATGCCCAACTCTTTTATGTACTTTGAGGGCTTTCGTTATTGTCTTGAGAAGTTAGGACTTTATGAGAATTTAGAAAGTTTTTAGTCCTTGTTCATTGTTAGGAGGAGGGTAACTGGTGAGTCATATTTCCATTTCTTCTCACGAGTAGGGTGTAGGTTCTTGATGGGTTATGCTTTTTCTAGGGGAACCTGGAAGAAAAAGTCTTTCTATATCAGGGATGACATTTGAGGTTTTCCCTTTGAGTAGATTAGTTCTTCATCTTCGGTATCTTTCTGTAAGGTTTATTAAGAGCTTAGGGAGCTTTTTAAGGCAGCATGGTTGTTTAGGGATTTATTTGATTTTAGCCATTTGTTTCCCACTAGTACTCTTTTTGTCATATTATGCATTTCTGCAACATAGTTAACTTTTTATTTCTATTTCTCATGCTTGTTGTTTTTTATACTTTTATGCTAGAAAAGAAGTTGAATTTGAATGCACTTTGCACTTGTAAGTCTATGGTTTATGTGCCACGACCTTATTTTTGGAGAAATATTGGGAGTGGGCGATCTCCTCTCCCTCACGGGGATGGAAATTTTAGATCAGTACCCCATAACCCGGTATGTGGAGTGGGAGTGGGAGTTGTATGGAGGCCATTCCTCTAGTCACCTCTAATAAGAGACTGAGGGATGGTTTACGTGATCCCTCAGTTCGTCCTAGCCTTGGGATAGGCATTTTCTCATTTGGACTTTCTTGCTCAAAGGGGATCAAGTCTTACTGGGATACCTCTGAGGCTTTCCTTGGGTGGGACAGGACTAGGAACACTATGAAGGAGGATGATATTCGTCGGTTCATTCCTTTGTCAAATGAGGGCTTAAGCAAGATGCTTGCTGGAAACTTGGCTGAGGTAAACATCTTTATTTTCATTTCATACATGATGTTATTACATCTCAATTGACTTTTTATATTATCTTTGCTATAGGCTATCACTTTTTCGACTATGATTAGTTAGAGAGCAGTTAGCTCCTAAGAGTCAGTTACCCATCTTGAGATAATGAAGAAGAAGTGAGAGTTGAGGGCACTCGCTTATAGAAAGAGGTGAGCAAGGTCACTAAAGAGTTTGCAGCCTTGAAGGAGTGCTATGAGTGCGATATTTTCTCTGGGAGAAATTCTTAGATTTAGAGGATGGTAAGGATTTGCTTTTTGCACCAAGGAGAAGGTTGTCTCTGATTTCAAATCTTCTTCTAACTTTGAGGATTCTATTTTGGATAGAGTAGTTGTCATTTATGATTAGACTATCCATGATTGTCATTACATAGTGGGGCACTATATGAGGAGGACATTTTTAGATCCTTCCATTTCAGACTCAGGAGAGGAAGGCATTGTAACACATGAGTGCTTGTGATTGCTGATGATGCAATGGTTATACCTGGTGGAGCTTTAGCCCCCTCCTCCAGGACCATGTTGCTGAAAAGGCTTGATGCCTTTTAGATAGTACTTAGCCTTTTTGTTAGGAGCCTTGAAATATCCCAGTCTTTTTATATATACTCATGTTATTTTGTATTTCAAGTTTATGATAATTGGGTTTCCTTTATTTAGTTACTTGTTGTATTAATACCGTCTTTCACTAAATGCATTTGTTTACATTATTTTATCATTTTTGCTTAACTTACTGTCTGCGATTATATTTTTCTTTAGGGATGAGATATTTATGCTCCTTGTTTCTCGCTTTTTATGGGATTGTTTATGCTATCGGGAGTGTGTGTGACACTCTCTTGAGGTAGTTATTCAAATGCTACCAAGAGTGTTCATGACACTTAAAGGTAGTCTTAGATATGCTACTAGGAGTGCTTTTCGCACTTTAGGGGCAATCTTTGATATATTGCAGGAGTGCACTTTACTTATAGAGGTAGCTTTACATTGCCTGGAGTGCGCACTTTTAGGTAGTTTTTGATATGCTATAAGGAGTGTGCTTCACATTTAGAGGCAGTCTTTGTTACACTACCAAAAGTGCACTTCGCTTTTCTTTGAAATGCTGCAAGGATTGCTCTTCGCACATAGAGGCAGTGTTTGATATATTGCAAGGAGTACGCTTCACACATAAATGCAATCTTTGTTACATTGCCAGGAGTGCACTTTACACTTAGAGGTAGTGTTTGATATGCTAGTAGGAGTGTGTTTCACACTTAAAGACAGTCTTTTTTTCCATGAGTGCTTTTGGCACTTCTTATAGATAAATATTTTTATCACTGGGTGAGTTTTTCAACTGCTCATTTGCAAATAACCATTACAGGGAGTAAAGTTATTCGCAGAGTAGTGAATTTATTATTGAGCTTTGAGTGAACATAAATTGAAAATAAAATGCATATAATGTCCCTCTAGGGAGGATACTAGGATAGAGTTAGGAAAACTCCTAGATAGGAATTGTAGCATCCACGCCTCTTAGGCAGATTATCTTTTGAGATATTCAGCTTCTCTCTTGCTAGGGCCAATCTCTGCTAGCTCACTTGCCTTGTTTTGCTAGAGATGGTATACTTGTTCAGCTAAAAATCTATTGTGTAAGTGCACTCCATTGGCTGCCTTAAAAGAGGCCTTTCTAGCACTAGGCGAGTCTCCACTACATGGTTATTCTAAGATAAAGCCTATTATTCTAGCAATATGGAGGTTATCATCGCTACGTTGGTTTTCTTGAGGAATCCTTAGGCCTTGATCTGTAAACTCCTTCAAATATTCCCATTGAATGAGTCTTTCTATCTCCTTATTGAGATCGATACATTCTTCAGTGGAATGTTCTTTATCTCAGTAGAAGTAATAATATTTGTTTAATCTCTCCATCTTAGGGTTGCCTTTCATTTTCTTTGGGGCTAAAATTATTCCCTATTGTTGTGCTATCAACAAGACTTCTGCTACTGGGTCATTTAGAGATGTGAATTGAGAATATCTAGGAGGAACATATTATCTATCTCATTTCTATTTCCCATTTTCTCTATCATCTTCCTTGTTCTTCATTTTCATTCCAACTCCCAAGTTAGTTGTCTTCTCTATGCAGATGTATTTTTCCACTATGTCAGGCTTTTCTATTATGGACTTTTTGAATCTTTCTTGTCAAAGATTTTGTTGGATAATACCTACGAGGAGTTTATGTTAGCATGTAGGACTTTACACACGGCTTTGACAAAGTGCTGCATGTATTTTCTAAAGGTTCTCCTTCTTCTTATGTGATTGTTAATAGGTATGCCACAGTCTTCGTGTACTTTTTGCTGATAGAGAAGTGGTTCAGGAAATGTTGGATCAATTACTCCAGGCTAGTAATAGTATTTATTGGCTTCTGGTTAAACCAGTTTAGAGCTTTCTTAGAGGGTGTTGTGCGAAAGATTTTATAGTAAGATACTTCAATTCAATCGTATAAGTCTGCTATAACATAGATTTGTCTAAGTGTTCTTGAGGGTCTCCAGTTCTATTGTGTTCTAGCAAATTAGGCATATTAACTCCTACTTGGAAGAATTCAGCTAGTATGGCGGTGGAGAAAGGACTTCGCTTTTGTGGCAGTACTACTAATGGCAGGTATTCGCCCTCATGCCTGGTGGTCCTGTGTGGGTCTGTGTGACCAGTCTTCTGGGTTCTTCTCGCACCTTGACTTTTGAAGTATGTATTCTTTAGGAAACGACACTTTGCTATTGACCTATTCTTAGTCTGATGTGCTCTTTCTCTTGGAACCTTCATGATTTACCTCCATACTATCCAATGGGAATGACGAATCCCTGCGGGGGATTTGATCAAGAGCGACCTTCATAACGACCTTTTGCATTCTGGACTGCAGTCCTTGCCATTGTTCTAATCGTCACACTTTCCAATAAGGCTTGCAAAGCTTCTATCGTAAGTTAGAACACCACTAGTCTTGTTGGTGGTTCTTCACCTAGGACTTTTTTCTCCATAGGTGTGGGTAGGGGTGATCACGGTGTAGTTTGATAGTTTTTTTACTAATTTCAAATCAAATTACCATATGCAGTTTTATTAAATATTAATTTCAAATTGAGATTTTGCTAAGTAAAATTAAAGGTACAGTTTAAATGGTTGCAAGTGGCTTGGTAGATTTAGAGGGTGTTTGTCTAAGCTTATTTAAAACATCATATAACCTTCTACATCTTATAAGATATTTTTGGAGTTTATAAGATGTTAGATCTTATTTTAATTGTTGAAGTGTTTGGATAAAATAAGATATTGGAGCTTTTAAGATGTTAGTAATGATAATTTTGTAACTGTCAAAATTAAAGGAGTTTGCTAAAATAAGATCTTATTATAAAAATAAATTGAGATGAATGTACTTTTTTAGAAGCTTATAAGCTATCAAACAACTTTTTTTTTTATCTTATAAGCTCTTTAAAAAAAATTACTAGACACTTTTTGATAGCTTATAAGCTCTTAACAACTTATAAGATATTTTAAAGAGCTTATATGCTCAGCCAAACATCCTCTTAAATCAATAAAAAAAAGATCATGTGATTGCAAAAAAATAAATTAATTAAATATTAGCAAAAAATTAAATTAACTTGAAAAGATACCCGAGCAATAACAATGAAGTGCCTTCAAAATATAAATATAAAGACTAAGTTTTTAAAAATCATGAAAGCTACAATATTAGTGCCAATTCCATTACAAAAATGAAACGAGATAATAATAATAATAATTAATATTAAGTATTACTGTTGAGAGCTAAGATTTAGACTTTGATTAGAGTTGGTCAATAGTTCATTGAACAATTAATAATATTAAGTAATAAGTAATAAGCTTAATTACTTAACTTATACAATGGGGAGTTGCAGTTACGTTACGGTTTTTTAAGTTTTCAAATTGCTATCGCACTGCTTGGGCAGTGTGGCTTTTGTTTAAGATTTCAAATCGTAGTTTTTATCGTAAATCAACATTAATGGAGCGGTGCAATGCGGTTTGAAGATTTTTTAAAAATCATGATCACCCCCTAGGTGTGTGATCCTGATGTGGCAAATACTATAAAGGAGGTTACTAATGCCGTTGGGGCAGAACTTCGGGCTGCCACTAAGATGGGAATTTTGGAAGTGGTTGTGGATCAGAGGCTCCTAGGGTTGCGGGAGCTGCGGATCCAACATCTGATGAGTTATGGCTTTAGAGGTTGTGGGAGCTGAGGTGTGGGATGTGACTCATCCATCGTGTTTCCATTAGTTGCTTCCTCTGGATGGGTGACTTGGGCGCTGGCTTCTCTAACTAGAGATTTGGTCAACATTCTTAGCGTCAAGATAGTTGTTCCCACATACAGCGTTAGTTTGATGCGATATATACCTTCATGGAAGTTGGATTGACGGAAGTCAGTTATTCAAGAGTTAACTCCTCTTGAGAAAGCTACTTGAATGTGGGATTCCTGTCTGCAACACGAACTGACGTTAGGGGCGCTGGGGTTGTCCATGCAAAAATTCTATGATTCTTAAGTCAATATTTGTTCAAATAAATTAACATTGAATTGAGAAAGTAGTAGAATGCAAAATGAATTAAAACGTAACGTTGAAATGAGATTGGTGGATTATTTATATGTGTCTACTATGGGATTTGGGCTCGTTAGGCTGGCCCCTTTATGCTTATTGGGCTAAAGTTAATAGTTCTGGATTTAGCTAAATTATGTCCATCACATATATTATATATTAATATCATATATATATATATATATTCTTAGAAAAGTATTGAATATTAATTATTGTTTAAACAAGATATGGATCGTAGATTTCTGTCAAGCAAGATCGAACAATTTATCATAAATAGAGGATAAATATCATTTTACAATTCAAAAACCAATAAAAATCGTATAAAAGCATGTGCAAAGCCCAGTGCCCGCCTTAAGAGTATCTTTTGCATCTCTTTTAATAGAACAAAGAGTCTAATTGCTCTTTTTTTTACATGATGTTTTTTAAACATTTTTTTTACATGCGGCAAAGAGAAATTTACCCTAGACATTCTTGATTACCAAAGAGTGAGTTAATATGAAAAATCTCCATTCTTTGATTGCTTGGAGGAGGAGCTTCTTAGATGGGTATCCAGAAGTTTGTCCCATCACTTAACAAGAAAGAATTAATTCACTTGTGGAATTAGCTTGGTGGCAATCTTGTGCTTCCTTCCATGCACTCGAGTAAAGTGGGCCCGTGGGAATCACAAAGTATTGAAAAAACAATAAGGAAAAAAAGAAAATACGGGAAAACCGCTCAAGGAAATTGCCAGAAAAGTTATGCTGGAAGTTGGGTCCAAAGAAACTACTATATTCCTATTTTCCTCGAGTCCATGGACTTCAAGTTGTTTATGGACCATATCTTTAACAATTAAAAAAAAGGAAAATGAGACAAAGGGAGGACGTAATGAGCACATTTATATGGGCTGAGTCATGAGAAAGCTCATGGGCTTTAAATATTGTGGTCTTTGTGGGCTGAAACAATAAAGGACTTTCAGCCGAACGGGTTGCCTATTACTGATGTCCTGTCGCTCATGTTCTTTATTTCATCCGTTTATATTCCAACACGCAATTTGTGGCCTGCCTGCAAATGAGAAAGCGAAGTTCACTTATCTCTTCACTAAAATGCTAGGCAGATTCTTTATTGAGCCTTGAAGTAGGGTTACCTGTTGACATTAAGATTTGATAGAGGTAAAATAATATTTTAATAGCACACAAAAATGGCTATTAAGTATTCATCACTAATCAAAATCCAAAAGAAATTTGGGTTTTATAGATTTTTAAATAGATCAATCCAAAATAGGTAGGGAAATCTTTATTTTTATTTTGGGTTAGTTAATTGGGCCAAAATATTTTAAGCATAGCCCATTAGAAAGTTAAGCCTATTTATACGTTCGACAAGAAGTATCCAATTTTAGGGGGAAATCTAAGCTTCGAGCTAAGAAACCCTAGCTTGTGAGGTACTTGAGATACATATCAAACAAACATCAAGTTTTCAAGTCTCAAACTTTTATCATGGT
Source organism: Paulownia fortunei (assembly GCA_019321725.1). Classification (NCBI taxonomy): domain Eukaryota; kingdom Viridiplantae; phylum Streptophyta; class Magnoliopsida; order Lamiales; family Paulowniaceae; genus Paulownia; species Paulownia fortunei. Next base: position 14,400,296 of record CM033105.1, on the reverse strand, counting down.
GAAATAGTACATCTTCGAAGGTATTTACTCAAGGCCATGATTCAAAACAAATATTTAATTTTTATCTAGTTTGAAGTTTGATCTCGCAAATCTAGGAAGAGAATATGTATTTGATTCAGTTAAATTATATTTTGGATAGAGAAATCAGGGGAATTAGCCTTCATTTTAAAAGATTCTTATGTAGCATTTTATTTGTAATGATTCAAATATTCAAATATTCATTATATATAATTTTTTTGTCTTAAAATCTTTTTGAGACACAATATTTGTGCTAACATATTGCTTTGTTTACTAATTTTTATTTTTCTAAACGTTATGTGAACAATAAACGATAAGCCTACAAATTTTAATTTCATTCAATCTGCAAAAACTAATTAAACATATATCATATATTTCTATTTTTCTCATAAAATTCAGCTTAAATAAATCAAAAGGTTGCCGAACAAACGAAACTTGTTTAGTTGTTCGCTTCCTATATAACTAAATATGAGTTGCCAAAATTACCGATCAAAAAACAATATATATATATATATATATATATATATATATATGAGTTGCCAAAAACTTGACTGTACATGTTGTTTGGCTAATAACTTGCATAAAGAGAAGAATTGTAGAGAAATTTAAATAAATATCATTGTAGATAAAGTTTATGTTACGAAAAAGCACCAAGCACTCTAATATTTTTTGTACGGGATTGTTGAAATGATTTGAAGTCAACATAATTCTCTAGTGAAAACAAGTTTTATTATACTATTTTTTACTATATTTATCTATTTATCAAAATTAAAGTTTATTGAAGATTTATTGTTGTAAAAATTACTCAAACTTTCTCAATAGTAATAGCAATTTACCCCTATACCCCCCCCCCCCCCCCCCTCTCCCCAACCATAAAAATAAAAATAAAAGTACAAAAAAAAAATAAAAGAAATTGGATCCGTCACTGCAGTCAAATCTCATTTCATGTAAAAGGTAGTGATCATTTTTCGATATCTTTAAAACACATGCATAGTTTCGAATCGGCGTCATTGTCCAAGGGAACAAAACGTGAGCAAGAAAAGTCTAATTCTTCAATCAAAATGAGTAGAGATACAAAGTGAGAAAGAAACTTTGCCTTCACTCTCCAAGTGAAAGCAGCCATGGAAAAGGAAACAACATGGGACCGGTATTAGTGTTAAATAACATCTTGGTGTGGGAAAAATCTGCATAATCATTTCGTTACATGAACTACATATATTTGACAAACATACAATTTTTTTTCTTTTAAATAATGGTGTGATATTCGTGTTAGTCTAGTCGTACATAATAGTTCATGACAATTGGTTGTTATTACTCGGTAATATATTCGAATAATTACTTATTTAAACTTCTTCATGAATCCTCATCAATAAATGTTCGATGTAGAATCTATTACAATGACAATAACTCCTAATTCCCTAATTTTATTATGTTATACTAGCTTTTAAGAACTCCTGAAATTTAGTTGTGGCTTTAACAAATAAAATCACAATACGACTTTATTCGAATTTGAATTATGACTCAACTCGATTTATATTTGTGACGATTTTTAATAGGGGAGCAAGCTGCAAAATCTTGCAATCATAATTCTATTGATTCATGTCCAAGATCATTGAGATGAACCACATAAATCCATGTTTATTTACTTCTTTTTTTTAAAGGCATTATTTTCTTGATTTTCTTGTATTTATGAGTGTTTTTGAACAACTTGATATATATACTTCTTTGTTCCTTTTATTAGTATTTACTTGATTGACGTTTTCAAATAAATAAGAAAAATTGTGGTATCCAATTAAGCTTTGAGATTTGACTTTTAACAGTTATCTATGGAGTGGTGAGCTATAAAAAAAAAAAAAAAAAAAAAAAACTATTTTCGTCATAATTTTCCACATTGATGTATGATTGGACTGTATGAAAAATCATATATCAAAACAATATTGTAAGCAATGAGTTTTGAATTTACTCCTGTGGGAATCTCCAATTTGATACGCTGGGAAATCAAATTTGATATGATTAAAATTATATAAATATATGGGGATTGAGTATGATGATTTGGGTAGGTTGTGATATGGTTTGGAGATTTCCATTGTTAATGCTACAAATGTTAGAATCTTTCACATATATTTTTAAGTGACTATTGTAATTCAAACTGAAGAGAGAATAAATATGTTCTAATACTTGAGGCATTTCTCTACAAAAATAAATAAATAAATAATATGATAAAATAATAGTGATAAAATGTAGAGTGATAATGTTAAAGTTGTTACTAATAATATATATTAAGTGAAAATAATTATTGTTATAATATATTGATGAGTCTCACAAGTTTAATAGTGATAAGAACTAATGTTTAAGTTGTACCAATTAGTGACAATATATTAACAATTTTGATTTATGATAAAACAATTATTATCATCACATTTATGTCACTAATAATCAATAATGATAATTTAAATATATATATATATATATATATATATATATATATATATTTGTGATTGTTAAACTTGTAACAACCATTATTGAGACAAAATGACAATTATTGTCGTTTAATTAGTATTTTTGCCACTAATATTCTTTTTCCTGTAGCACTAGCATAGTCCAAATGATCATACCACGTAGTTCTTGTTTTTTTCTCTCTCCCTTTGTTTCCAACTATAATTTAAATCTTAACCACTCCTATCATCAAGTGGAAATTCTGATATATTTTTGCAACTAACATAATTAATTATAATTAGAAAATTTGACCCAAATAAATATTTTCAAAGAATTAGGGCATAACATGTAGGTCGATTCTATTGTTTTACTTTTGTCATATGTGATATCAAAATCTATAAAATGATATGAGTAGATTGTTGCAAACCTTTCAGATGACAGACCGGTCTTCTCACAAAGAATTTCATCTTTGTCTTGAAAAGTGTTTTGTGCAAGTGCACTCATTAAAGTTTAGAAAGTCGTGTAATAGCCTAGTGATACACATTCTTTTTGTCTTTAAGTATTTTATGCAGCATTAATCAAATCCAAAAGCGATTTCAAATTTTGAAGATATGTTACATGTATTTTACTAAATATTTGAATAATCTTCCCTTATCAGCAAAAATATCTTATTTTATCTTGTAAACTATATTTTTGAAAATTTCTATCCAATAATATTACCATAAAATCTGCACAAAATCAATAAAAGTTGTTAATAATACATTATTTAAAAATTAACAATTTATAAATGACAATTCAATTTAATTCTATAATTCTTGTACATGAAAAATGTGGTTGCCAATCAATGTTAATCAAGATTTTAACAATCTCCTCGTGGCATTATTTACTCAAAACCTTTAACCCACCCTAGTTTAATAATTCTGCAGGATTAGAGAAAGTTTGTTGAAACATATGCTTATTTATGTTGTAAAAGTTAGAAACAATTAAAATGAACTTCCCTTGCAGAAATGACAGAAATATTTAAATAACACACTGCTGTTTCAAAAACAAATACAACTTCAAATCCTAATAATAAAAAAAAGAAATAGATATCCAAGTTCAACAAAAACAATTAAAATTTCCAAAACAACTACATTAATAACCAATGAAAAATAGTAGACATTTATACATCATTTTCAGCAAAAGTTTTCTTAGGAGATTGTTCTCTCTTTTTTAACCAAATGGTGGCGAAAGAGAGGGACCAGAATCAGTTTCACTGGTAGATCCTTGGGTGGGTTGACTTAGAGAAGCACGGAGAGAATTCAGTAAGACTTTGAGCGCTTCTATCTTCTGACATCTTTATGCTCCTCCTCAATGTAACTGATAAAGACTTTCTCCGCCCTCTTGCAATATGGCTAATGATAGTGCCTCCTTCATTCACAGGAGCTTTCCCTTTGTCTTTACTTATAAGATCATCAATATGCTTGTCACTCAGAAGCTTGGGTGAAATTTTGATATCTTTGCAAAGAGAATCAGTATGTTTCTTCTTGAAGCCTTGAGAGACCAACAACATGTAGATTAGGCAAGCAAATGAGTGTATACCATGTATAATTTGTTGTCTTGCCTGCATAACAATTATGCCAAAGATGAGTTTTCCTATGTTTATAGGATGCCTAGTTCCAATGCAAAATAAGACAATTGCTTGCTCCTTGACAATTGTAGTGGTATTCAAAGTAGGTTTCTAGTTGATATCCCAATCTTGTGAAGTTTAACATATTTTAATATGAGCTTAGTAACAAGAAAGACAGAGGAGTCAGGCCATTCATATATATACTTCCAGTCATTTTTGTAACAATCATATCAAAACCATCTAGCAGTGGCACATAATCAGGATTGGGGGATCCATAAAACTGATTAATCACCTATAGAAGAAAATAAAAAATACTGACAAACACTTTTCCAAACCTAGTAGAATCAACATCTTTAACATTTTCAAACAAATTTACATAATATTCTGTATAACAACCCTAACAAATGGTTCAACTTTAGTTATGGTACCCAACAATCCTCTTTGTTCTAATAAAGAAACTATTCCTAATTTGGCTTGTTGTGGCATGGCAATAAGTTATTCTGATTTTTTTTCTTTTTAATACATACCCCGCAGTATTTTATTCTCAGCAGAATAAAAGAGACAGGACAAGGAATGACTTATCTCATATAGGGAGTTAAATTAGACTTTTCTTCTTGAATGAGCTCAAATGGTGGTTATGTTTGTTGCTCTGAATCTAAGGGTTCAATGCCAAATTCTGAAGTGTCAACAACCTAAGCTTTTTTGTTCAGTCGTGATGATCACAGAGGTACAGTTCTCTAAATTTCTTCTTCTGGTTCATAGGTTGGATCATAATCAACCATTTTTCTTTTGCCCTCCTATACTGTAGGAATTTTGATTTGATTGCAAAAACCTGGGAACCAAGAAGAATAGATATTACTAGCTTGTGACTGTGTAGAAATAGGTTGACTTGTTTCTTCAGTATTTGCTATTGCAACATGATCAGAAGATGGTGCATATTGTGTTGCAACTGTTGGACTTCTAGCAGGCCAATTCAGTAGAAATTTTACAATGTCAGCCGAATTTTGTGATGTCGCAATGGGTACCTCAGTGGCCTCTTCAAGTTGGTTTGTATTCATCTCAACAAGACCAGCAGATTCATTAAGTTGAGATTCTTTAGGAATTTTTTCGCCACCAGTGACGGGTGACCCAAGATGTCCTTTTGTTAACATAGGAACTTTGTTTCCTCAGGCACTCGACGGTTATACACTATGAGTAGATTCGGTTGCTCTAGTTCAAACGCTATCTATCTTGTACGTCTTGGAGCATAAAATAAACTTGCTCTTCCTCTTGAATGTTTTCTCCCACCATTTCTTGAGGACCATGCTTTGCTTGAACCACCCATTGTAGACCTTCTAGTTTTCACCATTTTTTGCAGCTTGAAAGGAGATGAAAAAAATAGAGGACAAGGCAAGGGAGAGTGAAAGTGAAAAAGAAATAGTGAAAAAATGGTAGCAAACAATTAGGGTTTGCCACAACAACCCTATTTGATAGCCCAAAAAATCCCGCCTAAAACACTTAAAGGACTCTCTTGATAAACCTAAAATATTAATGGGATGATTGTCTTACCTTAAATGCACATAAATATGTCCGATCCTTATAAATTAGGGAAGTTTGAAAGTAAGATAGTGATAAGGATTCTGTTGAAACACGATATCTAGGATCCACTCCTACTTTCATATTTATCCAAATCTCTAGTGATACACTTCCAGAAAAATAAAAACTCCTAAGTCATCCTAAAAATCCTAATATTACAAGATGTATATCGATCTATTATGTGATTTTCAACAAATGCAATAAATAAACTTGTCAAATATTTTAGAAATTCAAATTTTTATGCCTTAAATTATTTTTTTTTTCAAACTTATATGCAAGTAACTTTGATTACATTCCAAATTAAAATCCTCTAATATTTTTGAGAAATTTCATGAAATTTTTCTTTTTATTTTATTCTTTTCTCTCAATTAAAGACTGGATTTAGTGAGTTAGAAGCTTTAACTCTAGCCCAAGGGTAGCTCTTTTCTCATGGTAAAGCTTTTTCCTCATATCAAGAGATATACATGAGATTAGATTTACACATGGCTAGATCTGCACGATAAGGTAGATAGCTTTTTCTGTCAAATGCTCCAAATATAAGAGAAATATCAAGTAAATTTTATGGAATGTTTTTTCAATTCTAAATGCAGTTTCCTAATGAGCTTTTCAATCCGAGGACTCAAAATTTTGATAATTGAAAATACGTGTTAAATAGTGCAATATATGCCTAATGCAGTTCCCATCATGTAGTGCAAGCAAACCTAAAAAATTAACATGTTCTAACAACTACTAAAATTATTTCAACATATATGAATGAAGACATATGTCATTTGGTTTCAACATTTTGAATCTTATGCAGTAACAACACACAGATCTGCAAAGATTTTCTCAAGGAATCAGAACGAAGTTCATCAAGAGGTTTAGTAAAGATGTACACAAGTTGTTACCCTATGTAAGTAGTCCATTATCACAGTCTATTTTAATGTCCCTAATTATCACAGCAAATGAAGTTGTTTGGATGAGAAATTTCATCCGAGAGTTGGGTGTGGTTCCATCCATTGTTGATCCTGTATTGATATACTGTGATAACAATGGAGCTATTGCACAAGCTAAAAAGTCAAGACCCCATTAAAGATCCAAGTACATCATGAGGCGATACCATCTGATCAGAGAGATTATTGGTAGAGGCAACGTTGTAGTGGATAGAGTCACTTCGACAGAAAATATAGTAGACCCACTGACCAAACCTCTATCACAGAAGGTATTCGATGGACATCTTGAGAATATGGGCCTGAAGTACATGGACAATTGGCACTAGCATAAGTGGAAGATTGTTAGAGTAGTGCCCAACGCGCCAATTAGATTGGACCTCTTTTATACTCTTGTATTTGTAAAAACAATCTTTTTTCAAATTATATTAATAAAATAGGCAAAATAAATTATCTTTAATTATATTTTATAATTAGATAAAGTCCCTGACCAAACTTACCTATGGGGCATGGTCACGCATATGATGGTGATCATAGAATATGCCTCTATGATTTTGTTCTTAAATTAGTTCCGACTCGATGGCATTTTGAGATAGGATGTTGAATGGCATAATAGACTCGTACATATGATGCATGCTCATATGAGAAGGATGTCTCACTCTATGGATATTAGCGTAGTGACGCTAGTGCATGTATGTGGGTGCTTGTTAGGGAACAAGTACAATGAAAAGACCCACTAAAAAATTTTAATTGAAAACTTATTTGTCGAAATAAGAATTTTCATGTTACGATATTACATGATTAGTCCTTAGACTTGAGATACCATAGTAGTCTTGTGCATGTTGTGTTCTATTTTGATGTATCTTTTGATTGCCTGACAATCACAAAGGGGTTACGTTGGATGTTGCAGTAATATGTATGGAGGTTAATGAGTGGCTAACAAAGGATCCGTCACTTGTCTAGCAGAACAAGTGAATCTCCTATGTTTTCATAGTTCATGACTTAAAAGTCCTTGACCAAGGCAGGATGAATATTAGACGAGGGTTTTGTAACGATTCGTTGTGAGTTATTGAAACTTGAAATATAATCATAGTTATTGAGTAATTAGGATTTTGACTATAAATCCATGCCCTAGACTCAATCGGAAAATTAGTTGATGGAAGGACCTTACATGTATGGTATTCATAATTGAAATAAGTTCACTCGCTATTTCATCTAAGTTTAGGTAGTCATGATATACTTGCTAGGCGTTTTTCATGACTTGTGAGGTTCTTGAAATTAAGAAGTTAATTTCAAGCAGTTTAATTAACTGGATTAATTAATTAGAATAATTATTATTATTCATAAGTTGTAAATATTGCAAGCCTACTGCTAGCTTAGTTGTGAACTTAAAGGGTCACATACAATTTGAGATAGAACATTTCTAACTTAGAAAATGGTCCAAGAAGTTGCATCCAATTAATTAATCTTTAATGAATTGAATTAATTATTTAATTAAATAATTGAATTAATTAATAGGACCTAATAAGATTAGGAAGCCCAATTGGAGTGAAATAATTATTTGATTGGATCAAATTAATTGTGTACTCCATAAATTAATATAGTTGTTAAATTTATTTTTTGCTCAATTAAATAATTAAATTATTTATTGAGCCTAATTTGATTAGGTGGCTAGATGGAATTAATAAATTAAATTTGGCCTAAAATAATTAATTGAATTATTTGTGAGATTTATTTTAAAGTCCAAGTCCAATTCAAAGATATCTATTAGGAGAGGCCCATGAAAGTTATTGAAAAAGGATGGAAACTCAAGAGTTTTGGAATTCTTGGACACTCTAAATACATTTGGAAGATATGAAGGAATAAAGTTGGAGAATTTTGGATAAATCAAATATCTTCCAACCAATCAAAAGGAGACCAAAAATACTAAGAGTGGGACTCTTGAAATTTTTGAGTCCCCTATTTAAATACCATATGGTCAAAAATTGGAGAATAATTCCTCCAAATTTTTGGCCATTAAGAAATAAAGAGAGAGAAAATTATTTTGTTGCTCCATCATTTTTCCACCAAAATTCCATCCCTTGTCAAATTTTTTTTTTTTTTATCATTAGTTGATATTTGGAATTAATATTCACTATATCCATTCCATAAACTAGGTTAGAAAAGAAATCAGAATTGCTAGCAAAATTATGATTTTGTATTTTTACTCAAAGTGTAGACTACTTTAGAGGGGAAACATATGGATTCTTGTGCACTAAATTCAAAAAAGGGACTAGCAATTGATTATTTTAATCCCTACGACAATCGAAGTGTATAGAAAGTTAGAAATCAGAACTTTAATTATTTTATTACACCATTGGAAATAGAGAGATTGTTATAATCACATCAGATCCGGGGTATTGCTTAATTGTTATAGTATGATGTTTTTAAATTTTTAATTTTCCACCCCCGGATCATGTGAACCCAACATTTTTTTCTCAAGTAAAAACAACATTCAGTTGTGCTTTTTTCTATTATCAACATCTCATCCCAATCCACATCAATAAAACTTGCAAGAGTTGAGTTAGTGTCCTTAGAGTACCAAATACCAGAGTCAACTATACTATTTACATACTTGATGATACGTTTCACAACACTTAGATATGACTCCTTTGGGTTAGCTTGGTACCTTGCACATACACCAACACTGAAATAAATATGTAGCCTATTTGTAGTAAGATTCACGGTTCCTTCATCATCTGACAATTTATCACTTGTCCTATAAGAGTTTTCAAATATTTTATGTTCTCAAGTCCAAATCTTTTAACTGGGATCTTAGCATACTTTGATTGAGAATTGAAAATTCCATCTTTAAGTTGCTTGACTTGTAAACCTAGAAAATAATTAAGTTCGCCAATCGTAGCCATTTCAAATTCGTGGGATATTTCACTAATAAATTCATCAATCTTGGTTTCAGACGTAGAGCCAAAAATTATATTATCAACATATATTTGTGCAATGATAATATCATGTTTGAATCTTCTAATAAATAAAGTTTTATCTAATCTCTCTCTCTCTTGTATTCCTTTTCAACCAAGAAATTTATTAATGTCTTATACCAAACTCTAGGAGCTTGTTTCTAACCATACAAAGCCCTTTACATTTTGAAAACATGGTTAGGAAAATTTGGATTCTTAAAGCCTCTTGGTTGCCCAACATAGTCTTCTTCATTCAATATTCCATTTAGAAAGACACTTTTTACATCTATTTGAAACAATTTGAACCTCAACAAACATACTATGACCAAAAGTAAATGGATTGACTCTAGCCTAGCAACTGGTGCAAATGTTTCATCAAATTCAATGCCTTATACTTGAGTGTACCCTTGAGCTACCAACCAAGCCTTATTTCTTGTGATATTACCAAATTTATCAATTTTAATTTTGAAGATCTATTTGGTTTCTATTACATTTGCATTTTTAGGCCTAGGCACAAGAGACCACACATCCTTCCTAACAAACTGTTCTAGTTCTTTGTGCATGGCTATGACTAAAAATTCATCAAGTAAAGCTTCTTTTACATTTTTGGGCTCAACTTATGAGGTGAAGCAAACCTTACCATTTTTAGGTAACTTACCAAAGACTTGTCCCTAGTTCGTCTACCTTCATTGATGGACCTATGATTTGGTCAGAACAATGGTTTTTCTGAATTCTAGTTGAAGGAACTTTCTATGTAGTCTTAGTGTTATCACTGTGTTTCGTTTCATATTTAGTTCCTACTATTGGGCTCTTGATGTGGATTCTGTTGCAACATCAATTTCAGCATTGACTTGAATAGATATCTATTCTATTTCTCTTTCACCGATTGACTCTTGGAGTCCTCTCTTCTATTGAGCGATCTGCAAAATCATTACAATCATCAATGACAATATTTGAGAATTCCATGACTGTTTGAGTTCTCATGTTGAATATCATGTTGTATACATGATATTCCCTACTATTTAAGGAATAACCAAGAAAACTCCTCTATCACTCTTAACATCAAATTTTCTCAATTGCTCATGATTATTTAATATGTAGAATGAATAACCAAAAACATGAAAATAGCTAAGATTATGTTACCTTACCAAATTTTGTATAGAGTTTTCTTAATACCCGGCCTCAAATATATCGATTAATGGTGTAACGATAGTACTCATTATCTCTCCCCATAAATGGAGAGCTACTCCTTTAGAGTTCAATATAACATGGGCCACCTCTAGAAAGGTCCTGTTTTTTCTTTCCACTACACTATTTTTACTGTGGTGCTTTTACAACTAAGAATTCACGTGCAATACCATGCTTATCACAAAAATTAGAAAAAATATAATTTTTCAAATTCTCTTCCTTGATCACTTTGAATTCTTACTATCTAACCAATATTGCTATCCTTATCATTTCTCATTTTTTTTGCACAATTTTTTGAACACAAGGAACATTTTACTATGTAAATCTGGAAAAATCGTCCACACAAACAAACACATACCTTTTACCTCCTATACTTTCTACTTGTATTGGTCCCATAAGGTCCATGTGGAGAAGTTTGAGAGTACATGATGTACTTATATGTTGTATATCTTTCTTATGTTTTCCAAGCTAACAATTGCCACACACACCTAGATTCTTTTTGTTCAGCTTGGCACTCCAAGTACAACTCTTGTGTTCAAAATCTTAGTCAAGATTTTTGAAGTTTAGATGTCTTAATTTTTGGTGCCACAAATTAGTTTCATCTAATTTTTATGATGTAACATGTTTGGGTTTTTAGTAATATATAACAATTATTAGATGATCGAGAGCCAGTTAACATGCACCATTATCAATTACTTGACATTCATCTTTAGTAAACCTGACAAATAGATTTTGATCACAGAGTTGGTTGATGTTGATCAGATTTACCTTCAATCCTTCCACATGAAAAATGTTTTTCAACTTAAGAAGGCCTTCAACATTAAGAGCTCATTTTCCAAGAACTTCTTATTTTACTCCATATCTAAATGTGAAATGCCCTTCAGTCACAGTTTGATAATCCTTCAATTTCTCTTTGTCACCTGTCATATGTTTGGAACATCAATTTTCAAAATATTATGAGTCAATAATACAAGAATTTAAAGAAGTATATGCGACAAGATCTCTAAGATCTAATTTTTATCCAAATTTTTCTTTGAGAATCATATTTTAAATTAATTTTGATCTTAGGAGCCTATTTCAACAAATGATGTTCATGTTTCAATTTTGCGGAAGATAGTGAGTTGATATGCATACCACTTTTCAAAGCATTTTTGTAATTAAAACATCATAGTCGAATATATCCATGTAGATTGCAAAAATGATTAATGGGAACAAACCTCTTAGGTTTAGATTTTTGAAGAATAGATTTTTACCTTTGTCAAAGATAGACTATGAAGAACATGTTTCATTGATAAACATAATTTTTGAATTAAAGGACTCACCAGTGTACCCCAACACATGATTGTCACAATTAGGTTTTCCCATGGTGAGAATCTCATCCAATTTTTTCTTACTAAAGTTAAATTTACTCATCTTCTGAATGTTCTTCAACTCTAGTTCGATCTCATCCAGTTTTATGTTCTTCTCAACAACAAGGAGATCATACTTAATTATCTCACAATTCATTAACTCTTTCTCCTGGTTTAATACAATAACTTGTTCCTCACAAGTATTTTTTTTCTTACATACCTAGATCCATTTTTGAAATATCTCACGGTATATCTAATTGATGTCCTCATCAGTAGGCTCATCCTCATCACTATTAGCTTCTGAATCAGTATATTGCAAGTCTTCTTGCAAGTCCTTCTTACTTGTTGCAATAGATGAAGTTAGACATTTTGAATCATGAAATGAGGTTGAAACATACCTTTGTGATGTTGCAACAAGACTAGTAGTATTTTATGACTTGTATGAAGATAGTTACAGTCAATTTTAAATAGAAGGCCACATGAATTGTTGACATATTCCTCTTTATCTTCCTCCTGACTTCTCTTAGATTCTTCATCACTCTAGGTGGTGTTGAAAGAACGACCTATCCATTAGAGTGTTGTGACACATTCAACTTGTATATGGCCAAATATGATAATCTGATAGTTGTCATTCCTTTATATGCCCTTTGTAATATTTCCCATGCATCTTTTGCACTCTCACATACTGATATCAATTTGAATTGATTTTCATCAACAACACTGAAAATGAAAATCGCACTTAGTGTCGTTGAGTTGTAGTAGCAATTTTCTCCTCCTTACCATTCCATTAATTCTCACGCTTAAGAACTTCATTTTTACTTTATCAATCACCATAGGGTATTTCTAGCCTGTCATGATCACATGCCATGCCCTTGCATCCAAAGATTTAATGAAGGCTCTCATTTTTGCTTTCTAGTAGGAGTGGTTGACCCTTCCAACATTGAAGGACATGTAGTTGATCTCCTTTGTGAAGGTGATCCATATATACACATTCAATAGATCTGTTTTAATGCTATTACCAACTTTAACTTAGATTACAATATTGTAACATGTACAAATTATTTTGTAACAAAATAGAAGAATTTTTTACGTGCTTCAAATATAAAAGTATAGTACATGCTCAAGACCACACCCTACAAATGAATAATTTACTGATTCAAACTACAAGTACAATAATTAAACTTATTATAAAATAAAGACTCATTCTTTATTGAAGTCGTTCTTATACAAATCAATTAAATGAGTTGTCCAGCAAGATTCCCTCATCTTTGAATCAATTGTTGAACTACCTTCAATGTTGAACCCTTCAGACGACCTTCTTTTAAAGAACTTTTAATTTTTCTCATGAAGAATTCGACCTTTCTCTCGAAAATTATTTTATGCAAGTACATTCCTCAAAGTAAAGCTGTGTAATAGCTTGGTTCAAATGATACACATTCTTCTTGTTTTTGAGTCTTTTATGCAACATTAATCAAACCCAAAAGCGATTTTCAAATCTTGTTGATATGTTGCATATATTTTACAAAATATTCCAAAAATTCTTGTCTAGTAAACAAAGTTATCTTGTCTTATCTTGCAAACTATATCTCTGAATATTTCTAACTAATAATATCACTATAAAATATGCATAAGATCAATCAAATGTGTTAATAATATAGTATTTAAAATTAACAACTTATAAATGGCAAGTCAATTTAATTCTATAATTCTTGTGCATGATTGCTAATCAATGTTAATCAAGATTCTAACAATTGGCTTGGCAACTTAAGCCTAATTTGATATATTAGTTCTGGAAAAAAAAATTGTGCTTGCAACAAATTGGATCCTCTATTTCAAACGGTAGTTCATCTTCTATTTCAATTGTTGGATTCGCTATAATCGCAGGGATATACACAGTGGAAAATTAAATATTTTATCAAACATAAATTTAACCCATTTGATTTGAAAGTGATTTTAACGATCGTACTTATTCAAATGAATATATAAATAAATATAAAATTGGATTATACCTTTCGTGCACTCCGATTGTTGTAGGGAATGAAGCAATCAATTGTTTATCCTGGACTATCAGAACTCACAAGAATCCAAGTGTCTCCCATCTATCAGGTCCACAATACAGAAGAGCAACATCAATCAAAAGGATTCGCTAGTATTCTTTTAATTGTTTACTAATCTAGAACCGGAGTAAATTTTCAAGAACAATAAAGATTGATTTTTTAAGTTGTTGAAACAATAATATGAAGAGAATAACAAGTAACTAATTTTCTTTTTCTTTCTTTTCTTTTCTTGGAGAGTAAAAATAGAAGACTTTAAACAAAATAATTTTTGCTCAAATTTTTTTGACTTGATTATGTAATTTTCATCCCTCATATATATAGGGTTGAAAATTTTAATCCCTTTCCAACTCTTGGAAAGTTTTTCAATTTTGAACTATTTTAAAACCTTATATTGGAAGGATTCCAAATCTTCCAAGAACTCTTCTCTTTTCTCTCTCCTATTATATGTGGACTAATTTGAGATTATATTAATCATCAAAATTATCTACATACATTGTTGATATTAATTTGAACTCTTCAAATTATATCAAGATAGATATATATCATATATATACTATAATTATATTTATACATAAATTAAATCTTAGTGGCCGATTTTATCCCATAAAATCGGTCACTATATTTATTTATTTATAAATATATTAATTAAATAAATTATATTTATTTAATTTATTCTCTTCATATTTTAGTGGGCTTCTTAAATGATCCACATTAATTTTGGGCTTGGACTCAAAAATTCCCAAATCAATTCAATTGATTCAATCCCAATTTAATCAATCTAATTGATTAATTTAATTTACTCCATTTGGGCTTTTTAATCAAATTAGATCCAATTAAATAATCTAATTACTTAATTGAATAATTTAATTTAACCATTAAATTAAATAGAACCCTTAATTAATTAATTGATTAGTATTAATTAATTAATTTCCAACTATTGGATAAAATCTAATATTAGAAATATTACTTTTCATAAAGATGTGTGACTCTCTTAGCTTCACTACTAAGCTAGTAGTGGGTTTACAACATTTGCAACTTATGAATAACAATTATTTCAATTAATTAATCCAATTAATTAATCCACTTGATATCAACTTTTTAATTCCAAAAACCTCACTATCTATGAAAACATCTAGCAAGTAATCATGACAAACTAGTTTTAGGTGAAATAGCGAGTAAACCTATTTCAGTTGCGAGTACCACACGTACGATCCTTTTGATAGCTAATCTCCTGATTGAATCTAAGGTATGGATTATAAGTCGAAACCTTAAATGATTCAATAACTGTGATCCTATTTCAAGTTCCAATGATTTTTGATGAATCACAATTCATCCTACCTTGGCCAAGGTCTTTGAATCACAAATTATGAAAACAGAGGAGATTCCCTTGTTTAAAAAGACAAGTGTCTAATTCTATGTTGGCCACTGACAAACCTCCATGCATACCAGTGCAACACCCAACATACCCCCTTTGTGATTGTCAAGCAATCAGAAGATATATCAAAGTGCTGCAGGATGCACACAAGGCTACCATCGTGCCTCAAGTTTGAGGACTAGTCGTGTACTGTCGCAACACAGAAATTCTTATTTCGACAGGCAAAGCCCCAACTAAGAATTTCTTGCGGGCCATGTTGTAACACCCCCATTCCTACACAACCATATATATTGTATAATTTGACATGATAGAACTTGTATGCATGCATAGAATATATTTTTTTTAACACTTTAAGAAAAGATATATCACTTCTTACATACACAACCCTGTTTAAAATAGAAGGATCAGTATTTATAAAAAAACACAACACCCATAACGACCACAATATTTACATACTTATTTACAGTAAAGTTTTAAAAGAGAAATATAGTACCAATCTAAAAACATAATACACCAGACTCAAAATATAACAAGCCAACAAAATAGCCCAACAGGTCGTCATCCATGTACACACTCCCTCAAACACCTGCAGGAGCTCCAACAGCCGACCAACCAGCCAAAAATGCTTCAAGCATCGTCGTACTCACCTACAATGCATAAACTATATGAGCTAACGCTCAGCAAGTAAAGATTATGCATGTCAAAGAATAATCCACAATATCAAGTCATGCAACTCAAAATGCTATGCTCACAATGCAATTTTATGCATCAAAATATTTCTCTCAAAATCATTTCTTTCCTTGGGCCCCTGACCAACGCTACTATCCCATGCACCAGAAAAGAGCTCTGTACACCGCCATAATCCAATGGCCAATAATCATATAAGCATGCAAATCCATGCATACTCATACGCATGCAAATCCATGCACGCGAACCTGCAAATCCATGCATAAAACCATGCAAATCCATGCATGCTTCGATGCACTAGTAGTGGTCAGCAAAACATTTTCCTTTCTCTGAATCATGCCGTGCAATGCAACATTTATCACAATGCTCGTATATGATGCATGCACATGCTAATGACAATGCCCATGTATGTATGCTCAATGGAGAGCCCTCTACTATGCACATATGATTTATGATATCACATATAATTCACACATCTACTATGTCTATGCATTGTGGTTGCAAATGAATCTTTACTTACCTTTCACTTGGTTGGTGGCTTAGTCTAAATTTGTTTAGTATTCCTCTCCAACCTTAGATGTAAAATAGCCTGTAATATTACCCAACATCAAGCACCATTCCCAATTTGGCAAGTTGAAAGCACAAAATTTCATACTAGACCTTAAACACCAAGCTATAAGCTAACAATCAAGCTTTCACAAACTAGAACCCAATATAGCCCCTCAAATACCTTATATTAATACATGAAAACATCATGTAATTGAAGTATTATAACTCTAATAGCATGTGCCTAATTGTTAACATTCAATAGCAACATGTCTAGGTTGAAACATGCTAAGTGATCAAATGTGGCAGATTCACATTTTCATATTTTCTTGCTGTCAAGTTTAGTTGCATGATAATTTTAACATCCCTAAACATATCCAATCACTCCCAAATTTTTACCACACTTATATAACATGTATATAAATGTAACCATATCATAGAATTGCTAAAAATCACGGATATAGCTTCCCAAGTTCAGCTCTCTTCACAACATACTGAAACAGATTATTTCCTACCGTGACAGTTTTGCACACTTCATGACATTAATGGTTTTGGCACCATTAAGTATATTCAATCACTCCAAAATTTTCACCATACTTAGATAACATATGTAAGGAGACAACCAGGTCATATTATTACCAAAAATAATGGATTTAGCTCCCTTAATTCAATTTCATTCACAGCACACCAAAACAGATTTTGCTATTTTGGCAGTTTGAGTGTTTCTCCAATATCATTCTCTATTTCAATTTTCAACTGATAAAACTTCATTCCAATACTCTTAACTCATATATGGTCATGTAAATGGTAATAATTATAGGTTTTATTCAACATACCATACACTTTTGAAGCCTAAAACACAAGAAAACAGTAAGATGACAGTTTCTGCCACAAGTATTTCCTATTAAGTGTTTGTGATCAAAAACCCTTTCTTTGTGCACCAAAGTCTAACTAAAAACTTCCTAACACTTTTATAAGAGATATTGAAAGCTTAATAAACCATAAAACCATTCATAATAATCTGAAAACCAAAGGCAAAACCGTAGATAAGTGTTACCTATGTAGATTTTGAGGCTAACTTGATGGTAATCACTTCTTCTTTGCTTTTCTTGCTTTTATTTCAACTTGGAATCAATTTGGATCACATGGAGACCTTAAGGTGTGTGTTTGAAAGATGAAAATGGCTGAAATGAGGGTCTGGTCGTTGCTTAAGGGTGAAGGGTTTGAGGTGTTAGCTTGAGATATTAGCTTGAGATGTTAGCTTAAGCTTAATAAGAAAGCATGAGGTGGCAAGTAAATGGCAAATCTGATTTTCTCTCTTATCTTGCAGCCCTAATCTTGTGTGTCTCATCTATTTTTATTTGGTTGCAACCTATCTTAATCACCATTCATTCCCATAGGTAATTCCTACGTCCGTTTATTCGATCTCCAAACCGATTCGCATCCGATTCTTAAAGAATTATCTAGTTTGCATTTCTAAGATCATATGCACATATGAGCATTGTAATATGACACTTAAATTTATTTAATATATCATGTCCAATATCTCAAGTATGCTAATTTATAAATATATACTTTTGAAATAACTTGATCAAATCAAATTAAACCATATAAGCTTACTAGTAACACTTTTAACACTTCCAAAACTATAACCTATATATCCCATCTATATCTAATATTGATCCACCTCATTTTCTTCTTATTTCAATATAAAATCAACTACTTAGATTAGGAAATTCAATAACTAATACCGTGCAAGAGCTTCAGAATTAAGTTTAATATTCAAGAATGTCGTATAAAATGAAATAAATTATGCAATGTCAATAGAAATGCAAATAGCATATAAAATTAACATGTAATGCATGAATTATATTTGGCCATGTGAGTAGTAAGAGGCTCGGGTATCACACATGTTCGGTGTACTTGTTCTCTAATAAGCACCCACATACATGCACTTATGTTTCTACGCTAATGCCAATGGAATGTGACATCCTCGTCTCATGAGCATTCATCATATGTGTGAGTCTTACTGAGCTATTTGATGTTTCATCTCAAAAAGCTCTCGACTCGAAACTTATTTAAGACCAAAACCTTAGACGCATGTTCCATAATCGCCATCATATGCGCGATCATGCCCCGTAGCTAAATTTGATTTAAGGACTTTATCTAATGTACAGAAATAAAAGATGCAAGACATAAGATAAATAAAATACCTTTTTATTAATATGATTTCCAATAAGATTGTCTGTACAAAAGTAAAAGAACATAATACACCCAATTTAATTGGGGCGTTGGACATCCTACTCTAACATCAATATCATCAATGAACGCCAAATGTATAAAATAACTTCATCAATACATATTTAATGTGCATTGGTTATATTGAAATAAGAGATAAAATACCATTTAAAATAAATGATGTGATTTGTATAATATTTGTCATTATTACTATTGAATTTGGCAAGTGTGGTGAGAACTCAAATATTCTATATTTCTTTTGGAATAATTTTTTTTACTAAAAATTTTGTCCTGTTTGATATTAGCTTGAAATTAGGGACCTAATTCGACTTCCATAGTAAAAAAAAATAAAAAAAATTGACATGTATGGCCTAAATAAAAGAACACATTAAATATATAACAAATGTTTTTCTTCTGCAATTTAAATTTTTAGATGAATAAGGACATGCATAATTAAATTATAAACTTTAGAACGTATTTTTACATGAAAGTACTATCGAGAGAGTGGAGAATTTGGTTACCTATCTTTTGATTGACCCCTTTTACGGAGGAATAAATTTATGACGAGAAAGAGAAAGAGTCCTCGGATCTGGTGTTAAAGAAAAAAAGAAAGGATAAAAGAAAGAAGCAATGAGATGGTTTACTAAGGCGTGTGAGAATCTGGTCACGCGAACTGGTCTCCCCAAATCATGAGTCGTACATTATTTTATAGACAAAAAATGTGAGAGAAACTTCTTCAAATCAAAAGTCTTTTCGGAAGAACTTAACTTAGATGGGGGAAAATATTTATCTAAATTGAGTGATTTATATGATGTTATATTGGGTATTTTCATATTAAATAGTGAGATTTATTTTTTATTAATATGATATAATTCTCATTATTTAGTATAGAATACTTGCCTTCAATAAATGTTTTCTTCATTAAATTTGCAAAAAAATCAAAGAAAAAGTGCTGTAGAAAAAAAAAATGAAATAGAAAAGAGGAGAGTTAAAGGTAGAAAGGTGTAGCAACCCAAGATGATTGTCCCCCCTAATGCATGCCCAAAGCAACCCCTCCTTTGGCGCCGATGTCTCCGCTTTGCCTTTGAGTTTGACACACACTTTTCACTTTTCTGTGTGTGAAGTGTGTAGAAAGAAGATTAAATGGCAACTTTGTAATATTTAGCTTTGGAAACTTCTTTCTGGACAATCCTTTGCTGACATTCTGCACTCCTGTTTCCAATACATTATTTTGTTTTCTTATCTTGCTGTTATATAGGTTTTTTTTTTCAACAAAATTAATAGCTGTTGGTATGTTTCATTAATTACTAAGTAATGTGCATATTATTTTTGCACCTAATTATAAGAATGATGACATGCGTTTTGTGAGGTGGGGTGAGAGAGGGAAAATAAGCCTTGTTAACTAAGCTAATTTGTAATGAGATTTTAATTAATATGAAAAAATTTTGTTGTCTATATATAAGTGATGAATATTTAGGTGGTTAATTAACTAGGTAAATTTTAAGTGGCACGATCAATCTGCAAGATATCACAAGATTTTAATTCAAGAAATGGTATATATATATATATGAAAATGTCTAAAATCTGACATCATTAGTCATATAAATTATTAGTAGTAATATATATGTTGATGTGTGGGAAACACTTTGTTTAGTCCCTAATAAATAAGGCGGGCCAAGGCAAATAAGCCAAGACAACAATTATATTCTCCTGACTAGTTTGATTAATCAAATGGGAAGCATGAAATTAAAATATTGAAGACGGTACAATAAAAAGGGGTTGTTTGTGTGTTTTGGTGGAGAATATTTCAGGTGCATGCGCAAGAGAAGGAAGAAAAAGTGTTTGATTTTTCTCATTTGAGTGCAAACTAAGCATGAGAACCCTAAAAGTGAGATTGGCTCCCTTGGATATCATTTTCCGCACCTTCTTCTCCTTCTCATCCCGAGGCAAACCCTACCCCTTATACATTCCTCCCCCCATTTCCTCCATTAATCCCATCACCTCTCTCTCTCTAGATATACATATATAGTTTGTATACTAATCTAATGGTTCATTCTCATGTCTTAGCTTAGCTTCATAGATATTTTGCATTCTATGACTCTTTCTTTCTTTCTTTCTTTCTCTCTCTCTCTCTCTTTTTTCATTTTTTTTATTTTGCACTTTTTTATCCATAGTTGGTTTTGAAACCCTAATTGATCCCATTAGTAAGATATATTCTTTTCTTATAATAGTATCACATCACTGTAATTACAAAAAGTTAAAAGCACACTTTGTTCCAGTTTTTGAAATCTTCTTTTTATTTAATAAATTGATGGCTTGATTTCCGCATGTAGCTATAAAGACAGTTAGTTTTGATTTTATAAATATATATATATAGTAAAACACAATTTTTTCTAACCGTTTCATCTCTTTTTCTTGTATGGACAAAAGTATTTTCTTGCCTCATAAACATAATGCCCCACCAAAAAGGTCGTGATATTTTAGTCGATTTGCAGGACTCGAAACCACGATTCATGATCCCACTTCTACATTGCCACCCCCAACCACCAACATAACCTCCTCGACCAACATCTCCTATGATTCCATGTCTTCTTCCCACTTAAATTTAGATCCCTTAAGTTATGATTCTGCTGTCTTTATTCATTCAACATTGGACCATTTCCATGCATCTTTTAATCGACTTTTATTGGCCCTCTTGATTTTTTGATTTATATTCGAGTATTTTATGAAAATCTGGAAAGTAAAAGCTTTGTAAGTGAACACAAAATTAATGGCCAAAAGGTCAAGAATTTCGAATTTTCTTTTTGGTGGTGATGCAAGTTTTTGGGAGGTAAAGAGAGCGATATTGGTGAGGTTCAATCTGAAGACGGATTTACACATGCCGCTAGTAAAGTACGATCTCAGATTGAGCCGCGCCAATATCACTTTCTATCTGATTAATTTCCCATTGCAGTTCCACACCTTATGTAAGTTCTATAATTAGACTAATTCATACTTGCACATCTTTGCTCTTTTTCTCATTCTTTCTTTTTTGATGGGATTCTCTGAAGTTTTCATAGTTTATGATCTAAAATAATTTCCCTGTAATTTTTCCATGTACTAAGCTGCTAGTTATGACTTCTTCACATTATACATTGCACATTAATTTTTGCGTGTACGAGTCATTATATATATATATATATATCTAGTACACTTCTATGACAAAAGATGTAATACATGTCATTTTATAAAGCTGTTCAAAGGTACTGGTATGCCTTTGTTTTGATGTTAATATGCAGGTTTAACTTTTGGAGCAGCTCTTTTGTGGATTCATGGGCTACATTTGCATACTGTAAGACTTCTCACATTCTATACTCTTAATAGCTTCCTTTTATGCTGTACATGTTGTCTTTCCTTTGCAAAGTAATTGATCTATGTGTCTTTTCCATCCGTTTTTTCACAATCACACGTAAAGCCCTGAGATTTTTTTTGTTATTGTACTGATTTTACAAAAAAATGATGACGCCTTATGTCAGAGATATATCTATGCTACCAAAATTACAACTTTTTTCTGCTTTTAGTAGCCAGTAAGCTATGCTCATTTTGTGACATTAATATTCCTCGATTAACTTAAGTTAATTCTTCACCGTCAAAAGGTTTCATTAAAGCTTTATACAAACACCAAACATCCTTCTGAAATATAACAATGAGTAAATTAATAGAATTACTTTTTTGTACGATGCAGACGAACATTCAAGTCCAGCATGAGACATTTGGTTCCTCCTGAAATTTTTTATTTTTGAGATATAGAGTGGATCAAACTTACAACATGAGCAAGTTGTTAGGGGAGATGGAAGGTTTCATACCTAAAACCCTTCAATATTCAAGTCAATCTCACGCTGTAAGAAGTATGAAAGACAACAAAGCTGCTTGCACAATGAATATCACAGAGAGCCTACTTTTTTCCGTGGACCAGATTGGGTATTTATATTGAGCTCAAGAGCAGGGCGTGAGCTGTACTACAACCTCTAAGATCCTGAAATTACCAGAATGGGTTATACTACATATTTCACGTGTATTCCATGTGTAACTGGGGGCATTGTGGTAATAACCCTAATTTTTCTTCCCGTTTTGCCCATCATTGTTAATTCATAATTGCAACCCCTTCGCATGGCTGCGGATTCTGCAAACAGATTAATAGCAAGCTGTACCTATGAACTCTTAAAAGGTGAAAAGAGCTTCCAATACCTTAGGTTCAATCAGATATTGGATGATGAAAGAATCTTATTGGACGGTGTAATTATAATTGAAAATATTCACTTTTTTTTTTTTTTTTTTCTATATTCAGGTCGTTGTGCATGTTTCTAGACCATGATTTTTGTAATTTTTAAAATTTACAAGGTTAAATCTTAGATGAATAATTAAAGAATTTATTCGTCCAATTAAATCATAGAAACTGTAATCCTTCTATTAGCTAGATAAAGACTTTAAAGGGTTACACGCTTATAATTTCATTTCTAGTTGAAAAGAAATATTTTGAGAAAAACATTTCAATTCAAGAGTTGGATTAATTAATTAATTTATTAATCTTAATTAATCAACTCTTTATACGGCCAAGTTTGTGAAGCTTAGGCCCAAGAGGAGTTTGACTTATTTTAGGAAGCAAAAGGTCCAAGAATAATTTGGACTAGACTTGCGAAACGTAAGTCCAAATTGAGAAAGTTGTTAAATTTTGGAAACCTAACCCAAAAAAAGAAAGTAGAATGAGTTTAAAAAACTAATTCAAGGTCATTCTTGAACTAAATGTGACATACCAAGTCAAAGAATAAGGATTGTGCCTTTAGAAGGCAGCAACCATTTATTTAAAGAGAGCGAAGGACGACCAATACAAATTTCTTGGCTCATAAATTTTGAATAGCTTGTAGTGTTGGTTCACGTGATTCCGATATATGTGTAGTAAAAAAATAAAAAATTAAAGCAAACGTGCTACAACAACTACAGTAGTATCTCAAATTTAATACGATTTTTAACGATTTCGCAATTTTTAATGGTTTAATAAAAATTAAAATAATTTCGAATTATACCTTTCAATGTACTTCAGTTGTTATAAGGAATAAAGCAATTGATTGCTAGCCCCTTTCTGAATTCCAATTCATAGGGATCCAAACGTCTTCCCTCTAAAAAGGTCTATGTGTTGAGTAGAAACACGAAATTTGAACTCCGCTTGCAATCCGGATTCTTTTACTAACCTAGTTAATGTAGTGAATATAGTGAATATTAATTCTTGTTATCAACTTGTGATAAAAGAATTAATATATAGACAAAAAAGATAGAATTTTTGGTGGAATAAAGGATGGAACAAGAAAACGATTTTTCTCCTTAATTTTCTATAATGGCCGAAAATTTGAGGGCTTCTATTATCCTCAAATTTCCGGCTCCTCTGGTTTAAATAAGGGGACTTAAAAATTCCAAAATTCTCACTTTTGGTATTTTTGGTCTCCTTTTAAAGTCTCCCAAAAATTTTAAATTCTTGAGTTTTCATCATTTTTCAACAACCCATATGGACCTCTCCTAACGAGCTTCATTGAATTGGACTTAGACTTAAAATAAATTTTTTAATTAATTTAATTAATTATTTTAGGCCAAACTCCATTAATTAATTTCATCTATCTTACCTAATCAAATTAGACCCAATTAAATGATCCAATTAGTTGATTAACTAGATTAATTTAATAATTAACTCATGGTCTATACAATGAATTTGATCTAATCAAATAATTATTTCACTACAATTGAGCTTTTTAATTTTATTAGATTCAATTAAATAATCTAATTATTTAATTAAATAATTAATTCAATTTATTGAATTAATTTAAGCCCCAAGTAATTAATCTTTATTAATTAATTGGATACAACTCATTGGATCAATTCCTACATTAGAACTATTCTATCTCAAATTGTGTATGACCCTTTAGGTTCAGAACTAAGCTAACAGTGAGCTTGCAATATTTGCAACTTATGAATTATAATTATTTTGATTAATTCATCCAATTAATTAATTCACTTAAAATTAACTCCTTAATTTTAAGAACATCACAAGTCATAGGAAACACCTAACAAGTGTATCATGACTATCTAGATTTAGGTGAAATAGCGAGTGAACCTATTTCAATTATGAGTATCATACACGTAAGGTCCTTCCGTCAACTAATTTTTTGATTTAGTCTAGGGTATGGATTAATAGTCGAAATCCTAATTGCTTCATAACTATGATTTTATTTCATGTTTCAATAACTCATGATGAATCGTTAGAAAACCCCATCTAACATTCATCCCACATTGACCAAGGACTTCTAAGTCATGAACTATGAATATATTGAAAATTCACTTATTCTACTAGACAAGTGATGGATCCTTTGTTGGCCACTCATTAACCTCCATACATATCAATGTAATATCCAATGTACCCCTTTTGTGATTGTTAGACAATCAAAAGATACATTAGAATGGAACACGACATGCACAAGGCTACCATGGTACCTCAAGTTTAAGAACTAATCGTGTACTATCATAACATAGAAATTCTTATTTCAACAAGCAACATTTCCAATTAAGAATTTTCAGAGGGCCAGTTAAATATACTTGTTCTCTAACAAATACCCGCATACACACCCTAGCATCACTATGCCAATATTCATGGAGCAAGACATCCTCCTCATGCAAGCATGCATCATATGCGTGAGTATATTGGGCTATTCGATATCCTATCTCAAAAATCCCTTGACTCGAAACTAATTTAAGACCAAAGCTATAGAGACATATTCCATTATCACCATCAAATGTGTGGCCATACCCCATTCCTAAGTTTGGTCTAGAGACTTTATCTAATTACTATATACAATTAAAGATAAAGAAATTTGCCTAATTTATTAATATGATTTGAAAATAATTATTTTTACAAATACAAGAGTATAAAAGACACTCAATCTGATTGGCGCACCAGGCACTACTCTAACAATCTCCCACTTGGCCTAGTGTTAATTGCCCATGTACTTCATGCCCATCTTCTCAAGATGTTCGTCGAATACCTTCTACGCTAAGGGTTTGGTTAGTGGGTCTGTTATATTTTCTACTGAAGCGACTATATCCACTATAATGTCGCATCTACCAATGATCTCTCTAATCAGATAGTATCACCTCATGATGTGCTTGGATTTTTTATGAGATCTTGGCTCTTTTGCTTGCGCAATAGCTTCATTGTTATCATAGTATATCAATACAGGATCAACAATGGATGGAACCACACCTAACTCTTGGATGAAATTCCTCATCCAAATAGTTTTCTTTGCTACATCACATACAGTAATGTATTCAGCCTCAGTGGTAGAATCTAGGGTCATCTTCTACTTGGAAATCTTCTAGTTGATCGCACCACCATTTATGATAAATACATATTCGGATATGGAATTTAGTCATCTATATCGAACTGAAAACTAGAATCAGTATAGCCTTCTAGTTTCAGTTCTTTAGAGCTCGTATATAAGAAAGATATCTTTAGTTCTTCTCAAGTACTTTAGGATCATCTTTACGGCCTTCTAATGTTCCTTACCTGGATTAGAATGATATATACTCGTGATACTCAGAGCATACGACATTAGGCCTCATACATAGCATGCCATATATTATATTTCCAATGACAGAAGCATGAAGAATGTGGATCACCCTTTCCCTGTCCTCGGGAGTCTTAGAAGACATAGCCCTTGAGAGAGATACGCCTTAACACATTGGCAAGAATCATCATTTGGATTTCTCTATGCTAAATCTTTTTAGCATTTTATCTATATAAGTGGATTGGGATAGTCCGATCACCCTTTTAGACATATCTCTATAGATCTTTAATCCAAGAATAAATGATGTTTCTCCCAAATCCTTCATGGAGAACTGGTTAGACAACCAAGTCTTAGTTGACTGCAACATCCCTACATCATTTCCAATGAGTAGGATGTTCGTCAACATACAACATAATAAATGTCACTGCACTCCTAATAACCTTCTTATAGACATAAGGTTCATCTGGGTTCTTATGGAAATCAAATAACTTGATTGTCTTATCAAATTGGATGTTCCAACTTGGGGAACCCTGCTTGAGTCCATAAATGGATTTTTGGAGTTTGCAAATCTTTTGCTCACTTTCTCTGGATATGAAGCCTTCTAGTTGCCTCATATAGATCTCTTCCTTAATATTTCCATTAAGGAAAATGATCTTCATATCCATCTTCCACATCTCGTAGTCATAATACGCTGATATGACTAGCAGTATCCGGATGGATTTAAGCATCCCTACTGATGAAAAAGTTTCCTCATAATTAATTTATTGCTTCTGAGTATAACCATTTGCAACCAGTCATGTTTTGTAGGTCACTACCTCTCCATTTACTCCAAGCTTCCACTTGTAGGCCCATTTGTAGCTAATGGGAACTATTCCCTATGGTAGGTCTACCAAGGTCCATACCTTATTGGAGCACATGGAATTTATTTTAGATTGCTTGGCTTCTTACCCTCTTCCTGAGTCGATATCCGACATCGCCTCTTCATAAGTCCTTGAATCACTATCCAAGGAGAGATTCTCTTTATTATTCTCTAACAAAAAGCCATAACTTTCAAGTGGCTTTGAGATCCTTTGGATCTCCCAGGAGGTTATGTGTCCGAAGGCCCAGCCTCAGCTGGTTAGCCTATTACTGCATCTGTTAGAAGCTCTATTAGGAGGCTCTATGGTCCTCAAAATCAATTCTTTGCTTCTGAGTATAACCTTTCGTGACTAACTGTGCTTTGTAGGTTACTACCTCTCCATTTACTCCAAACTTCAACTTGTAGAACCATTTGCAGCCAATGGGAACTATTTCCTTTGGTGGGTCCACCGGTCCATACCTTCTTGGAGTACATGGAGTCCATCTCGAATTACATGACATCTTGCCATCTTTTCGAGTTGATGTCAAACATTGCCTCTCCATAAGTCCTTAGATCACTATCCAAGAAGAGATTATGCTCATTGCTTTCTAACAAAAAGCTAGAGCTCTCAGGTGGCTTTGAGATCGTTTAGGATCTCCTAGGAGATGTGTGTCCGATAGCCCAGCCTTAGTTGGTTGGCTCATTACTGTGTCTGTTGGAAAGCTCTGTGGTTCTTGAATTCTTTTGAGTTCTACAACTTCGCCATTTCTATATAATAAAAACTTCTCTAAGAAGGTGGCATTCCTTGAAACAAACACCTTTTATTTTGAGAGGTCGTAGAAGTAGTATCCAATGGATTCTTTTGGATACCCCATGAACTTACATAAACTGGATCTCATATCCAATTTATCTCCCACTTGCTACTTCACGTAAGCAACATGATAAGTTAGCTTTACAACAATAATTTATATGCCTTTTGATTAACATTTGATTTATTTTCAAGTGTTTATATTATTTTTTATGCATTTAGTTTGAAATCTTAGAAGTAATAACAAAATGAGAAGAAAATGGAAAGAAACAAAAACTTGATTGAAATTTTGAAGAATCCGCATTGAGGTGCTACTAATGGCAGTTTTTATATTTGAATCATAATGTTTCTCCCTAATATCATATTTACTTTATTCTTAATCCATTAGAAAAGCAAGAGATAGGTCTACAATGTTTATGTTTTCCACGAAATCCAGTTCTTTTGATTTCAATGAGAAAAATAGAATTCAAGAGTTAACACTAGATTGAAGCTTTTTAGTATGGCATATCTTAATATTTTAGACATAACTCTCTTCATAGATATTATATCAAGTTAATTCAAGTGTCTATGTAAATCTAAGACATATATAATTCATTAGAAGAGATAAAAGGATAATTCAGAGTAGAAAGAGCTCAAAAATAGCTTGCAAGAAAAATAATTAGAGCCACTGCGCAAAGAGGACAAATTGGTTGGTGCCACAACTCCAAAAATCAGGGTCCCAACACCAAAAGGAAAGATTGTTTAGTACCATGGCATCTGAAATTAGGGCTACGACACCAAGAGAATAGATTGTTTGGCACCATGACACCCAAATTCAGAGCCACGTTGCTAGTTCAATCTATACTTTGACAGATAGTTTGGGGTCGCGGCCCTAGTTCGCAAAAAATTAAAAACATGATTTTTAAATTTGATTTTGGGACTTCTTTTTGGAGGACTTTAAAAGACATCTTCCAAGACAAATTTGGGGACTTCTTTTGGCCCAAAAACATTGAAAAAAAATGAGAGAAAAAAATAGGGAAAAGCTAAGAAAATGAGAAGGATTTTAGATTTCTTTTTGAAGATTCTTTTGGGGGAAAAATCAAGAAAAGTGAAAGGATTTTAGGGTGTTTTTTGGGATAATCTTGGGAAAGATTTTATCTTGAAAAGTTTAAAAAGGGAAGATTAACATCAACCAAGGAGGGGTTGGTTCTTGGAACTAAAAGAAGCAATTGGGTCCTTGGAGTCAATGGCCATTAATTTTCTGGAACCAAGGGAGGCCAATGGTTCTTGGAGAAAAGGGCCATTCATTCTTGGAGATAAGGAGAGTTTCAACCATTCCCCTTACTTCACAAATTGGTGAACAATTTTCATGCTCTTTCTTATGTATTTCTTAAAGTTGTATTCATCCATTATGAACTAAACTTTTCTTTATAGAGGATGATGTAACATTATTTAATCCTATATTTTGAGTTCTAAAAAAAAATTAGTTCAACTTATTCATCTTGTTTGTGTTATCTTGTTTAGTATTGCATTTTGATTAATTGACCACGAAATGAGATTGTTTGATGTATAAGATTCAATACTCGAGAGAGGAAAGATTATACATGATTATAAAGATAACATAACCTAGGAATTATAGAGTTAAAAATCTTATGAAACCTTTAAAGTTTTGAAGAAGAATTCATTAAACTTTTGTAGAGTTTTATTTTTGAGTTTTTATAAAGATATTGAAATTCATGTTGGAACTCATAGTCAATTCGACACTCGAGAGAGGGAATTGACAATCTTAGGAATTCTTAACTTACCTGTGTTGTTGACTTGAATTGGTATATTTTGGAAGGAAGAATATAGGTAAAAATTAAGTGAATCATTCCTCTAGAATTTTTTGTTCATAAGGAGTTTGTTGTATTGCTTTTAAGAACTCCACTCTTGCCTTTATATTTTTTTAGCTTACTCCACTTTATTTACCAATCATCACTTGATTTTTTAGATAAAATTGGGACTATTTGAATTATAGTACTTGATGCATTTTTTTATTAGAATCCTTGTGGATACGATAGTCAACTCACTATTGTATTAAAACTTAACACCGTGCGCTTGCAGTTTGCAAAATTATTCCACGAACACAGCATACCCCCATACCCTAAGGTATTTATAAGAGGGTGGTTCCAACATCATATCTCATATGGTGTTTTGGGTATCGACTTTGATGACACTCTATTTAATAGATATGTTGCTATTTCTAAGCATAGGCCAGAATGAAAGAAGGAGCCCAGTGAAACTCATCATTGATCAAACCATGTCTAATAGGGTTCGATTTCTACACTCCGCAACTCCATTAAGTTAAGGAGTAGCAGGAGGGGTCCATTGAGAGAGAGTCTCATTCTCTTTTAGATAATCAAGAAACTCTATGCTCAAGTATTCGCCCACTTGATCTGATCGAAGAGCCTTGATACTTAGTCCAGTTTGTTACTCCACCTCGTATATGAATTCTTTGAACTTTTTAGAAGCTTCATATTTGTACCTCATAAGCTAAACATAGTTATACATAGAATAATCACCAGTAAAGATTATGAAGTATTGATAGTTCCCACGAGCACTAACACTTAGTGGCCTGTATACCTCCGAATGGATCAAATCCAATAGATCTTTAACTTGCTCTACTTGTCCAACAAATAGTGATTTGGTCATCTTTCCCTTGAGACATGACTCACATGTAGCATTCCTTGCTCTTTCAAAAAATCAAGCAATTGAGTCAACTTATGAATTCTCTTATCAGAGATGTGACCTAATCTAGCATGCTATAAAAGTTGAGAACTATGATTATCTATTTTTTTTTATTTTGTTGAAAGTGGAAAAAGGAGTTATGGGGAGTAATATAATATAAATTATTCATCAATATACCAGAGTAATCAAAACTGAATCTCTAAAAATAGAACAACTTCAATGCTTTATTGAAAAAGTAAAACCTTCTCTATCCAAAATAGTAATGGAGATAATGTTCTTAACTATTTCTAGAACATAAAGTCAATTATTTAAAACTAAAATTACTCTATTTTTATAAAGCTAAGTTGACACTTCATATCGCTAATGTAACAACCTTTGCTCTATTCCTGAGCCGTAGGACTGTTTTTTCTCTACTTAGCTTCCTACTTCTTGCCATCACCTGTAAATCATTACATAGATGAGATCCTTATCCAGTATCTAATACCTAAGAAAGTTAATTGATAAGTTAACATCAACAAAATAAATACCTGAACTCTTCAGGCTCGCAAGGTACTCTTTGTAGTTCCTCTTCTAATGCCCAAGTGTGCCGTAATAGTGACACTTGTCATCAGTCTTGTTGGAACTCTTGGAGATGCCACTAGTTGGCTTCATGCTTTTGATTTTGAGAAATGCTTTTCTATGCTCTTTTTCCTCTTGGGCTTTACAACCTTTGAGTTGGATAAGGACCCAACAAACATGACTGGCTTGTCATTCTTCATAGTGGACTCAGCCGTCTTCAACATGCTAACCAGCTCGACAAGGCTAGTTTCCATCTTATGCATGTTGAAGTTGACTATGAAAGTATCAAACGATGGAGGCAAAGATTGCAAGATGAGATCTAAATAGAGCTTGTTATCAATAATGATTCCAAGTGACTCGAGCCTTTCAATCAGGCCTATCATTTTCAATCCATGATCTCAAGTAGCCATGACATGTAGCCACCTCATCGCTAACATACACGTTAGCGACGAATGGATCTCAAGTCATCGCCAACATATTTGTTAAAATTAAAAATTAAATGACAATTAGCGACAAAATGAAAAGGATCGCTACTAAAGTGGATACTTACTGACGATAACTTCTCAACGTCGTCACTAAGACAAGAAAAATTCAGAAAAATAATTTTTTTTTGCGTTAGCGACGAAATATTCTATAGTCGTTGCTAAAAGAGAAAAAACAAATATAAATTTATTTATTTTTTTACGTTAGCGATGATCCTTCTGCGAAATCACCGCTACAATATAACTTTAGTGACGACAACGAACATGATTCGTCGCTAACATTTCTAAAAAATATAATAAACATAAAATTAAAGTTAGCGATGATTGAGGTCCAGTCGTCGCTAATTTTTAACCATACTTAGCGGCGAATTTTGATTGATTTATCGCTAATATGTATCTTAGCGAGAAACTTACATTGTCATCGCAAAAAGTTCGTCACTATTTCTTCTTTTTCCTGTAGTGCCTCCATGTAGATGGAGTATCAAAACATTCCACGACTCATAGCCAATATAGAGACGAGTCTATCCTAAGCGCATCACCATGCTTAGTAGATATTACAACTTTCCATTATAGAGTCATTCCATGACTCATGGCCAATGACAAAATAAGGTAGCATTGTCATGTCAACTACTTTTGATGGTAGGCATGGATTATTGGGTCCAATCCAATTTATCCATATTTGCTTGAAATCGGAATTTAAAAATTCTTTTACTTGATTATAATTCAAGTGGGTTTGTTTATCTTAACCAAGACCTCATCAATTTTAATCTTAGTTTATTTAATGTATTTGCATTCAATTGATGACAAGCATATTATTTGAAAATATTAAATTAACCCTACACATGCATCTAATACATTCAAAATTTGGATGATCATGGGCTAATCCTATGTGATCCATTTAAGCCAAAAATAGATCTAATTCAATCTAAGAGTAATAAAATGGAAATGAAAATTAATTTCTATTACATAAATATATCACATACATTCATGAGCCTTCTCTTGATTCTTCGTCTTGTCCACCAAAAAGAAAAAGAAAAATCTCACCCTATTCTACTCTCATATCAAAAATGTAAAGTACATACAAGGAAATAATAAGAGACTCACAGGCCCCATTTCAAAAACCTAAAGATAAATAAATCCAATCACATTGGTCTAAGGGGCTCTATGATCATGTCATGCATACCAATAAAAATATCAGATGAATTTAATAAAGCATATAAATTTTCCATCCATTTAAATTATAATTTCTCGACTTGGGATAAAATTTTAATTTTTCAAGAAAACTATTTTTTCAAAATTTTAGATTAACACATTAATTGAAAAATTAAAATTTTCAATTCAACACGACAAGGTTGTCCAACACCCTACCCACGCAACGCTCGTGCTGCATTCATGCTACTGCATGCGGTTATGCTATGTGTTTTTCTCCTCTAATTGAATCGAATTCAATCATACATGTTCTATTTAACAATTAAATAAATTAAAAAATAATTTTATCCAAATCAAAAATACAAAAATCAATCATAATTTAACAATTAAATTCGCAGGCATAAATTGAATCTGATTGAAATTGCACTAATCGTGGCTCTAATATCACTATTGGGTTCATGTGATCTTGGGGTATGCTCAGCGAATAAATAAAAATTTAAAAACAAACATGTTATAACAGTTACAACAGTACCCCGGATTCAATGCGATTTTTAATGATCTCGCAATTTCTAATAGTTTAATAAAAATTAAAACAATTTTGAATTATACCTTTTAATGCACTTTGATGATCGTAGGAATTGAAGTAATCAATTACTAGCCTCTTTCTGAATTTCGATTAACAGGAATCCAAGCATCCCTCGAAAGAAGTCGACCCATTGAGCTAGAACATAGAATCTAAACTCCACTAGCAATTCGAATTCTTTCCTAACCTAGTTAATGGAGTGAATATAGTAAATATTAATTATTTTTATCATCTTATGATAAAAGAATTAATACCTAGACAAAAAGATAGAATTTTGGTGGAATAATTAATGGAAAAAGAAAATAATGTTTCTCCTTAATTTTCTATATGGCCGAAAATTTGAGGACTTCTATTATCCTTAAATTTTTGGCCCTATGGTTTAAATAAGGGGACTAAAAAATTCAAAGAATCCCACTGTTAGTATCTTTGGTCTCATTTTAATTGGTTGGAAGATTTTTGTTTGTCTGAAAAATCTCCAACTCTATCCCTTCATATCTTTCAAATATATTTAGAGTCTCTCAAAAATTTTAAATTATTGAGTTTCTATCCTTTTTCAACAACCTACGTGGGCCTCTCCTAACGAGCCTCATTGAATTAGACTTGGACTTAATCTAAATCCTACAATTAATCCAATTAATTATTTTAGCCCAAATTTAATTAATTAATTTCATGTACTCAACCTAATCGAATTAAGCCCTATTAAATAATTCGATTATTTGATTGAGTAAATTAAGTAACAATTACCTCATGGTCTACACAATTAATTTAATCTAATCAAATAATTATTTCACTCCAATTGGGCTTCCTATTCTTATTAGGTCCAATTAAATAATCTGATTATTTAATTAAATAATTAATTCAATTCATTGAATTAATTTAAGTCCCAATCAATTAATCTCCATTAATTAATTGAATCCAACTCCTTGGATCAATTCCTAAATTAGAAATGTTCCATCTCAAATTGTGTGTGACCCTTTAGGTTCACAACAAAGCTAACAGTGGGTTTACAACATTTGCAATTTTTGAATAATAATTTTTATAATTAACTAATTCAATTAATTAATCCACTTGAAATTAACTCCTTAATTTCAAGAACCTCACAAGTCATGAGAAACAACAAGCAATAGGATCATAACTACTTAGGCTTAAGTGAAATAGCGAGTGAACCTATTTCAATTACGGGTATCATACACGTAAGGTCCTTCCGTCAATCAATCTCCCAATTGAGTCTAGGGTATGGTTTAATAGTCGAAACCCTAATTACTCAATAACTATGATTTTATTTTCAAGTTTCAATGACTCATGATGAATCATTAGAAAACCCCATCCAACATTCATCCCGCTTTAGCCAAAGATTTTTGAGTAATGAACTATGAAAAATAGGAGATTCACTTGTTCCACCAGACAAGTGATGGTTCCTTTGTTGGCCACTCATTAACCTCTATACATATCAATGCAACATCCAACATACCCCTTTTGTGATTATCAGGCAATCAAAAGATACATCAAAGTAGAACACAAAAAGCACAAAACTACCATGGTGCCTCAAGTCTAAGGACCAATTGTATACTATCATAACATGAAACTTCTTATTTCGACAAATAATGTTTCCAGTTAAGAATTTCCAGTGGGCTAGTTTAGTGTACTTATTTTCTAACAAGCACCCCGCGTACATGCACTAGCGTCACTACGCTAATGTCTATGGAGCAAGACATCCTCCTTATGTGAGCATGCATCGTATGCAGGATTCTATTGGGCTGTTTGATGTTTATCTCAAAAAGCCCTCGACTCAGAACTAATTTAAGACCAAAGCCATAGAGACATATTCCATGATCACCATCAAATGTGTGACCATGTCTCGTAACTAAGTTTAGTCTGGAGAGTTTATCTAATTACTATATGCAATTAAAGATAAAAAAAATTGCTTGTTTTATTAATATGATTTGAAAAAGATTGTGTTTACAAATACATGAGTATAAAAAATGCCTAATCTAATTGGTGCGCTAGGCACTAGTCTAGCATTTAGAACATCTCAAACAAATTGAGGATAATCTACAACCTCAATGTTAGATAATAGCAGCAATGTCAAATGAGTTGCAAAGACAACAAAAGAGCTATTTCGATATCATATGACAGAAGACTCTTTAGTCCAAGACTATGGGCTGAAGATGATAGGCCTTATTGAAAAGCTCAGGTCTTTTGGAGTCGTTATGAATAATGAACTCTATGTGGATCTCATCCTACAATCTATCATCGTCATTTGACACCTTTATGGTGAAATTCAATATGCATAAAATGGAGACTAGCATTACTGAGCTGGTTAATATGTCGAAGATAGTTGAATTCACCATGAATAAGGATAAGCCTGTCATGCTTGTTGGCTCTTCATCCTAATCTAAGGCTAAAAAGCCAGAGAAAGGGAAGAGAAGGATTTTTATAAGAAAGTTAAGGGCATAAAGGCCTATGGTAGAATGGGTAAGGTTTTCAAAGCCAATGACAAGTGTTATTATTGTGGCAAACCTGGACAATAGGAGAGGAACTGCAAGGAATATCTTGCAAGTCGCTAGAAGGATTCTGGTATATATTTTGTTGAAATTAACCTTTCAGTTAACGATGCTTCTCAGAGATTAGATACGGAATATGATTCCTATCTTTGCAATAATTTGCAGGTGATGATAAGAAGCAGGAGGCTAAATAGATGAGAGACTATAAGGAATGGAGTAAGAGTTGTTGCATTAGTTATAGGGACAGTCTACTTAGTACATGACGGTGGAGTTAAGATAGATTTAATTAGTTGCCTTTATGTACCTGGATTAAGAATATTATCTCTATTTCAGTTTTAGATAAAGATTATTTTTTTCTTTTTTTCTATAATAAATGAAAATTGCTCCATATATAGATGTTCTTCTTTGATTCATGTTAGTACTTTGTCGAATGATTTATATACTATCACACTCCAAAACTCCATCTTCCACATTTAACAAATAAATGTAAATTAGATGATTATAGTTGCACATACTTTTGACATGCTAGATTAGGTCATATATATAAGAACAAAGTTCACAAAAGGGTATAAATTCTTGGCCTTAAGGATGAGCAAAAAATATGAACATGTGAATCTTGCCTTAAGGAAAAGATGACCAAGTCACCATTTATTGGATAACTTGAGCGTGCTGTAAATCTCTTTAATTTGATCCATATAGATATATGTTGACCACTAAGTGTTAGTGCTTGAGGGAACTACCAATATTTCATTACTTTTACCAATAATTTCTCTAGGTATGGATATGTGTTATCTTTTGAGCTACAAGTTTGAAGTTTTGAAAAGATTTAAAGGCTTCAGGCATGAAGTGGAGAAACATATTGGGAAAAGTTTAAGACTCTTCGATATCGAGAAGGTGAATACTTGAGTTCAGAGTTTTTTGATTATTTAAGAGAGAATGAGATTCTCTCACAGTGGACTCTGCATGCAACTCCACAACTCAATGGAGTAGCTGAGTGTAAGAACCGAATATTATTTAGACATGGTTTGTCCATGATGAGTTTCACTGATCTTACTCTTTTATTCTGGGGCTATGCTCTAGAAATGGTGGCATATTTGTTAAATAGAGTATCATCAAAGTCGGTGCTTAAAATATCATATGAGATGTGGTGTGGCAAGATCCCTTCTTATTAATATCTTAAGGTATATGCTTGCCCTGCTTATGTAAAGTAGTAAGTGGGAGATAAGTTGAATTCGAGATACACCTTATACAAGTTTGTGGGTATCCAAAGGAATTTGTCGGATACTATTTATGTGTGATATTTGAAGGAATCCATTGGATACTATTTCTAAGACCCCTCAGAACGAAAGGTGTTTGTTTCAAGGAATGCCACTTTTCTTGAGAAGATGTTTCCATTAGATAGAAAGAGCGAGGTTGTTGAACTTGAAGACATTTAATTTCCACAACAAGTCCCACACCAAGTAATAGTTCCAAAACCACATATAACTAACAGTTCAAATATACAACTTTCTAGAAGATCCTAAAGGAAATGAGGCAACCTGATAGGTATGGCTTCTTGTTAGAGAACAACAATGAGGGGTAGCCCTTGGATAGTGATCCAAGGAACTATGGAGAAGTAATATTTGACATT
Source organism: Paulownia fortunei (assembly GCA_019321725.1). Lineage (NCBI taxonomy): Eukaryota > Viridiplantae > Streptophyta > Magnoliopsida > Lamiales > Paulowniaceae > Paulownia > Paulownia fortunei. The sequence continues at coordinate 14,362,485 of CM033105.1, read as the reverse complement.
GATTAGGGAATATGGTAGGATACCATGCAATTCGAGATGGACTCCATATACTCAAATAAGATTTGGATCTTAGTGGACCCACTATCGGATATTGTACCTATTGGCTGCAAATGTGTCTATAAGCAGAAGCTTGGAATAGATGGAAAGGCATGACTGGTTGTGAAAGGTTATACTCAAAGACAATAAATTAACTGTGAGAAAACCTTCTCACCTATGGCGAAACTCAAATCCATTCAAATTTGGCTGGCCATATTAACATATTTCGACTACGAGATATAGCAGATGGATATGAAGACCTTCTTCCTCAATGAAACATAGATGAAGAGATACCCTAAGGGCTTCATATTCGAAGAAAGCGAGCAAAAGTTTTTCAAACTTCAGAGATCAATTTATAGACTTAAATAGGCTTTTTGAACATCCAATTCAATGAGGCAATCAAGTCTTTTGGTTTTCTTAAGAATATGGATAAACCATGGCTATATAAGAAGGTCAGTGGGAGCGTAGTGATATTTATTATGCTTTATGTTGAGGACATCCTATTCATTGGGAATGAGGCTTGATTGTTTACTCATTTTTTGTGAATGATTTGGGATAAGAATTTTACATATTGGGGATTAAGATCTATTGAAGTAGACCCAAGAGGGTGATCGGACTATCCCTATCTATGTACATAGATAAGATGCTAAAATATTTTAGCATGGAGGAGTCCAAAATAGGATTCCTATCAATGAGTCAATGTGTTCCTTTCTCTAAGTCTATATCCCTAAAAACTTTTGAAGAACGAGAGAGGATGACTCGCATACTTTATGTATCCGCCATTGGAAACATAATATATGCTATGCCTTATACTAGGCCTAATTTCTCATATGCTCTGAGTGTCACGAGCAGATATCAACCCAATCCAGATAAATAATACTGGAAACTCGCAAAGACTATCCTCAAGTACTTATGAAAGACTAAAGATCTATTCTTGGTTTATGACAATAGAGAATTGAAACAAAAAGGCTTTACAAATTCTAGTTTTTAGTTTGATGTAGATGATTTGAAATCCATGTCCGGATTCATATTCACCATAAATAGTAGGGCAATCAGTAGAAAGAGTTTCAAGTAGAAGACGATCGTAGATTCCACTACTGAGGTTGAGTGCATAGCTGTATGTAATGTTGTAAAGAAGCTATTTGGATGAGGAATTTCATCTAAACATTTGGTGTAGTTCCATCTATTATTGATCCCATACCTCTACACTATAATAACAATGGGGAGATTATGCAAGCAAATGAGTCAATATCTTATCAAAGATCCAAGCACATCATGAGGCGTTACAATATGATTTGTAATAGTGGGGCGATTGTGCTAGCAAAGGAGTCAATATCTCATCAAAGATCCAAGCACATCGTGAGGCATTACAACATGATTTGTAAGATCATTAGTAGAGGCAATGTCAAAGTGGAGAGAATTGTCTCTATAGAAAACTTAATAGATCCATTGACTAAACCCCTAGCGGAAAGGCTATTCGAATGACATCTTGAGAAGATGAGCTTGAGATATATGGGTAATTAGTTCTAGGACAAGTGGGAGATTATGAGAGTAGGGTTCAACGAGCTAATTATTGGATGCTTCTATACTCTTATAAAAATAATCTTATTCAAAAAATATTAATAATATTAGTAATTTTTTTATCCTTAATTGCACTTAGTCAAATAGATAAAGTCACTGGACCATACTAAGCTACGGCGCATGGTCGCGCATATGATGGCAATTATGGAATATACCTCTATGGCTTTGGTCTTAAATTAGTTTTAGTCAATATTTCATTGAGATTGAACATTGATAAGCCCGCAAGACTCACACACATGATTCATGACGATAAATGCATATTTCTACTTGTTTTGTATCAATTTCTTTATACTTTCATTACCTTATTATTGTTAATTTTATATTTTAAATAATTTTTCTATATGATAAGAGTTTAGAAGTCAAGAGATCGAAAATGGGCCAAAATAGAGTTGAAACAAGCACTCTTTGGCCAAATTTCATTATTGCAGTGCTATTATGACAATTATAGTATTTTAGGTATAAATTTCTGCTCCAAAGCCCTATTGACCTAATTCTTGACTCATTGGAAATCTAATAGATACAGATAAATCTTTCAAGTTGACAACTTATACCAGTTCAATCAATTCTAAAGAGAAAAATTCAGTTAAAGAGTCAAAAGTGCACTACAACTGCTAGATGTGGCAATCCTTGTATTCTTGGAATAATTTTCTCCACAAATGTGATAGTGAGCTGATTCAAGTGGCTAGAGAAAGCTAAAAAACACAACTATAATTCATATAAAGACATCAAATTCAGTTTGTTCTAAAAAGGTGTCAAAAATTAGTTTAAAAAGTTTGAACAGTGTAGATGATAGATAAGCATGCACCAGGGGGCCATTACAGGGCGCTTTGGCGCCATGTATGCTGTTTTTCAAAGAAAATGGTGCCTAGGCACCAATTTGCACAACAATCTTCCTAAGTAGCTTTCCTGTAGGGTTGGCCTAGGGATCCAATTTTTGGATGGGCGATGGTCGACTGGGTCAGGTGGTTGAAGGGGGCGACACCCCTTGCAGCCTTTATGAAGAATTCCCTTCTTTGCTTCTTTTTTTTGTTTGAAATAGGATCGAGAAAAGGGATCGCAAAGATCAATTACCCTAAAAACGTGTAATTGAGAGACTCATAATATCATATCAGTGCCTTAGGTAAATGCTTACCTTCAGGAGAATCTTAAAAAAAATACATTTCAAAGTACGATTTTGGCTTAATTTTCTAAGATTTAGAAGAGGATATAAGACCCCCAAAAACTTAAAACTTCATAGATTCACACACCTTCATTCTTAGATACACATTTTTGGGTCTTAGGTATAATAATGAGAGAAAAAGAGGTTTGGAGAAGAATAATCATCCACCAAGATGATCTCTTTACCATAATCGGATTTATTCTTCCTTTTTCAATTCCCTTAAACTCTTAATATCTTTTTTTTTTATCATGTTAGGATAGATTTTATTTTTAGCTGAGAGTGTTTTAAACCCCTAAATGTAAATCCTTATAATTAAATATTTGGTATTATTATTCAATTTTCCAATTAAAGTTCTTTATGTTTTTCCATGCTTATTTTTTTAATGGGTCTTTTGTTGGTTTGTTTAGGTATGCAACCAAATTGGATTTGAGAATTCTCTAACTAGAATAAAAATCTAGATCCATAATTATCTTAAATTTCTAATTATAAATAGTAAATTACAACTAATGATTATGGGATATTTTGGTTAATTGCAAAGAAAAACATAACCTTAGTTGAATGACCCAACCTTATGTGGTTATTACTTTGATCTTTCTTATTTTTATCCATCCATTGAATTGAATCTTAAGAGCTTGTTCTAGGTCATTTGATGAGTAGGGATTAGGTAGAGAACTTGTTCTACCTAATGAGTAATTAAGGAAAGATTGTGTAGCAAAGCGTATTATTACCTATAGTTTATAATTTCAATAGTAAGTTGTTAATAATATTGATATTAAATTACAATTCATTTTTTAGTGGCGGCGAAGGAAACCTCAACCTAATTCTAATCACTTGTTGCTTGTTATTTTTTTTATTATTTTGCATTTTAATTAGTTTTAATTTCTGCAATATTAGTTAATTGAATCAACCCCCCAACTATTTGTTATTTGGTTTTAGAGTTTATTTGTTGAGTCTTACTCTTAGGTTAGTAATTTTGAAGTTAATCTATTAGTCAGTAAGTTGATAGTAAATCAATTAGTCTTGATCCTCGTGGAATTAACCCTTACTCGCTCTATACTCATTAAAGGTCATTGAAAAGTAAGGTTTAAATTTGATATGCTTGCGACAACTGACCACATGATTAAAAAGAAAATGTTTTGCTCAATAGTAATCCATGGGGATGCTAGTGCATGCGTGTGGGTGCTCATTAAGGAATGAGTACATCGAACAGGCCCGTATAAAATTATCAATTGAAAATGTTGTTCATTGAATGAGAATTTTCTAGTTACAATATTACATGAATTAGTCTTTAGACTTTAGATATTATGGTAGCCTTGTACACGACATCATATACTTTGATGTATTTCCAGATTACATAAGAATTATAAAGGGTTTATGTTGGGTATATGATCATCGTGTGGAGGCTAATGAGTGACCAATAAAGGATCCATCACCTATCTGACAGAATAAGTGAATCTCTTATGCATTTTCATGGTCCTTGACTCAAAAGTCTCTGGCCAAACTGGATAAATATTAGAGGTGGGCTTTCTAATGATTCATCAAGAGTTAATATGACTAGAAATAAAATCATAGTTATTAAGTCAAATGTTGTTATAACTAATAATTCTTGTCCGAGACTTAGTTGGGAGGTTAGTTCATGGAAGGATAGGACTTGCATGGTACTTATAATAGAAATAGGTTTGTTTGCTAATTCACTTAAGACTATGTAGTCAAATACACTTCTAAGTGCTTCCCTTGACTTGTGAGGTTCTTAGAATTAAGGAGTTAATTCCAACATGATTAATTAATTAGAATAATTATTGAGAATATCTTTTATATATTCAATTAAGTTGCAATAGTTGCTAGCCCATTGCTAGCTTAGTTGTGAACCTAAGGAGTCACACACAAAACATGAAAGTCCACTACTGATTTAGAAAGTTATCCAAAGAGTTGGATTAGGTTAATTAATGAAGACTAATTTACTTGAGCTAGAATTAATTGGAGTTAAATTAATTCATTTGATTAAATGACAAAATTATTTAATTGGACCTAATGTTATTGGGAGTAATTAATTAATTAACTGGATCAACTAATTAACGAGATTTAAATTAATTTAAAGGGTTAGATTAATATAATCTATTTAAATTATATGATTATTTAAGTTGGGCCCATTTTAATTGGGTAGCTTGATGGAACCAATTAATTAATTGATTAGGTTGATTAATTAAATTAGACTTGAATTAATTTATGGAGATCAATTAAAGTCCAAGCCCAAGATTAATAGGCCTGTAGAAGAGGCCCAACCAAAAGTCATGGAGATTATGTCTAAGACATCTTGTCTTAAATGGAAATTAATTAAAGACTCCTAGTCTTGGAAAGAAAGAAATAAGATAAGGAGTAAAGAGATGGAGATAAAATACGAAGATGATCAAACCTATTTGGAATAGGGTTGATTAAGCTTGTGTATAAATACACAAGCTACGACTGAAACTTATGGAGTTTTTACAAGCATATTTTTAGCCCCTTAGCAACCCCTTCTCCCTCTCTTTTATCTTAGGTCTTGTGTCTTTTTCCTATTAAGAAGGTTCCAACCTTTTGATAAATCAGTATAATTCTTCTATCACCTAATTAATTTAAGAATTACAACCGTACTCCCGTATTCATGATCAGAATCAGAATTATAAACTTCTAACAAGGTTTATAAGTTCATAGCTTGGCCTGTGGTGAAGATATTCGTACATAAGCTAACATGAAGTCCTTGCAAATTAAATTTCTGAAGAGGGCCAAATGATTTGAATCTTTTACACATCATCATCAATAGGAGTGCAATTGAATTAGGTATATTCATAAAACTTTTATTTTCAATTAAGCAAGTAATTTAAGAACGCAAGAGATTATTTGATGGACTCATGTATTTAAATTGTTATATATATATTTTTAAATTTTAAATTTCATATGTATTAAGTCTCGTGATTATGCAAGCTCAATAGCTTTCCATTTAGGAATGCACTTTTGATAGATTGTGAAATCTTTATAAGTTGCGTAAGCAAGAAAAATCCCAATTTCTTTGAGTCTCGCCACATGAGCAAATGTTTCATCAAAATCTACGCCTTCTTTCTATGAATACCCTATTGCAACCAATCTTGCTTTGTATTGATGACAAATCCTTGCTCATCCATCTTGTTTCGAAATACCCAAAATCTAGATTAGAAACAAAGGGTTTGATTTCTATAGTAAGGATTCAAGATCTATGGACTTACCTAAAGTGTGGGTATTGTTAGAGATGATACATTTGGAGCCTAGAGGGAACTCATTTCTGGTTTGGGTGATAAATGCATATTTTTATATTTATTTGTATCAATTCTTCTATGTCTTCTTTGCTTTGTTCTTGTTAATAATAAGTTTTTATTAATTTTTTGTGTATGATAGGAGTTTGATAATGAAAAGATCGAAAATGAGCCAAAACGAAGTTGAAAGAAGTATTCTTGGGCCAAATTGACACGGTTCCACTGCGGCAGTATTTGTATTTTGGGTATATATGTCTGATCTAAAGCTATATTGACCTGATTATTAGCTTATTGGAAAGATAAGAGATGTATCTACAACTTTCATGTTGGAAACGTGTCTCAATTTAATTGATTTTAAAGAGTAAAATTTGGTTTAAGAGTCAAACATGCACTGAAACTTTCAGATATGGCAGTCTTGGTATATTTCACATAACTCTCTCCACAAATGTGGTATTAATTTGATTCAAGTGGATACAGAAAGATGACAGATAGGCCTACAATTGTTATGAAGACATCAAAATCCAATTCAGTATATAAAGAGGTCAAACATCAGTTAAAAGAGACTAAATTGTATCAGAATCTAAACTGAAGGAACAAAAACAGCAACAACGGCGCCTAGGCGCCAAATAGAACAGAGATCATGGCGCCTAAGCGCCAAAACAGGGCGCCTAGGCACCATCCATGTGACAAAAGTAATGTTTTTATTTGGAGTGGTGACAAGTGGCGATCCTTTACACCTTTTGACACATGTTTGTGATATGTATACACTAGATACATATATCAAACCACACATATTACATACTTTACAACACATATTTCTCACTTTATACAAAATACACAACACATCTTATACACTTTACACCAAATCACATCACCATCTCACACTTTTTAAAAGAGCACTATCATCTCAACACAAATATCAATTTCCAGATTCACTCACTCTCTATATTCATTCACATTTTGAAAGCACTCTTGGGGTTTTTGGAGCTTCAAGGAAGAAAAAGTGGAAGAGGCTTGGAGGAGGAAACATCCACAATCTACCATCAACCTCAATTATCTTCTTCAACAAATAAGTTTCTTTGATTTCCAATATTGCTAATTTTTATTCTTTTGTCATTTCTTATCATATTAGGCTAAACTTCCTTATTGGTTGAGGCTGATTTCAAAGCCCTAGACATAAGTTTTTGTAATTAAATGTTTGATATTATTGATCAATTTTTCAATTGAGGTTGTTTATGTTTTTCTATACTTAATGTCTTATAGGTATTTTCTTGCTTTGTTTGGGTGCGCAACCAAATCGAGTTTGAGAATTTCCTATAACTAGATTAATGATTTTAGATCCATAATTATCTTGAATTTCTAATCATGTGTAGTAAATTATGATTAATGATTATGGGATATTTTTGTTAATTGCAATGGAAAACATAACCTTAGTTAAATGACCCGAGCTTGTATGGTTGTTGCTTAGATCAATCTATCTTTCTTATTTTAATGCATTCATTGGATTAAATCTAGAGAGCCTGTTCTAGGTTGTTTGATGAGTAGAGAATTAGATAGAGAACTTGTTCTATCTAATGAAAAACTAAGAAAAGATTGGGGTAGTAGAGCTTGTTATTACCTACGGTTGATAATTTCATTGGCAAATTGTTCATAATATTGATATAAAATTATAACCCATTATCCAGTGGTGGCGAATGAAATCTCAACCTACTTTAATCACTTGTTGCTTATTGATTTAATTTTCATTGCTTTGAATTTTCATTAGTTTTAGTTTCTGCAACTTAGTTAATCAACTCAATTCCCCCATCCCCCCAAATGTGTGTTGTTTATTTCTAGAGTTTACTTGTTGAACTCTTAGTTTTAAGTTAGTAATTTTAAAGTTAAAACTTTTAGTTAGTTGAATCGATAGAAAATCAATTAGCCGTGATCCTCGTGGGATCGACTCTTACTCGCACTATACTCATTAAATATTTATTGATGAGTAAGGTTTAAATTGGTAGGCCTACGACAATTGACCAAGTTTTTGGCGCCGTTAGCGGGAATCAAGCGTCTAATTGATTCATTATCATTTTTAGTTTTTATTTTACTTTACTTAGTTTAATTTATTTTGTTTTCTAATTGTAAATATGGCTTTATATTTTCAATAATTTATCACCCACAATGATTTACAGTCGCCACCTAAGAGTGTTAATGAGGTACACACATCACTTATTGAACAAAATCTCTCACACCTCACCTCTTTAGTGCATGAAATGGTTGTAAGGCAACAAATCAAAGCATGTGGAGTATGTTGCATGGTAGGACATCCCACAAATATATGACCATCCCTATAAGAAGATTCTATGGAGCAAGCAAATGTGATTGGTGGTTTTTCTGGTCAACCAAGGCAAAGTTATAATCCCTTCTCCAACACTTATAATGAAGGATGGAATTATCACCCAAATTTGAGATACGAGAACCAACAACAACAACAACCCACTCCATTTCAAATTCCAAACCAACTACTGGATTTTCTCTAATCGAATGTGCAACTACCCTTCCAATCTCCACAATAATCAGACACATGCTTGGAGGATCTTGTGAAAGCACTTACTATCAACAATATGTAATTTCAACAAACCACACAAACTTATCTCCAACATATTGAGAATCAAGTAGCGCAAGTAGCCACTAGCTTAAACCGATTGGAAATTCAAGAATGGGGCAAGTTACCTTCCAATCCGTGGAGAATCCTAAAGAAGATGAAAGTGCCATGACCCTTGAAACTGAGAAGCAATTGGAGTCTCCTAACTTGCTAACAAAAGGAGTATCCAAGGAGGTTGAGAATGGCGAGACAAGCACTACCATTTATTCCTTAAATGATTCTCACTTTTCACTCATCTACCACTTATAGTTAATGAGAATCTAAAGTCGGTAGCCACTCTTAAACCTCTATCTCATACTTGTGTCACACCTCCACCTTTTTCTAGTAGGTTAGCAAAGTCTAAAAAAGATGAGAAAAAGGATATCCTTGAAAGTTTTCAAAAAGTGGAGGCAAACATCTTTCTTTTTGATGTCATCAAGCAAGTGTCTCGCTATGCCAAACTTCTCAAGGAGCTATGCACCAACCAATGGAAGTTGAGAGGGGATGATGGAGCAAAAACCAATCCCGAACCATCTCAAATATGTCTACTTGAGTGAAAAAGAAATACTATTAGTTCGCATTGCTAAAGACCTCACTCAAGTACTAGAAGATAAACTTTTTGGGTGCTTAGAAATCATAAGACAGTGATTGGATGGACAATGGCAATGTCAGCATATGTTGATCAGTGAAAAATATGGCAATGTCGAGCTGAGGGCGTTAAACTAAGCGTTTATTGGGAGGCAACCCAACGGATGGAAAAGAAGGCATTGAGAGCTTACAACCACAAATTTGATTTCTCTAACTCTCATTCTCTTTTCTTTCTATCCATTTTATTTTATATAGTTCTTTTATTTTGCTTTGTTTGTGAATAATCCAACACTATTGCATTTAATTCTTTATTTTAGTAGCTTAGGCTTACATTGAGGACAATGTAAGAATTAAGTGTGGGGGGAAGAATTTAGACTTACATTTTTTTTATTTTTAATTTTTGAGTCCTAAGTTTTCTTCCAATTTCTATGATGAGAATTGAGTATGAATGACATGATTTGTTTGACGATAAGTGTTGTTTTAGACCTTGATGTTATTCTTTGATTGATTTATTTTTTGTGATGATCATACTCAACTCTTTTTGCACAAATAGCTATGTTCTTTGGTATGAAAACAAGCATATCAAAATAGGTAGTTTTTATACCCTCACTTTAATTATCACTTAGGTTTCGACATGTGGAAGTTGAATATTAGAACTCTTTCGGAGGTCTATCGAGACGAACGATTGATTGAGCATCACTTGAAAAATAATTAAGGCACTAGGCTTTCTAGCACCATGGCCAAATCAACTTGTTCCCCTTATGATATTCTAAGAAGAACATCCCTCATAGTGAGACACTTTGAGCCTTTTATTGAATAAGGTATTTTATTGGTAACCATATCTTTCTACCTAGCCTAAATACACTATTATCCTACCCTTGTTCTAAAAATAAATTGGAACTTGAGAGGCACTTCAATGACAAGGTGAGCTTGCAAAAAAAATTTGGGTTGAAATAGAAGATAAGTGTGGGGGAGCTAAATAAAAAAAATAAAGGATGAAAGTTGCAAAATAAAAAAATAAAAAAATAAAAAATAAAAAATAAAATAAAAAAAATTATTGTGAGTTGCAACTACAAATGGGATAATGAAAAGTTGATGAGAATGATAAAGAAGGGTCCAACACAATGATATTAGGCCCCAATATTGAAACTTGTGAATTATGAGAATCATTCCTTGATGAAATTTATGTCTTTCATTCCATGAAGTTTTTAGAATTTTTGTTGCATCCTATCCATTTCTTTTTTATGCCACACACTATAACTTGACCCCATTACAATTATTGTTTAATACCTTTTGATTTCATGTGGTGCCTTTGGTGTAATGGAGATATGTGTTAAATTAAGAGCCTATGATGTTCGACTCTTTCATTAGAAACCGGGTGATAACTTTTGTGAGGTTCTATAAGAATTCACTTATTTGAATCATGTATGGTTTCATCACTATTGACAATGGCTATTCATACACATACTTTAGTATGATTGTTGTGGAAATTTATTGACTTTTGAATGACTAAGGGTTAAATTCAACACTTGTTTGATTTCATTATCATATTACTTTGTTGCTCCCTGAGAATTAATCGTTGAAAGTTAGAGGTCATAGGTGTTTGTAGGTATCACCACTAGAAGCCCTCACGAGACTACAACTCGTCCTCTATGGTCCACTTAGGGGTTTAAAGGCTTGTTGCATGTGCTAAATGCAATCGTGATTTCCTACAAAAGTGGATTAACTTAGTTTGTGTTTATGTCTTGTTTTAGGTTTTCTCAAGGACGAGCAAAGGTTAAGTGTGGGGGAATTTGATAACTGCATATTTTTATATTTATTTGTATCAATTCTTCTATGTCTTCTTTGCTTTGTTCTTGTTAATAATAAGTTTTTATTAATATTTTGTGTATGATAGGAGTTTGAGAATGAAAATATTGAAAATGAGCTAAAATGAAATTGAAAGAAGCATTCTTGAGCCAAATTGACAGGTTCCACTGCGGTAGTGTTTGTATTTTGGGCATATATGTCTTATCCAAAGCTCTATTGACCTTATTATTGGCTTATGGAAAGATAAGAGATGTATCTACAACTTTCATGTTTGAAACTTGTCCCAATTCAATTGATTTCAAAAAGTAAAATTCGGTTAAAGAATCAAACATGCACTGCAACTTCTAGATATGGCAGTCTTGGTATATTTCACATAACTCTCTCTACAAATATGATATTGATCTAATTCAAGTGGATACAGAAAGATAACAGATAGAAATACAATTGTTATGAAGACATTAAAAGCCAATTCAGTCTATAAAGAGGTCAAACATCAATTGAAAGAGGCTAAACCATATCAGAAACTAAACTGAATGAACAAAAACAGCAGCAACGATGCCTAAGCACGAAAACAGGGTGCCTAGGCGCCAAACAGAACAGAGATCATGGTGCTTAAGCGCCAAAACAGGGCGCCTAGGTGCCATCCATGTGACAAAAGTGACGTTATTGTTTGGAGTGGTGACAAGTGGCGATCCTTTATACCTTTTGGGTACATGTTTGTGATATGTATATACTAGATACATATATCAAACCACATACATTACATACTTTACAACACATATTTCTCACTTTACACAAAATACACCACATCTTATACACTTTACACCAAATCACATCACCATCTCACACTTTATAAAAGGGCACTATCATCTCAACACAAATATCAATTTTCAGATTCACTCACTCTCTATATTCATTCACATTTTGAAAGCACTCTTGGGGTTTTTGGAGCTTCAAGGAAGAAAAAGTAGAAGAGGCTTGGAGGAGGAGACATCCACAATCTACCATCAATCTCAACTATCTTCTTCAACGAATAAGTTTCTTTGATTCCCAATGTTGCTAATTTTTATTCTTTTGTCATTTCTTATCATGTTAGGCTAAACTTCCTTATTGGTTGAGGTTGATTTCAAAGCCCTAGACATGAGTTTTTGTAATTGAATGTTTGATATTATTGATCAATTTTCCAATTGAGGTTGTTTATGTTTTTCTATACTTATTGTCTTATGGGTATTTTCTTGCTTTGTTTGGGTGCGCAACCAAATCGGGTTTGAGAATTTCCTACAACTAGATTAAAGATTTTAGATCCGTAATTATCTTGAATTTCTAATCATCTGTAGTAAGTTATGATTAATGATTATGGGATATTTTTGTTAATTGCAATGGAAAACATAACCTTAGTTAAATGACCCGAGCTTGTGTGGTTGTTGCTTAGATCAATCTATCTTCTTATTTTAATGCATTCATTGGATTAAATCTAGAGAGCTTGTTCTAGGTTGTTTGATAAGTAGAGAATTAGATAGAGAACTTGTTCTATCTAATGAAAAACTAAGGAAAGATTGGGGTAGTAGAGCTTGTTATTACCTACGGTTGATAATTTCATTGGTAAATTGTTCATAATATTGATATAAAATTACAACCCATTGTCTAGTGGTGGCGAATGAAACCTCAACCTACTTTAATCACTTGTTGCTTATTGATTTAATTTTCATTGCTTTGAATTTTAATTAGTTTTAGTGTCTGCAACTTAGTTAATCAACTCAATTCCCCCCCTCCCCCCCAAATGTGTGTTGTTTATTTCTAGAGTTTGCTTGTTAAACTCTTAGTTTTAAATTAGTAATTTTGAAGTTAAAATTCTTAGTTAGTTGAATCGATGGTAAATCAATTAGCCTTGATCCTTGTGGGATCGACTCTTACTCGCACTATACTCATTAAACATTTATTGAAGAGTAAGGTTTAAATTTGGTAGGCCTACGACAATCGTCCATTAGGCTTGACGATTCTAGTTATTTTTGGGAATTCTTGCAAAGAGTTCTTGAGGGGTAGCAATTTGAATTATTTCATACCCTACATCAATTGGAGTACTTTTAAGATATAATTCATGAAACTCTTGCTTTAATTATTAAGCAAGCAATCAGAAATGTAAACCAAATAATCGTAACGAATCTGGTACATGTTTTTACATATGATGTAAGTTTTGATTCAATTGTTGAAATTTTAAATTTTCCCTACATATACTATCCTAGATTACACGGACCCAACACGTAATTTCTTTCTTTAATTCCAAAATCAGCCTCATCCTTTTTCACATGATCAAATATATTGCCGAGTATATTACTATTCCACCATTTCAAATATTGCTTCACATGAAAAATCTTTTGTTGGAGATTATGAACACCCATTCCCTCCATATGCATCTGCCAAACATTCTTAACTGACTTAAAGAAAGTAACTTGTTGAGTCTATACATTAAAGAAGCAAAAAGGGGTGGGACATTTTCCACCCGAGCAACTTAAAGAAATTAGCAAAGGATTATGATCTAAGTGTCAATAAAATAAATAAGAAACTCGAGTCAACTAAAAAGTATCCAACTAGTTTAGCATATATAAAACCTAATCAGGTCATTGGAACATTTTGTTATTAGACCAAGTATATTTGGACCACTCAAACCATGCATCAATAAAAGAACAATCCATAATCATCTTATGGAATTCATCTAATGATATAATCATATGGGAGGCGCCTCCCATATGTTTATCACCATGAAGGATAAAGTTTAAGTAACCTCCAATTATCCAAGGTGCAGATGATGAGAGAGACCTAAAGTGATCCCATAAGTTTCTTCTTCCCAAAAGACTATACTTAGCATAAATAAAAGTTGGATTAAACGAATAAGGAAAAATGTTCGAAGAGACCTTAATTCATGAGCAACTTAACTCACATGTCTTCCTTCCAAAAACACCACATATGCTATATAATTAGAAATCACAAGATCATATCCAAAAATTCTGCAGAGAATGAAGGGTTAAGTTGGACCTTTGGGTCCAAGATCACCAAGATTTTTGGTTTGTGCTCCTTATAATTACTCCCATGCTTCTTTTGTGCACTTGAATTTATGACTCGGCAGATATTCCAAATAATTAATTTTATTGAGAACCCTAAGATTTATTTTATTTTAAAGTAGCTCGTGCCGAGCTTTTTATTTGCATTTTAATGGGAAGCTTCTTTTTTTTTTAGCTTGGAGTCAATCATGGCATCCATTTGTTGATTATTAGTCGGATCAACATCGTATGACAAACTGCAATGATGTTGAGAAATTTAATGGGCTTCTTCAGAAATATTATCCTATTTAGTACTTAGACCAATAATAGGAAAACAAGAATCAATAGCTTCAAAACAATTCAAAAAATAAGTCCATTAGTTGCAAATGATCTGAGGGGCCTTCAGTGTAAGAACATTGAAGAATCATGCGATAAAAAAGAATCATCCTCAATATGATTATGGAGGCTAGGAGAAATAATAGCAAGTTCATTTTGTCTAAATTTCAATACACAGTATAAGTTGAAATATCCAAATTATTATCAAGTTCATCCCTCACATCTATGAGAATTTACCAGATCTTAGCATCAAAAACTTCAATTCCCATCAACAAAATTACACCTAAATTGCTCAAAAATTATACATATCAAGTTTATTCAAAATTTTAATACAAGAGGATCTATAAGAAATATTTAATGGGTTAACTGGTCGCCCATGAGGACCGACCCAACCCACAGGGTTAAAAAATAAATTGATTTTTGGTAGGAGTGGTTTTTTGAAAACCACCCCATAACCAATGTAAAAGAAAACTTCCTTAAAACTTCTCACTATTTTTTTGACAACAACAAATAAAAAAAAACTTTCACTCACTCACTCACTCTCTCTCTCTCTCTCTCTTCTCTCTCTCTCTCTCTTTCTTTCTCTCTCTTTGTGAGAATAACATAGCAAATAAAAGTGAAAAGAAAGAGGGCTATTGTGATCAAGATTTGTAGAACACTATCACTTGAGGAAGTATTTAGATTGTGGATCAAAACCCCTCCATATGTGATTAGATTTGGAGGAAAGTGAGCCTTCAAAGATGTTAGAAATATCAGTGATTCAACCATGGCAAAAAATTCGAATTGAGATAAGTTTTCTTGAACTTGTCACATGTGTATCGTGTTTAATTTCTGTAATTGGTATCAGAGCCATATATGATTGAATTCCTTGGATTATTTGGCTCTGTTTAATACATTTAAATTTTTTTTCATGCCATTAAATATGTAACCCGTATGATGAATGTTTGGTGGGTCTTTAATGGAAAATCTTGATATGCTTCATATTACACCATAAAGTTTTAATAGAAGTATGGTTATACATGGTAGAAATAATCTAGAAAGTTTCATAATGATTTAGTTTGTATATAATGAGATATTTCATGCTATACTCATGACTGTAAATTTGATTTTCAGTCTATATGAGTTGAGTTTTATTGCATGAAATTTATATTGTTAGATTCTACTTGTCAAGAGCTTTCCAACCATATATTATACGTGAAAATCGGCCTTAAAATGAGTTAGATTCTGTAAATTTTGGGAAATTATTTTAAGATATTAGCTACACAATAGGAGTATTGGGATACTTATACTTATTTTTCTCAATTTGTGGAGCACATAGAAAATTTATTTTCCTGTGATAAGTCTATAAAATTCAGTATAGACTAAAATATTATGATTATAAGTGTCAAATACTTACACAATATGATATGGATATTAAGATTGGCTTTGTGGCCAAATCTAATATATTTTTCCCATTTTTGATTATTTATGGCGGTTGTTGGGCAGCTGAGAAATTTTAGCAAGAAGCTGGAATGAATGTCAATTAGCGTATAATATCTTGATTATTTTGGAAGCCTTAAATGAGATAATCGATTGTATGTTAACATGTTTATTGGCATAAAATAACATGTTTACTTTGTACCATGGAATTATGCATTCTATATAATGCTTGAAATTATGAATGCATGCTTATGTTTGAATTTATGAAAATTATGAATGCATTTTTATTTTGAGTTTCATGCATTCAATATGATGGTACATGTTTATCTCCTATGTGAATAAAAAGATACATTCTTGTATGTAAAATTATATTATGTTATGCAGTCTAGTGGGAGTTCTAAGGTTGGAAGAATTTTAGTAATTCTCACCTAGAACTTATGAGATTTTGTACTATGAAATTAAATTTATGATTGTGAACATTTTGATATAAATGATGATTGGGAATTATGTGATCTTTTGAATCTATGCATTGTGGCGAATTATCATAAATGCTAATTTGCTAAGTATAAAATCAAATGTATAGATAGGCGAATTTGTGATATCTCTAAGATTAATGACCATGGCAACCAAATCTTATACTTATACGGGAGAAATTTATTGACAATAGTTGTGACAGTAAATGCCAATAGAATTAGTATATGTTTAACTGAGTTAAATGCTCTTGAGAGCATCAACTAAGTCATGTAAGATTTAGTGTGGATCATACTACTCAACAGCGGAAACATCAACAAGTTTACCAAAAGTGGAAAAGAGAGTACACTACTTATATTATTTGGGTAAACAATATGATTGATGGTCTCATATGTGAATGAGAGAATGAGAGATTCATTCTATTAAACTATTGATCTATGGATGTACCTAAGAGAATATATAGGTACAATTAAGAATTGAGACATTAAATGGCTGACAATAGTTTGACAAGAAACACTCTGTACATTAAAGATGTGGAATTTAAGGGTGATGTCAAATACTTTTAGAGTTTAGAGTCAGCTAGCAATGTCTTCGCTAATGAGTAGTAAGTTTAAGTTTAATCATCTCTTTCTAATAATAGTGAACATCTGAAAGTCAAATTTGATTTACTCAATGTGAAAAGACTTTCTTAGATGATGTTTGCCAAATTAAGTAATTAGATAAATAGCTAGTTGCTGCTAGGCTAATGGCTTGTGTCTTATGGATGAGACTAAGTTTTAAGAGGGCTTCGAGCTCTTAATATAACTAAGATTAGAACAAAGGCAAGAATAGAAAAGAGATTGGAACTGAATCTAAGAAGAACAAACTTAACTATTGAATGAAGTGAAGTGGCATAGGGTTAAAAGTGCTATAGTAACCATATTGTTGTTTATTTTGATCGTGAATGCACTGAGTTGAAAATATAGTACTTAATGACGCTTCTATAAGTGTTATTTACACATGAAGCACTATATTACTAAATCTTACCCTATGTAGATCATAGATTTATAGTAATTGGATATTGAGGGGCATTTGTGAAATTTTATCAAGTTCACTTTGGTACAAAAATGGATATATATAGAATTAAATTGAAATCAAATGCAAAAATGATTGGTACTTGCATGTTTAGATTGCAAGATGACCATGCTATTATTCTACAAAGTATGCAATGTATAAGAATTTGTAGAACTTGATTTTTAAAATTGTTCTTCTAAGATTATTTCTTTTACTTGAATTTGAATTGTGACTTGGTTAGTATCTACTAAAAGATACTTAACATAGTACTAAACATTTTGAATGGTTAGCGGTGATGAATTATGACCAATGTATGTTTGATTACTACATTGATTATTTTGTTTGCTATTATATTCTTATAGATTTCTGTGATCAGATTAATATGAAGGTTATAGAGGCATGGAGTCTCATACTTTATTACATTTGTAAAATATTCACGTGCCTTGGTCATATCTATTTAAAATCTCATAATCTGAAATACTAGAGTGTTTTAGAATATGAGAGAGAATCAAATTGAGATAACTTTGAGACTAGACCTAAGGTGTGAATGATTTTTTAATCATTTAGATGATCTATGTAATAAAGAAATAGTTACAAGGTAATTGACTAATCCTAACATGCCTGCATAGAATGGTGATTCAAGAGAAAGAATAGAAAATTATTTTGATTTAACGAGATCTATAAAGATTTAAGTTAACTTGTTGATTTTCTTTGGGAAAGATCTTTTGGTTAACTGGAGTCTGTATCTGATTAGAAAACCTTCAGGATTAATATTTTTCATTCCATAAAAGCTATGGACAGGTAGATGGTCTAACTTAAGCTGTCTTAGAAGTTGGGAATAGATTGTCTCTAATCACAAATTTTCAAATGAATTTGAAAATTAGATCTTTGAGACAATAAAAGTATATCTTGAAGATATACTAACCAGTATAAGGGGAACATATTCTAAGTGAACAAGAGGATGGAATTATGATTCATATTAGATCACAGAATATCAAAATTTTGGAGAGTGATTTTCCTAGGAAGGAAGATCTTACAATATTAAATTTTGTTTGAGTTAAATAATTCAGATGGTGGCTATGTGCCTGATAGATCACTTATGATGTAAGAATATTTATTACTTCCTATTTTGAGTGGGAGTAATTTTATCTAAGTGATCAACCTAAATTGAATCAGAACTTTATGCAAGCATAAAATAGTCTTCAGAAGATGATGTAGAATCTAATATGGTGAGACTTTATCATGTTCTACATGGCATTTAAATTAAAGCAGTAGAAGAATACTATGCAACTATGAAATCTGTTAGCCTATATACAGCAATAACTCTTGTGGCAAGTTGTTGAGAAGCGATTGTTAGCCTGTGTAATAATAATTATTCTCATGGCAAAACCACAGCCAAATGTGGTGTTTGGATTATTGCACTATCTAAAGATTTGAGTTGCAGAGTTGCTATAAGCTATAATTTTTAACTCTACAACAAATGCTCGATTCTACAAAATCATACCAAGTTTGGAATTTTGGTTAAACTTTGGAACAAGGCTATTGAGAATTAATGTATTCTCAAAATATAGCTAAATGCTGATATAATTATTATAAGGTATAAAGTTCGTCTAGTGCTAAAAAAATGTTATAGTTTTGAAAACAGACTTTGTCACTGATGGTGATATATGCCTCTATTCTATTTTCTTGGTTATTATGGATATCTAAGATTTAGAATTGTATCAAATAGACTAAAGACTGCATCCTCAAATGGAGAATTAGTCCACAAAGAATTATGTAAAGAAACCTATTTGGAATGCTTGAAAGATTCCATAGTACAAGGCTAAGAAGATAAAGTTTATGAACTTAAAATCTTCATGACCTAAGGTAGTTTTTGAAAGGATGGTACATGAGATTTCATAATGTGGTGATCTCATACATTTTCATCATAGAGATGAAAACCATTATTCTCTTGTGCAAAAATCTATTAATAGGTTTGTGATTCTATCTCTTTATTGATGATATCATATTAACTAAAAAGATAAGGAGTACGTATAAGCCATTGAGATATGATTATCCTTTAGCTTATGATTTAGAGGACATGATGAGTGAAACTCAGTATTTTGTGTTAAAATCCATGCAAATCATTGAAAAGGCATCTTACTTTATGCTAAGAGTCATAACTGTAGAATTTTAGAATGATTTATAATGTAGAGTTTTAAGTTCATAAATACTCCTATCTGATGAAGTTTCAGCCTTAAAATGTGTTCAAAGACTCCAAAGAGAAATGTCTAGACCACTATATCTCAATGATTGTTGTTTGGAGCTTGATATGCATTGTGGTCTATACTTGCTTCGAATATTTGTTATGCCATAGGTCAGAAAGTATCAATCAAATTCTAATAAATGGCATTGGATAATAATGATGAGAATATTTGGATACTCTATGAAAATTGCAGATGGTTTCCTTTTGGTATGAAGGAAAGTTTTCTTTGTGATTGAGAGATACACATATATTGATTAAAGAGGTGATTTGGATTAATGTAAATCTACTTTGCTTTCTTATTTGGCAAATATGTTAGCTCTTGGAGGAGCAAGAAGCAAATATGTGCAACATTATGCACAGTTTGAGTATAACTTGTAGCATATATATTTGCAGTATGATATATTTGGTTAAGATGTTCTATACCATTGAGGCGTTGTAAGCAGTTATGTGGGAGCTCTGATGATATATTGAGATAATCAGTCAGTTATTGCTTACAGTACTAAAGATCCTCATGTATTAAAACCAAATACACATTATAGCTTTGTGAGAGATATCACTGCAAAGAAATAAATATGTCTACGCATTTCATAGTAGCTACCTACTTAGCCTCAACCCAGAGATGTATTTGTGGTTATGTCAAATCTCTAGGATTGCGTAGAATACAATCTCTTTGAATTTTAGAATGTTCATAGAGTTAAACCCATAAGTTTAAGATATTGAAATGTTATGTATGTGTAAATATTTATGATGATATACATACAATGTCTAAGTATGTTGGACAAATAGAGATTGGCTCTCTTACACGAGCAATCGCCTCTAATGTTGAGTTGTATGCAGAGATGAGATATTTATGATTTTATTGTGTATAAAATTATAAAGAAGATGTCGCCTTGATAAATGATCAAGATGATATTACTTTTATGAATTTGAGTAATCGAAATGGATTCCCACTATCCATTAAACTTATCTTATGGCCAGATGTGAGTTTTCTTGGTATTAGTGATTTGTTGAGGACAAAAGTGAAAAAAACTCAAGTTAAGTGTCGGGGTACGCTTAGACCAAGATCTGTATGGTGTATTATTTTTGAAAAGATGGCAAACACTTCCAAGAAGGAATGAAGCACCATAGCACGTGTTCCATACCATTTGTACCTAAGTGACCATTGGGTAATTAGTGAAAAGATCCTTGCTTCCTCATTATGAGAGACCTAGAGGTTTGTATAACCTCATTGTATACCCTTATGACTTTCAACTATTTCTCAAAAGTTTAATATAGTGTTGCTACTTTAGCATGCTCCCAATAGCTTTGGATGATTCGGTAATGCGGGACATGTCTAGGAAAGCAGCTATTTTGAAGTTGAGAGATCCTAGTGGAAAAGGAAGACTTTCTATAGCTAACACCTAATATGTATTTACTGGCCAGACAAGTATGTGAAACTTAGATGTTTGGGACATAATTGTGAATACATGATATGGTATTGAAATCAAGTATGCTCTTATATTGTATGAGGAATCAGAGATACTTTGATTGGTGTAGCAAAGAAGTGTGAGATATAGCGAGATGTTTTGTCCTGGTGTTTTTGAGAAAGTGAATTATTATATATCCTTAACCGGTGTATGATATTAAACTTTTGTTAAAATGCTCGCTAGTCACACGATCTATTTGCTTGTATTAGATTAGTGGTGTATAATTATGATCACAATAGACAAAGGTCCAGCCCTCACGTGCGAGTAAGAGATGTAAGAAATATTTAATGGGTTAACGGGAAGCCCATGAGGATTGACCCGACCCACAAGGTTAAAAAATGAACTGATTTTTTGTGGGAATGATTTTCTGAAAACCACCCATACCCAACGTAAAAGGGAACTTCCCTGAAACTTCTCACTATTTTTTTGACAATGGTAAATAAAAAAACTTTCTCTCTCTCTCTCTCTCTGTGTGAGAATAACGTAAGAAAGAAAAGTGAAGAGAAAGAGGGCTATTGTGATCACGATTTGAAGAACACCATCACTTGAGGAAGTATATGGATTGTAGATCAAAACCCCTTCCGTATGTGATTGGGTTTGGATGAAAGTGAGCCTTCAAAGA
The DNA here is from genome assembly GCA_019321725.1 of Paulownia fortunei. Lineage (NCBI taxonomy): Eukaryota > Viridiplantae > Streptophyta > Magnoliopsida > Lamiales > Paulowniaceae > Paulownia > Paulownia fortunei. The sequence continues at coordinate 14,340,773 of CM033105.1, read as the reverse complement.
TGTGAGAAATATCAGTGATTCAACCATGGAAAAATATTTGAATTGTGATAAGTTTTTTTGAACTTGTCTCATGTGTATTGTATTTAATTTTCGTTAGGATCAAAAAAGGAACTTGTTGATGGAATATTAGAACTAATCACATGTAATAGCCAAGCCTCACACTACTCACTTGACCAGTATGATTCATGCATTACATGCTAATTTTATATGCTACTTGCATTTCTATTGACATTGCATAATTTATTTCATTTTATATGATATTCTTGAATATTAAACTTAATTCTGAAGCTCTTTGCACGATATTAGTTACTGAATTTTTTAATTTAAGTAGTTGATTTTATATTGAAATAAGAAGAACATGAGGTTGATCAATATTGGATATAGATGGGATATATAAGTTAAAATTTTGGAAGTATTAAAAGTGTTGCTAGCAGCTTATACGGTTTGATTCGATTTCCTCCAGCTATTTTAAAAGTATATATCGGTAAATTACATATTTGGTACATTGGATATAAGATAATATGATTCAAAGGTGATATTACAATATTCATTTATGTATAAGATTATATAATTTTTAATATGGACAATTATTCAAGAATCGGGTGATAATTGGGTAAGAAATTAAATGAACGGCTAGAAAATTAGCTTATGAATTATCTATGGTATCTTGTGGTAATTAAAATAGGACGCAATACAATTAATGTATAGTAAGACACATCTGATCTAGGCTTGAAAGATGGGTGAAAGATCATATTTATACCAGAACCTACCACCTCATGCTTGCTACCAAGCTTAAGCAAGCACCTCAAGTGTCACCTCAAGCTTTCTTTCACTCTTAGTCATTTACCCACGACCCTCAACCATTTTTAGTCATTTTCAGGGTCCAAACTCATGTCAAAATCTCTCTAAGCTGGTCCTAATTGATTCTAAGTGATAAAAAAGGGGCAAAGGAAGCAAAAGAAAGTAGTAATCACAAGTAGAAGTTGAAACTGGCATATGTGAGGTTCATATACAATTTTGATGTCAATTTTTATATTATTTGAGGTTTTTGTGATTTATTAAGATTCTTATCTTGTTCATGATGGTGTTAAATGTAATGCCCAATTCTCAATTCTCTCCTATATAGCCAATAATAAGCATTTTGCATGAATTTGCATCTAATCAATGTGCATTATTGAATTATGGCTTACAAATAGCATGATTGCACGAACATGAATAATTATTATTATATGCTTTAGTTATGATTTAACATGCATTAGTACATGAAATATGAGATCAAACTTTCATTTCTTAATTTAACATATTCCTTAAGTGCCCTTTTTGCAGTGAAAAGCTCGGTATCTCGGTTAAGGAAGATTGATGTGTTGAATGGCTATGAAATGAATTATTTGTATTGCTCCATACTAGTTATATGCTAAAGTGATTAATTGTCTAAATATTTACTTGAAATATGTTACATTGGCTAAGAACTAAAAGTATGCACAATGGTGCAATTTGATTGGTTGGTTGACTAGGTTGCATAAAACCATTCTAAACCGCATTGCACTTGATTATAACACCAAAGCATCAATTTTTGTCATCTCCTTAGCCCATGAACGTGGCTTTTGGCATGAGAAGACACCAAGCATGATGCAACCAATCATCACCCTCCACTTACCTCTCTTTGAAAGGTCAAAGAAATCATTTTCATCCATATTTCTTGTGGAAGCACCTCAAAAATGACCAGCCCTTATTCTCCTAAGTTTCTCCCAAATTTCTACACTCTCATACTCACAAAAGTTGAATTCAATCCATAGGAATCCATAGAACTCAAGCTAGAACAAGTTTCCATCCTTTTAAGCTTGAAAACCGTTGATTTTGAAGCTTAAATCCAACTTAATCAAGGTATATTCTTTTTCAATGTTTCTTATGATGAATTTGTAGTATCTTGGATGGTTACATGTTTTAGTATGCTTTTGTAGGATTGAAAACTTAAGTAAGTTACACTTGAAGCCAAAACCAAGCTAGTTAAGCTAATTTTTAGCAAAATTGATAGTCTTGTGAAATTGTTTAATTTACTTGTTTCTATTGATTTTGTAATGCTTATATGGTGTTTGGAAGTTTCTTTGAATGATTGAAAACAATAGCAATTAGTTTGCTTAATTGAAGGTTAGAATCAATTTAAGTTAGAATCAAGTTTATGTCATTTTAATTCGGATTGTGTTCATGTTTTAGGGGTTGCCCTAATAATCATATTTGAATTATTAGTTATTTAATGGCTGCCCTAATGTTTAATATTTTGAATTAGTAGTAAAATATGGAGTATGCATTGTTTTTAAGGTTATGTAATTGATATGTAATTCTTTACAAAAGATTGAAAAGTGTATATAAACTTTAACTAGAATAGACTAAATGATTTATAAAAAGGATATTAAATGGTACATGATTTGATTATGTTAGGCCTTTAACACATCCTATCTTCCAAAGAGATTGGCCTTTTCACCTAGCACAAAGTGGACTTGAGGTAAGTTGAAGCTTTCATTTGGTGTATCACAAGAATCATATAATGTTTGTTCATATTTTAATGTGATTGTTGTTGTTTGTCAAATGATGTAATGTTTGACGCATTTATGGTTTATGAAGCGTGACACTATTAAGAATATAATGAGGTTTTTGAAAAGGAAGTATGGTACTTGATTGATGGTCGGGTAGACGAGGGACGCGGGAGGGACCGGCGGACCCAACAAATGGTGGCAAATACTTGAGGTTGAAAAACCGGTATAGGAAAGCCACAATGAATAAGATAGAATACGGCTAATACCTGAGGTTGAAAGACCAAGTATGGAAACCCCGTATTAGTTCTCTTATTGGCCAATCATTATGAACAGGTTCCGAAAACTATGGTCTATCACTATTAGTTAGGTACCACACTTCAAGGGCCCTAAAGAATGATTTATGAATGAAAATTATTAAATAGAATATTGCATTTAATGATTTATGAGATGTGCATATATGTTATTTGTTATTGCATCAGTTTCACCTTACTGAGCCTTTAGCTCATTAGATTCATGTGATGCAGGTGGAAATGTACAGGTTTAGAGGTTGACTAAGTCTCTAGAGCGGCCGGACAGAGATTTGTTCATATGCCATGCTTCGACATGTTTTGTAGTTTATTTTGAAAACTCTGTTTTGTTTTTAAATAAGCCGCTCTGTTATGGTTTTGTAAACAGATGTACTCAGTTTTGATATATGTATATGGTGTGTTAAAAATGATTCAAGTTTTTTCTCTTATAGCTAAGAATGGGAACTTTTATTAAAAACCATAACTCTAGTAAAGATGAAAAATTAACATTTCTTGACTTAACTGTATCAGTTTGTTAGGCTCTGCAGTTAGGTTAAGGGGTGTTACATTAAAGGTTATTCATAGGGTTATTATGCATAAAAGAATGATTTGTGGTTGTAAATACATAGTAGAACCACTAAGGGGCAGAATATGTGTATATGTTGATTTCTAGTTTATTGAGCTTAAAATATGCAAGAAACCTTGGGTAAATTCTATATTTATCATCATGAATGTGTTTATATAGGAGTTAATATTATGTATTTAGGTTTTTATATATTTGGAATTAAAATATGGCATGACAATTAAAAAGAACTTCAGAACTATCTCCATCGAATTTCAGATTATGTCCTATGTGAAACGGGACTGCTTTTACAGCATTAAATCCATTATTTTTGGAAATATTATGACCTGGTTGTCTCTTTTTATATGTTATCTAAGTGTGGTGAAAATTTGGTAGTTGTTGAATACACTTAAGAGTGCCAAAACCATTAATGTCATGAAGTGCGCAAAACTGTCATGGTAGGAAAAATTTATTTCAGTATGCTGTGAAGGGAGCTGAACTTGGGGTGCTATATCCGTGAGTTTTAGCCATTATATGATGTGGTTACATTTTTTTTATGTTATCTAAGTGTGATAAAAATTGGGGAGCGAATGAATATGTCTAAGGGTATCAAAATAATCATGCAAATTAATGTGGCAGCAAGAAAATGTGAAGTGCATCTGTCCCATTTTGTTCATTAACATTTTCCAACATAGATGTGGTTAATTTGATCCCTAAATTTTAGGAGGATATTATAAGAGTTAAAATACATCAATTAAGTGAGGTTAGTATTCATTTAAGATGTGGAACAAAGGTGCGTAAAATATTGTATTTGGTTATAGTTTCTAAGTAGTAAGATTGTTTAATTAAATTGAGATTCAAGATCTTTATACTACTTTAGGTATAATGAACTTGTTAATTGAGGATGGTGATTGATATCTTGTATTTTTACAGATTGTTTTACATCTAAGGTTGGGGAGTAATACTTAAGCAACCTAGAAGTAACACACAACCGATTAAAGGTAAGTAAAATTCCATTTGCAACTACAATGCATGGGCATAGTATTTCTTGCCTTATCTATATTAAATGTGATCCTTATGTCTTGATGAATATATTATGAGTATTATAAAGAACTTATAGTGCATACGTTGCTTAGATGATGGGACATGGGATCCGTTGTGTTATTGAATATGCCATTCATTAACATTTACACGTACATGCATAACATGTTCTCACAGTTGAGGTTTTGCATGCATGATATTATTTTCAGAAAGAAAATATTTTGGTTGGCCACTACTAGTGTACCGAGGCCTGTGTGGCTTATTGATATAATATTTTGGGGCGCCGCGAGTATTACTTCTTGGAGGATCATAGAGGTGGATAGGGGTGGTGCCTCTGGTGGTCACGAGAGGGTGGACCACTTGACAGTGCCCTTATCGACACCGCTGGTGGGAAGACTTCTAGAGGATCATAGGGGAAGACAGGGGGTGGACCTCTGGTGATCCCAGGAGATGGCCCCCCGGACTGTGTCGATCTGTTTATGGCTATGTGATTATTGATATTGTTGAGAGCTCTATCTGGTACATAGTAGGTGGGCCAAGGGCCCAATGATGGAAAATGACTTTGAATGAACTATTTTTGATGCATGAGTTTGCATTTTTGTCATGATCTCATAGAAATGCATTGCATATGTGTTAGATTATCCCTTCATCATGCATGATTTTCACTTATTGAACATTAGCTCACGTAGTTCATGTATTGTAGGTAAGTATGGTGATACCTAAGACTTTGAGGCTTACTGGGATGGTTGTTGGAGCTCCTAGAGGCTTCTAAGGATGACTGTACATGGATGACGACCTGTTGGGTTGTATTGTGGGCATATTCTAATTTTTACAATCATTATTATGGTGTAAATTGTTGTCTATATATAAAGGGTTACAAGATACAAAATGTCCTTACTTCTTTCGAAAGTATAGGCTATTATTTTGATTTTTGAGTCATCGTATTATAACTTTGGGATGTCGTGTCCTATATAACTCTTGAAATTTTATAGTAAATAAGTTTGAGAATAACATCACTGTGATGGGTATTGTGTTTTTTTATATAAACGGTAATTTTTCTATATATAGGGTTACATGTGAGAAAACACTTTTACTATTTCTCAAAGTGCTACAGTTGATAAAAAAAATTATATATATACATATGTACACACATGTGCTACCTTGTCAAAATTATTATTATATTAATATCTATATTTAGTGGTGGGGGTGTTACATCATAGGAGCAATACCTGTTACCTGATTCGATTCACTGGGGATGGGTTTCTTGCCAAATGGAATTTGCTCTCAACAAGCCAAGCCATAACTTCTTGACAATAGGCTAGTCATGGGATTGTTTTTCAATGAAAACCTACTTCCCAAATTTAATCTACTGTTTTTTTTTGTTGGGAAGTTTATCTTCTTAAGCCTCTTATTTAACAGTAGGCAGAATCGTACCAAGGTGCTTGCAATCTGTGTAGTAGCGAGGTTTCTGTTTCAAAACAGATCATCAAGTCCCAAAATAATTTCCTCTATTTTTATTGGTTAGTTAAATCCATCTCAACACACACTTTAGCAATTCTAGGGTAGGATTCATCAGGAGTGGGTTCGTCAATCTTTAAGGGAACGCCAATTATGGAGGCTAATGTATATAGGGCTTTTTTGTGAAACAATATAACGAAAATCCTAGAAAATTAATCCAAACTAAAGCTATAGAAGATTCATCCTTTGAATCAAAATTATATGTCCACTTAAACACACTCATGGGAAAACTACTCAGGAGAAATCATCTTCATTCGTTAGTTTAATAGTATGCTTCGTGTTCAACCAACTAATTTGAAAAAATTCCATCAAACCAAAAGTGGAAAATTTAGAACATAAGTCTTTCATGCTAGGGCAGCCACAGAAGAATTGTCAATCAAGGTATACTTAAAGGGTTCAACCAAAGTGCCCATCTCCTCATCAAAGAAGACTACTAATTGACCTTTATAAGATGTGATTCTATCAAAAAAATACCAGACTAAACATCAATAAAATGTTTTTTACTTGTTGGAAGGGCATCAATAAAGGAAGGATCTGATACTAGAGATTAAGATTTAAGAATGACGATAAATGAATTGTTTCCAAAATGAAGGGACAAATCCAACATCTTGGGAAAGGACGAAATTGGAGAAGGATAATGGAGAGAATTTTTTTTAGAGGCTGCCATGAATTGAAGTCATGTATCCAAGGAACTAGGAATTTTTTTTAATTAATGTCGTCTGTGCATAGTTGGAGGGTTTGGCATGGACCCCCTCCAATTATTAAAATTACCAAAAAAGAGATAAATGTGAGCTCACAAATGTTAGTGTAGTGATCGACGATCTAATTAGTAGCAGCTATTATACTCTTGTACAAACATTCTTATTCAAAATATATTAACAAAAAATGGCAATTTTTTTATAGGTAAAGCCTCTAGACGATACTTAGCTATAGGGCATGGTCGTGTATATGATGGTGAACATGGAACATGCCTCTATCACTTTGGTCTTAAACAAGTTTCGAGTTGAGAAAACATTAAGTTGGGACATCGATAAGCCCGTAAGACTCATGCACATGATGCGTGTTCGAAATGAGGATGTCTTGCTCCATAGGCACTGACATATGGACATTAGTGCATGTGTGTAGAAGCTTATTAGGGAATGAGTACACCAAATCAGCTTGCAGGAAATTCTCAATTGGAAATATTTTTTGTTGAATGAAAAATTTCTAATTATAATAGTGCATGAGTTAGTCCTTGGGCTTGATAGACCATGGTAGCCTTATGCACGATATTATATACTTTGATGTGTTTTCCAATTACCTGATAATCAAAAGGGGTTTAAGTTAGGAATATAATCTTCGTGTATGAAAGTTAATGAGTGGTCAACAAAGGATCCATCACATATCTAGTTGAATAGATAAATCTCCTATACATTTCATGGTCCTTAAATTAGAAACTCTGGCCAAAGAATGATGAATATTATACAAGATTTTTCTAATTGTCCATTGAGAGTTAATGAGACTATAAATAAAATCAAAGTTACTAAGTCAATTAGGGTTTCAACTAGCTATCCATGCCCTAGATTTAATTGGAAGGTTAGTTGATGAAAGGACTGGACTTGCACGGTACTCGTAACATAAATAGATTCGATTGCTAAATTCACCTAAGACTAGGTTGTCAAGATTGACTGCTAGGTGTTTCTCTTGAGTTGTGAGATTCTTTGAATTAAAGAGTTAACTCCAAGATGGATTAATTAATTGCATTACTTAATCAAATTATATTATATATATATTCACTAAGTTACAATAGTTTCAAGTTCACTGCTAACTTACTTGTGAACCTAATGGGTCACACATAAAACAAGATAGATCACTTCTATCTTGAACATTATCCATGGCGTTGGATCAAGTTAATTAATGAAGATTAATTAACTTGGAGCTAGAATTGATTTAAAGAGTTAAATTAGTTCATCCAACTAAATAATAAAATTATTGAATTATACCTAATAAAGATTAAAGGCTTTTTTGAAAATAATTAATTAATTGATTGAATCAAGTAATTAATGAAACTTAAATTAATTTTAGGGGTTAAACTAATTTAACTAATTATAAAAATTGAATTATTTATGTTAGGTTTAAATGGGTGCTCATATGGAATCAATTTAATTGGCCTTGATTAAATAATGGAGATTGATTGATAAACGAGCCCAATGTTAATGGGCTCATATGAGAAGCCTGTTAAAAGTCTTTAATTAGGAATTAAAGAGTCCATGTCTTAGATAGAAACCAATTAAGACTTAGAGTCTTATAAGGAAAAAAGTAAAGGACCCCTCTTAGATAGAAAATGGGATTAGGTAAGATCTAAGAGCTGTATAAATACACCACACAAGAGGGGCCAAAATCAAGATCACTGCAAAAAAATCAGCCCCAAGCTTAAAAATATAGACACCTCTTTCTAGTTTTTAGGTTTAAGCTTTGTTCGATCAATTAGTTATATAACTCTTGATAATTAGATTAATCCTCTTATCACTTGTTGATATTAGAATTAATCTACGCTTTCAAAATTTTAGATTAGAAATAAGAATTCTATACTCTTTAGCAAGTTTATAGAATTGTAATCCTGCTCGTCATGTGATACCATCAGAGGAAAGATATTTGGATTCCTACAACAAACCTTTTCTAATATAGAAAGACGCGATTGGAATCACTTTAACTATTTTCTACAAAAGGAGTGCTTCATTCAGGTATATTCGTACAAAACCTTCGTCTATTTTTTAAGCGAGTAATTTGGATGGAAAATTGATTAATCACGTTGAATACAAGATTGCATATTTAATTAATTATCATGTTTGAAATTTTAAAAGTTTCACTGTGTATAGATCCTGAGATTATGCGAACCCAACACGAAAGCAGTAAATAAAGAGTATTTACTCCCTCTACAAAGTAAAAGGAGAGATAAAAAAAAACTAAACAATGAGTACTAATTACCTTACAAAATACTCTTAAAACAAAAGCTACGTAAAATTTTATCTAAATAAACAAATACTTGGAGATCATATGGAATATCATATGATTATACAATGTATCAGCCTGTGTTGAACATGCCATGTTGGCCGAGAAATTCATGGTAGAATTACCTTGAACTGCTCGAAAATCTATATTTTTATAGATGATTAGCTCTAAGAAGATCATGTTACAAAAACTATCCACCGTGCTGCCCTTCTTGAAGAAAGTTAATCGTGACTTGTGTATCAATTAGCTAATCATGTGAAATATTATGTTGAACACAAAACCGTAGTCCTTGTACAAACAGCTTGAAGCTCAGCTTCCATATTTGTTTTCTCACCAAGGTATAATGAAAAATCAAATATCATGTTACCTTCACTATCTCGCAATAAACCTCTTGCTTTGGCAATTCACGTTCGCTTAGCCACACCATCCATATTTATTTTGAGCCATCCTCCAGTTGCTTTGATTAAATGAACCTTTATCATTTGAACAAATCTTCTATTGTTTGGGATTTTGAAATGCAATTGGATAGCATCTGAAGATCACCTCTCCGAAATCTCCAATGATTTCCACTTTGAATAAGTGAAAGATGGTAAATTATGCTTTGATAATTCAATGATGGTTGACCGAGATAATTCTATATTTGGAGTCATTTCTCTCCAAAATGAACAATAGAACCACAAAAGGGAGCATACTTGAAAATATAAGCCAGAGTAGTAGTCGTGCCAAAGATGTACTAGATTAATGGTACTGGAGTTATTTGTGCAAGAGATTGAGAAAAGTCATTCAAAAAAGTTCCAAACCTGCCTTGCTTTTTCACTCTAGATGAAGAGATGGGATGTTGTTTCAATGCTTTGACAGCATCAAGAACATGAAGATAATTCAATGCCTCGGCACTGCATACATTCATAAATGGGAATCTAAGATATATCAAATGCCAGTTGAAGATCGACATAGTAGTCATAAGAAATATGGACCAAAGCATTGGAAAAATCATTTTAGGTTCCTTACAATGCCTAATAAATTCCCAATAAGATCTTAATTAGAATTTACCATTAAACAAAAGTTTCCAAATTATAATTTCCCTTCATTTTTATTAAACATAATTTAGATAATATTTTGAACCAGTGCTAGTGTAAGAACCTCAATCAGCTTGTTTTTTTTTCCATTCATTACTAATCTATAAATAAAAAATAAGAAGATGACCATTATGGACTGCACTCCATTCAAAATAGGTTGTCCATCCAACCAACCATCATACCAAAAAGAAATTTTCCTAATGCCTAAATTCCAACTAATATGCTTTTCTACCTCACTTCTAATTTTATAAAGATACTTCCAAACTTCATAATTGATTTATTGTTACCTTAGCCACAATAGGGGAGGCCAGGGAATAATATTTTTGTTGTATAAAATTCGACTAAATTGAGTTACTCGTCCACCACATTTTATAGTCAAAAGTTTAAGCCACTGCCACAAGTGAAGTTTCACAATCCTCCTTCATCAAATAATAAATAAAGGGTCTCTCAAGATGTCCAATGAAATTTTAATTGGAATCCTTAGAACTCCAAAAAAATCTAGCAAAAAGCTTCTCAATCCATAAAAGGATAGCTTTAGGAAGATGTAACACATGCAAAATATAAATTAGCATTGGACACAAGATACTTTTAATTAAAAGGAGTCTGCCACCATGAGATAAAGTGTTCTTTTCCCAACTTTGTTAACATGTTTCGAATTTTGGTAACTAAATCCTCAAATAAAGAGATCATGTTCATCCCCTAAAAAAGAGATGCTCCAAGGTATAATATTGTTAGTTTTTTTTTTTTCTGTGAACAAAGCTAGTAATTTGTTCAATAGCCTCAACAAATACTGGAGTGATTCACTTGCTAATGATGAAATAGCACTAATTTGCATTAAACAACTTTCCACACACTATTTCGTACTCATGTAAAATTCCATAAGCAATTCTTGTCAAGGAACTAGGAAATTTTTTTATTTAGAACATATTTATATTTAGATTGTAAAAGCTAAAAATGTTCATGATTCCTCAGTTCAGAAATTGCCCTAATAAAGATAGATGATAAAGACGTACAATAATTTAAAAGAGAAGAAAACCCTTCCAATAGTAACCTACATGAGTAGCCCATGATTCCATTACATCCAATTGCTTTTTATAAATAAAGGAGAGTCTGACCATGTCTCAGTTTCTATAATACCCCCATTACTACACAACTAGATATATATTATAATTTGACATAATAGAACCTGTGTGCATGCATGAAATATTTTTTTTAACACTTTAAGAAAAGATAAATCATTTCTTACATGCACAACTCTGTTTAAAATACTTTATAATACATGTCATGTATATAGCAGGATCGGTATTTATATAAAAGCTCAACACCCACAACGACCCAATATTTACATACTTATTTACAGTAAAGTTTTAAAAGCAAAATATAGTACCAGTCTAAAAATATAATACAACAGACTCAAAATATAACAAGCCAACAAAATAGCCCAACAGGTCGTCACCCATGTACACACTCTCTCAGACACCTGCAGGAGCTCCAACCGCCGTCCAGCCAATAAAAGATGCTTTAAGTATCGTCGTACTCACCTACAATACATAAACTATATGAGCTAACGCTCAGCAAGTAAAGATTATGCATGTCAAAGAATAATCCACAATATCAAGTCATGCAACTCAAAATGCTATGCTCACAATGCAATTTTATGCATCAAAATATTTCTCTCAAAATCATTTCTTTCTTGGGCCCCTGACCAACGCTACTATCCCATGTACCGGAAAAGAGCTCTGTATACCGCCATAATCCAATGGTCAATAATCATATAAGCATGCAAATCCATGCATACTCATATGCATGCAAATCCATGCACGCGAACCTGCAAATTCATGCATAACACCATGTAAATCCATGCATGCTTCGGTGCACTAGTAGTGGTCAACAAAATATTTTCCTTTCTCTGAATCATGCCGTGCAATGTAATATTTATCACAATGTTAGTATATGATGCATGCACGTGCTAATGACAATGCCCATGTATGTATGCTCAATGGAGAGCCCTCTACTATGCACATATGATTTATGATATTACATATAATTCACACATCTGCTATATCTATGCATTGTGGTTGCAAATGAATCTTTACTTACCTTTCACTTGGTTGGTAGCTTAGTCTAAATTTGTTTAGTATTTCTCTCCAACCTTAGATGTAAAATAGCCTGTAATATTACCCAACATCAAGCACCATTCCCAATTTGGCAAGTTGAAAGCACAAAATCTCATACTAGACTTTAAACACCAAGCTATAAGCTAACAATCAAGCTTTCACAAACTAGAACCCAATATAGCCCCTCAAATACCTTATATTAATACATGCAAATATCATGTAATTGAAGTATTATAACTCTAATAGCATGTGCCTAATTGTTAACATTCAATAGCAACATGTCTAGGTTGAAACATGCTAAGTGATCAAATGTGGCAGATTCACATTTTCATATTTTCTTGCTGTCAAGTTTAGTTGCATGATAATTAACATCCCTAAGCATATCCAATCACTCCCAAATTTTTACCACACTTAGATAACATGTATATAAATGTAATCAAATCATAGAATTTCTAAAAATCACAGATATAACTTTCCAAGTTCAGCTCTCTTCACGACATACTGAAACAGATTGTTTTCTACCGTGACAGTTTTGCACACTTCATGATATTAATGGTTTTGGCACCATTAAGTATATTCAATCACTCCAAAATTTTCACCATACTTAGATAACATATATAAGGACATAAAGGTCATAATATTACCAAAAAAATGGATTTAGCTCCCTAATTCAGTCTCCTTCACAGCACACCAGAACAGATTTTGCTATTTTGGCAGTTTGAGTGTTTCCCCAATATCATTCTCTATTTCAATTTCCAACTGATAAAAATTCATTCCAACACTCTTAACTCATATATGGTTATGTAAATGGTAATAATTATAGGTTTTATTCAACATACCATATACTTTTGAAGTCTAAAACACAAGAAAATAGTAAGATCACAGTTTCTGCCACAAGTATTTCCTATTAAGTGTTTGTCATCAAAAACCCTTTCTTTGTGCACCAAAGTCTAACCAAAAACTTCCTAACACTATTATAAGATATATTGAAAGCTTAATAAACAATAAAACCATTCATAATAATCAGAAAACCAAAGGTAAAACCGTAGATAAGTGTTACCTATGCAGATTTTGAGGTTAACTTGATGGTAATCACTTCTCCTTCGCTTTTCTTGCTTTTATTTCAACTTGGAATCAATTTGGATCACTTGGAGACCTTAAAGTGTGTGTTTGGAAGATGAAAATGGCTGAAATGAGGATCTGGTCGTTGCTTAAGGGTGAAGGGTTTGAGGTGTTAGCTTGAAATGTTAGCTTAAGCTTAATAAGAAAGCATGAGGTGGCAAGTAAATAGCAAAATCTGATTTTCTCCCTTATCTTGCAGCCCTAATCTTGTGTGTCTCACCTATTTTTATTTGGTTGCAACCTATCTTAGTCACCATTCATTCCCATAGTTATTTCCTATGTCCGTTCATTCGATCTCCAAATCGATTCACATCCGATTCCTAACGAAATATCATTCGATCTCCAAACCGATTCACCTACAATGCATAAACTATATGAGCTAACGCTCAACAAGTAATGATTATGAATGTCAAAGAATAATTCACAATATCAATTCATGCATCTCAACATGCCATGCCACAATGCAATTTTATGCATCAAAATATTTCTCTCAAAATCATTTCTTTCTTGGCCCCCTGACCAACGCTACTATCCCATGCACCGGAAAAGAGCTCTATACACCGCTATAATCCAATGGTCAATAATCATATAAGCATGCAAATCCATGCATACTCATACGCATGCAAATCCATGCACGCGAACCTGCAAATCCATGCATACAACCATGCAAATCCATGCATGTTTCGGTGCACTAGTAGTGGTCAGCAAAATATTTTTCTTTCTCAGAATCATGTCGTGCAATGTAAGATTTATCACAATGCTTGTATATGATGCATGCACGTGCCAATGCCCATGTATGTATGCTCAATGGACAACCCTCTACTATGCACATATGATCTATGATTTTACATATAAATCACACATCTACTATGTCTATGTATTGTAGTTGCAAATGAATCTTTACTTACCTTTGATCGATTGTGTGTTACTTCTAGGTTTCTTAAATATTACTCCCCAACCCTAGATGTGAAACAATCTGTAAAAATACAAGATATCAATCACCGTCCTCAATTAACAAGTTCATTATACCTAATGTAGTATAAAGATCTTGAATCTCAATTTAACTAAACAACCTTACCACTTAGAAACTATAACCGAATACAACCTTCTACGTACCTTTGTTCTACATCTTAAATGTATACTAACCTCACTTAATTGATGTATTATAACTCTTACAATATTTTCCTAAATGTTAGGGATCAAATGCACCACATCTATGCTGGAACATGTTAATGAACCAAATGGGACAGATTCACCACTTCATATTTTCTTGCTGCCACATTAATTTGCATGATGATTTTGACACCCTTAGACATATTCATTCACTCCACAATTTTTATCACACTTATATAAAATTAAAAAAAAATGTAACCATGTCATTGAATGGCTAAAACTCATGGATATAGCTTCCCATGTTCAGCTCCTTTCACAGCATACTGAAACAGATTTTTCCCACCATGACAGTTTTACGCACTTCATAACATTAATGGTTTTGGCACCATTAAGTATATTCAATCACTCCCAAATTTTCACCACACTTATATAACATATAAAAAGAGACAACCAGGTCATATCCTTGCCAAAACTAATGGATTTAATACTGTAAAACAAGTCCACTTCACATAGGACACAATCTGAAATTCGATGGTGATAGTTTTGAGCATCTCTTCAATATCATGCCCTATTTCAATTTCTAACCGATGAACATTTATTCGAATACTCTTAACCCATATATAAACATGTATATGATGATAATTACAAGTTTTATTCAACATACCATACACTTTTGAAGTCTAAAATACAAGAAAACAGTAAGGTGACAGTTTCTGCCACAAGTATTTCCTATTAAGTGTTTGTCATCAAAAACTCTTTCTTTGTGCATAAAAGTCTAACTAAAAACATCCTAACACTTTATAAGAGATATTTAAATCTTATTAAATAATAAAACCATTCAGAATAATCTGAAAACCAAAGGCAAATCCGTAGATAAGTGTTACCTATGCAGATTTTGAGGTTAAGCTTGATGGTAATCACTTCTCCTTTGCTTTTCTTGCTTTTATTTCAACTTGGAATCAATTTGGAGCACTTGGATACCTTAAGGTGTGTGTTTGGAAGATGAAAATGGCTGAAATCAAGGTCTGGTCGTGGCTTAAGGGTGAAGGGTTTGAGGTGTTAGCTTAAGCTTAATAAGAAAGCATGAGGTGGCAAAGCTTGAGGTAGCATGTATGGTATAATCTGGTTTTCTCTCTTATCTTGCAGCCCTAATTTTGTGTGTCTCACATATTCTTATTTGGTTGCAACCTATCTTAGTCACCATTCATTCCCATAGGTAATTCCTATGTCCGTTCATTCGATCTCCAAACCGATTGACATTCGATTCTTAAATGATTGTCTAGTTTGTTTTCTAAAATCATATGCACATATGGACCTTGTATTATGACACTTAAATCACATTATATCATGTCCAATATCCCAAGTATGTTAATCCATGGATGTATACTTTTATAACAGATCGATCTAATTAAATCGAATCATATAAACTTACTAGTAACACCTTTAACACTTCCAAAATTATAACATATAACCTATGAATATCCAATATATCGACCAATCTATTCTTTTTCTTATTTAAATATAGAATTTCTTAATTAGGTTATAAGATCTCAACCACTTATATCATGTGATAACATTAGAGGTCTAACGATTAAGAATGCTATATAAGATGTCATGTTAATGTTATTGCAAATTAGCATATAAGTAGCATGTAATGCCTGAATCACATTGGCCAAGTGAGTTGTGAGAGGTTCGGGTATCACATCCTCCCCTCCTTATAAAAATTTCGTCCCAAAATTTCACTTACCGAAAAAGTTCAGGATTCTTAGTTCTCATTTCATCCTATATTTCCCAAATAGCTTCTTCTATTGATTGACTTCTACTTTGTACTTTAACTAATGGGATATTCTCATTTTGAAGTTACTTTACATCCCTTACTAGAATCTCTATAGGTCTTTATTCATATCTCCGACCTCAATTTAGTTCTATTGGTCCCTTTTCAATAGATGATATAGATTCATGATATACTTCCTTAAAATGAACACATGAAATACATTGTGAACTCAAGACATTGATGCAAAAAGGTCGAGTTTACAGACAATATTCTCAATTATCTCAGTAATGCAAAATAAATCAATGTACCTAGGATCAAGTTTGTATGTAACATCCCCAATTTTTTTTTTGCCCAAGCCGCATAATCCATTTCATTGGAGACACCTTCAAAAAATTGATCCCCTATTAAAAATTACAACGATATTTCTCTTTAATCTGCATAACTCTAGGGTCACCTCTAACGAGTTTCCACATATTAGCAATTTGTTCTACCACTTCTATCATTTCCAAACCATATTCAACCTAAAAGACCACCAATTTCATTTCAATAAAATGATGACCTAAATTTTCTATCATACAATGCCTCATAGAGAACTATCCCAAGTAGCCTTATCACTGTTGTGATAAGAAATTCCTCCCAAGAAACAATTTTCTCAATTGACATCAACAATCTAATGCACAATCTCTAAGCATATCTTGCAAAGCCTAATTTGTTTGTCCTGGTTGCCCATTGATGCATAGATGATCACAATACTAAAATATAATTTTGTTACCAATACCTAAAGTAAGATCTTCTAGGAAGTAGACAAAGACCTTAAATCTACATCAGAACTAATAAACCATAAAGTCTAATTGCTTCCTATACATTTGTCTTTCCATAGATTTCCATGAAATACCTAAGGTAAATTGAGAAAGAATGAGCATATTTAGATAACCTATGAACAATAACCCAATTCCATTATCATGTACAAAATTTCTGAATACCTTCCCATTTCCACCTGAAAATAAAAGCAAAACTAAGTCATTCCAACATATGAACTTTTACATATATCCTTTTTTTTGTGGCAAACCAAATATTAACGATATATTCCATAAAAGCTCGTCTAGTATCCGATATCTGTATATTTTCTTGAGATCACAAACATCATTCATACCACTAAATAAAACAAATAAAAAGGTACATGATCATTACCTAAAACTTAGTCTTGTAATTTCGTATCCCTCATTTTCGCACCTCTCTCTTATTAAGTGATTATAATCACTTATCACAAAAATCTATTTAAGTGACTTTTCTACCTTTGATCTTAATCCTAACCTTTCATCGACCTTATTTTGAGCATTTGGAATTGGATCAAACAAAATTAGTCTTACCAAAATATTGATAAATAGATAATTCACCATTTACTCTAATTCATCCTCTGTACAACCTTCAACTCCCATAATAGTTTATGATGTAAAATTTCTTTGAATATTAGTCTATTGAGATATTTCATTCCAATGACATCTGTTGTTATATGGATCATACAATATATTCAGTTACTAATAATATATATCCTTTGATCAGGTTAAACTCCTTTTAAGTATATAGATATTTCAAGTACTTCAGTTTTGTAATGTAACATGTAGTATTACATAAATAATCTAATTAACTCAAAGTGTATCGAGTAATTTTTCTATTTTATATCAAACATATACCAAAACACAATGAGATAAACCACTATACACAATAAATAACTTATATCTAAAGTTGGAGTCACTACTGAAGCTCAATTCAGTTGCAATAAAAAAAAATACATAACCTCAAGATTCATCTTTCTTGTAGGTGAATATGAAGTGGAGCTTGTTTAGGAGAATTACTAAACCTTAATGCCTTGCCCAACATTATAACAATATCACTTAAGGTTCATCGAATTCCAATAGGTGTATATGAAAAACTAAAAGAGAGATTGGATTTGTTCTTACAACTATATCCAGGATAAAATCAATTGGTTAGTCAATAGCATACCCGAAAACTTCTTTTCAACATGTATCAAGAGATCTGAGATCACACAAATGGATTTTTAGTAAATTTGGTCATTTCTAAAAATTCTAACAAAACCAAAAGATCGATAATAACACTTTCTTACAACTCTCTTTCACGGTCTAAAATTATAATTTGACAATCTTCTTTATTTTCTACAAATAGTAAATATTTTCCTACCATATTTCTAAATTTTCATCACCTAGAATTTAAAAGTCTTAATAATCCTAAAATAATCCACCATGCATAATTCTTAATAAATCAATCAACACAAAAGGTTATATCATAATCCTAGCCAATATAACAAAATTAACCTACAACTCTTAAAATCTATTTAGTTGATCTCGAACCTCCAGAAGGAATTAAAACATTGTAATTGACCTCATATATATATATATCAAGTACCCTATCCAGTCTTATTACATACGTAGTAGATAATAGAGAATATGTAGCTCTAAAGATAGAATACCAACCATAAAGTTTGTACTTGTTACTACTGATGAGTCCGCCTCAACATTATTTTATACAAAATCTTAAAACACATGGCCAATATTATTCATGAAATACAAAATGAATTATACAACAAATAAAACTTACTGGCATGGTTGTGCTCCACTAGTCTCAAAGGTCATGTACATGGACAGTCTACAGAACCACAAACTGGGCTCTGATACCACTCTGTAACACCCCAATTACTACAGAACTATATATATAGTATAATTTAACATGATAGAGCCTATGTGCATGCATTATTATTATTATTTTTTTCAACATATTAATAAATAATAAATATTTTCCCACTCACAGACTAATATATATACCTGTAGAGGATCCATAAAAATCATAATATTTATATACCCGTGTACAGAAAAGTTATAAAAGTAACATATTGTACAAATCCCAAAACCTAATATAATAGACTACAAAATCAAATAAGTTAACAATCAACCCAACAGGTCGTCATCCATGTACACTGATCTTCAGAACCTGTAGGAACCCCAACAGCTTGCCCAGTAAGTCCATGGTTTCGAGTATCACCAGACTCACCTACAATGCATAAACTATATGAGCTAACGCTCAACAAGTAATGATTATGCATGTCAAAGAATAATTCACAATATCAATTCATGCATCTCAACATGCCATGCCCACAATGCAATTTTATGCATCAAAATATTTCTCTCAAAATCATTTCTTTCTTGGCCTCCTGACCAACGCTACTATCCCATGCACCGAAAAAGAGCTCTATACACCGCCATAATCCAATGGTCAATAATCACATAAGCATGCAAATCCATGCATACTCATACACATGCAAATCCATGCACACGAACCTGCAAATCCATGCATACAACCATGCAAATCCATGCATGTTTCGGTGTACTAGTAGTGGTCAGCAAAATATTTTCCTTTCTCAGAATCATGTCGTGCAATGTAAGATTTATCACAATGCTCGTATATGATGCATGCACGTGCCAATGTCCATGTATGTATGCTCAATGGACAACCCTCTACTATGCACATATGATCTATGATATTACATATAAATCACACATCTACTATGTCTATGTATTGTAGTTGCAAATGAATCTTTACTTACCTTTGATTGGTTGTGTGTTACTTCTAGGTTTCTTAAGTATTACTCCCCAACCCTAGATGTGAAACAATCTGTAAAAATACAATATATCAATCACCATCCTCAATTAACAAGTTCATTATACCTAATGTAGTATAAAGATCTTGAATCTCAATTTAACTAAACAACCTTACCACTTAGAAACTATAATCGAATACAACCTTCTACGTACCTTTGTTCCACATCTTAAATGTATACTAACCTCACTTAATTAATGTATTATAACTCTTACAATATTTCCTTAAATGTTAGGGATCAAATGCACCACATCTATGCTGGAACATGTTAATGAACCAAATGGGGACAGATTCACCACTTCATATTTTCTTTCTGCCACATTAATTTGCATGATGATTTTGACACCCTTAGACATATTCATTCACTCCACAATTTTCACCACACTTATATAACATATAAAAAGAGACAACCAGGTCATATCCTTGCCAAAACTAATGGATTTAATACTGTAAAACAAGTCCACTTCACATAAGACACAATCTGAAATTCGATGGTGATAGTTTTGAGCATCTCTTCAATATCATGCCCTATTTCAATTTCTAACCGATGAACATTTATTCGAATACTCTTAACCCATATATAAACATGTATATGATGATAATTACAAGTTTTATTCAACATACCATACACTTTTGAAGTCTAAAATACAAGAAAACAGTAAGGTGACAGTTTCTGCCACAAGTATTTCCTATTAAGTGTTTGTCATCAAAAACTCTTTCTTTGTGCATAAAAGTCTAACTAAAAACATCCTAACACTTTATAAGAGATATTTAAATCTTATTAAATAATAAAACCATTCAGAATAATCTGAAAACCAAAGGCAAATCCGTAGATAAGTGTTACCTATGCAGATTTTGAGGTTAAGCTTGATGGTAATCACTTCTCCTTTACTTTTCTTGCTTTTATTTCAACTTGGAATCAATTTGGAGCACTTGGATACCTTAAGGTGTGTGTTTGGAAGATGAAAATGGCTGAAATCAAGGTCTGGTCGTGGCTTAAGGGTGAAGGGTTTGAGGTGTTAGCTTGAGATGTTAGCTTAAGCTTAATAAGAAAGCATGAGGTGGCAAAGCTTGAGGTAGCATGTATGGTATAATCTGGTTTTCTCTCTTATCTTGCAGCCCTAATTTTGTGTGTCTCACATATTCTTATTTGGTTGCAACCTATCTTAGTCACCATTCATTCCCATAGGTAATTCCTATGTCCGTTCATTCGATCTCCAAACCGATTGACATTCGATTCTTAAATGATTGTCTAGTTTGTATTTCTAAAATCATATGCACATATGGACCTTGTATTATGACACTTAAATCACATTATATCATGTCCAATATCCCAAGTATGTTAATCCATGGATGTATACTTTTAAAACACATCAATCTAATTAAATCGAATCATATAAACTTACTAGTAACACCTTTAACACTTCCAAAATTATAACATATAACCTATGAATATCCAATATATCGACCAATCTATTCTTTTTCTTATTTAAATATAGAATTTCTTAATTAGGTTATAAGATCTCAACCACTTATATCATGTGATAACATTAGAGGTCTAACAATTAAGAATGCTATATAAGATGCCATGTTAATGTTATTGCAAATTAGCAAATAAGTAGCATGTAATGCATGAATCACATTGGGTAAGTGAGTTGTGAGAGGTTCGGGTATCACACAGTTCCTTTGTATGTGACCTCTTTCAAAACAGCGAAAACACTTATTTTTCCAATCTCCAACCTTGTAATCTCGAGCCCAATCGCCATCAATGCCACAATTGAAACAACACCCAAAGCCAAGAGCAAGATCTTTGCCAATATATTCTCGAACCTCTCTAGGCCCTCATGGAACTCCCTTGGAAAATTCCACAATGATACAATGTCGATTAACGTCTCTTCCATCCAAATTATATCTTGTGTCATCAGCATCCCATGGATTATTAAATTCAACATTGGTTTAGTCTCACTTCATATACACATTGCGTACTCTTCCATATTTACTGAAAATGAACTTCAAATCTCGAGAATGGATCCTTGAAGACAAGTGACCAACATAACGGTGAGGGTTACTGCCATAATTATCTTTATAATGAGGCATTTTAGCTGTAAAACCAAAACTCAACAGATAAAATCTCAAATTCAAATGATTCAACCCTAATTTTTTTAGGACACGATGTAATCTAGTAGAGCAACTAAGATTTTTTTTTGGCTAAAGCTGCCTATGCTGAGGCCCAGGTTAGCCAGACATTTCCTATTTATTAATCTCATTTAAATCCAAGTAAATTTACAAAAAAATTTAAAAAAACCCATAAACGAGGAATACTATCCCCTCAACATTTCAAAATAAAAAGAAGATAAAATTATCTATCCTAATCATTTTGTATACATCACATGGAAATTGACATATCATAAAGATATGAGGCTTAGGATCATTGCATACCAAATTTGCAAGTCTATCAATACCTTGTTGCCTTTATGAAAATATGAGAAAACTCGATTTCCATATGAGAGGCTAAATTCTAAATCTGAGTTAGTCCCTACAATAATCAGCTTCCTAGAGTATTCTATTAGATAAGTGAAGTACCACAGTTGAATCTACTTCAAGACAAATTTTGTTGAATTTCTTCTCTTTGTAAAGTTTACGTCCTCTAACTATGGCATGCAACTCAGCCATAGTATTAGTTTCAAATCCAATGAATGCATAACATACCAGAGTAGGATTCCCAATAGCATCTCTCATAATTCCTTCAACTCTAATCGGGCTAGGATTCCTTTTGTTGGCTCCATCCATATTTAGCTTTATACATCCATCTACTGGTCGAGCACGAGTAACTTTCTAAATTAAAATTTTAGATTGAGATGAGGGCGGTAAAATCCAAGCCTAGTAGTAGCAACCACATCACCCCTCCAAACCAACCTATGTGCTAGAGAAATATGGAACATAACACCATGAAGAATTCTTCGTTGAGAGAAATAAATGCCTTGATGTTTTTAATCATCCATCTCCGGCCAAATAAACTAGAAAATTAATTGAGTGATTGCTCTGATATGCTCCTTAATTCTATTACCCATCTAGGATCTCAAGAATTGTAAGAAGAGTAGTAAAGCAACTAGGGTTTTTTTTAATTAAAGCCACTTGTGCTTAGGCGGAAGGGTAGGATGGACCCCTTCCAGATTATTAATCAAAAGCCAAAATGAAATTTTACAATTTAAAAGTAGAAAAAAAGGAGTACTTACTCCCTTATAATCAAAGAAATCTGAAGATGATCTAAGAAAGCATAAAAAAAATACTACTCCTTACAAAGTGAGTGAAATTTTGAAAAGGATCTAAAAATCTAGAAAAAGAAAAGCATGAAATAGCAATGGCATCATGGTGGCAAGCTACTAGGCCACAGTTCTGAATAATTATCAAAGTAAAATCCTATGCCACAACATCCAAAGTAGGCGTCGTAGCTTCAAAGCTCTACCAAGGCACCAGAATTCAATGTCACGATGTCAAATTCTACATTGTAGATCTTCAACTCTCTATGTAGCAACTCTATTTTTCTATGTTACGACTACAACTTTCCATGTCGCAACTCCAACTCTATACCCAGCTTTGAATGCCAGCCAACTCCTAGCCATATCCCCATCATCAGTTGCTCATTTATCATACTAATTCTATATTTACTCGACTCTTATTTCCTAGCCACCTGGAATTGGAAACTGACATATTAATCTTATCCATTCTAAGTAACCCAACAATTTTACCATGAAGGTCCGATGGATATAATACCTTCGATAAAGCCGTGTCACATGCCTGATTTGCTTAAAAAGTTACAACCACATTACCCTTCCTATATATATGAGTAACTTGCACCATAATGTTCAATCAAACAACTCTAAATTCTTTTATTTTTTTATTTTTTATAAAAGAAGGATATAGTTGGTTTCCCAAGTCCCCTCTAAGTGACTCATACCCATAACCAACTAGGTCATAAGTGTAAGGAGCTTACCAACAAGCTATCTTGACTTGTTAAGTCAAGCAACTAGGACCTGATATATAATAATTGAGCTATTAGGATTTTGACTAATCATTCAAACCTTAGGCTCAATTGGAAGATTAGTTGACGAAAGGACCGTAGTTGAACGGTATTTGTAATTGAAAAAGGTTTGTTATTTAAATTATCTGGGTCTTTATGGTGTGCTGCTAAATGCTACTATGATTTGTTAGTTTTTAAAATTAATGAGTTAATTCCAAAAGGATTAATTAATTAATCGGAATAATTTTTTATTTAATTAAATCACAAAAGTTGTTAGCTCACTACTAGCTTAATAGTCAACCTAATGGATCACAAATTAACTTGGACAAGTTCATTTCTTTTTAGTAATTAATCTAAATATTTAATTATATTAATTAATGAGACTTAAATTAATTCAAGTATTGAATTAATTCAATTAATTGATTGAATTAATTAATTGACCTAACTGAATTAAGAAGCCCAAATTGGAACAAATAATTAATTGAGTATATTAAATGATTATGCTAGACCTAATTAATTCATGGAATGAATTTATTTAAATGATTGGATTAATTAAATTAGGCTTAATTAATTAATTAGCCTTAGGTCCATTATGTGTGGGCTTGATGACATCAAAGTCTATTGGGAGTTGGATTAAGAATTCAAATCCTAGATGTAATATGCTTATAAAATTCACATATGATGTGAAGATGATTCAAATGTTAACACAAGGGGTATGGATATGGAAGGAGTTCTATAGGGATGGAACTTGAGGGGCTTTTATAAAGCCCCTCATAGTCGGCCACTAGTCTAGTGGAAGACTACTATAGTACATGATTTACAGTGGAAAAACTTTGAAGAAAACTATTGAATAGTGCTCGGCAGGCCAATTACATTGACCGCTTTTATTCTCTTGTATAAATGATCTGATTCAAATGTTTATTAATAAAAAGGCATTTCTTCATCTTAAATTGCATTTCATGAATTGGATGAAATTGACAAATGAAAGGGGCAGTTGAGGCAGAAAAGAAAAAGGTCAAGAACAAGAATATTCTTTGGGAAGTAAAGTCACTAACTAGAGGAAGGGCTACCAGAGAGGGGATCGATATCGATCCCACAACCGCTTACTTCAATTTTTTTGCCCAGCCAGCGAGAAGGGAGTCCGACACCCCATCGCAGTGTGCATAATATGTTGTTGATTGCTGTCGTGCCATGTATTTTCCCTCTTTTGATTGAATTGAATTCAATTATACATGTTAGGTTTAACATTTAAATTAATTGTAAAATTATTTTATCCCAATTAGAAATACAATAAATCAATAAGAATTTAACAATTAAATTCACAGGCATAAATCTGATACCACTGTTAGGTTCGTGTGATCCGGGGGTGTGCGCAATAAAAAATTAAAAATTAAAAAACAACATGCCATAACAATTACAACAGTATCCCGGATCTGATATGATTTTTAACGATCTCGTAATTTCCAACTTTGTAATAAATAAAAATAAAAATAATTTTGATTTATACCTTTCTACGCACTCCAGTTGTAGTAGAGATTGAAACAATCAATTGCTAGCCCCTTTCTGAATTCGATTCATAAGGATCTAAGTGTCTTCCCTCTAAAGTAGTCTACGCTTTGAGCAAGAACACGAAATTAGGATCCCGTTAGTAATTTTGAATACTTACTAACCTAGTTTATGGAGTGAATATAGTGAATAATAATTCTTGTTATCAACTTGTGATAAAAGACTTAATACTTATACAAAAGATGGAATTGGTGGAATAAAGGATGGAGAAAGAAAATAATTTTTATCTCCCTCTTTTTCTCTTATGGATGAAAATTAGAGGGCTATTATTATCCTCAAAGTTTTGGCCATCATGGTTTAAACATGGGACACAAAAATTTGAAAGGTTTCATTCTTAGTATTTTTGGTCTCCTTTTATTTGGTTGGAAGATATTTGGTTGTCCCAAAATTCTGCAACTCTATCCCTTCATATCTTCCAAAGATATTTAGGGTCTCCCAAAAATTTCAAACTCTTGAGTTTCCTTCATTTTTCAACAACCTTCATGAGCTGTTCCTAATGGGTCTCTTTGAATTGGACTCGGACTTTAAAATAAATTCCACAATTAATTCAATTAATTATTTCAGTCTAAATTTAATTAATTAATTCCATCTAGCCCACCTAATCAAATTAGGCCCCATAAATAATCTAATTATTTAATTTAGTAAATTAATTTAATAATTAAATTAATTTATGCACTACACATTTAATTTGATCCAATTAAATAATTATTTCACTCCAATTGGGCTCTCTAATCTTATTAGGTCCAATTAAATAAATAATTAATTAAACTCATTAAATTAATTTAAGACTCAATTAATTAATCTCCATTAATTAATTAGATCCAACTCCTTGGATCAATTCCTAAGTTAGAAATGTTCCATCTCAAATTGTTTGTGACCATTTATGTTCACAACTAAACTAGTAGTGGGCTTGCAACATTTGCAATTGATGAATAATAATAATTATTCTAATTAATTAATCCATTTGAAATTAACTCATTAATTTCAAGAACCTCACAAGTTATGGGAACACCTAGTAAGTGTATCATGACTATCTAGATTTAGGTGAAATAGCGAGTAAACCTATTTCAATTACGAGTATCATACATGTAAGGTCCTTCCATCAACTAATCTTCTAATTGTGTTTAGGGTATAAATTAATAGTTGAAACCCTAATTGCTCAATAACTATAATTCCATTAAGTTTTAATGACTCATGACAAATCGTTAGAAAACTCTCATCTAATATTTATCCCGCTTAGGTCAAGTACTTCTAAATCATGAACTATGAAAATATAGAGAATTCACTTGTTCTTCTAGATATAAGTAACAGATCCTTTGTTGGCCACTCATTAACCTCTATACATATCAATGCAACATCCAACAAACCCCTTTTGTAATTGTTAAGTAATCAGAAGATACATTAAAATAGAACATGACATGCATAAGGTTACCATGGTGCCTCAAGTCTAAAAACTAATCGTGTACTATCGTAACATGGATATTTTTATTTCGACAAACAACATTTCCAATTAAGAATTTTTAATGGGCATGTTTAGTGTACTTGTTCTCTAACAAACACCTGCATACATACACTAGCGTCACTATGCCAATATCCATAGAGTGAGACATCCTCTTTATACGAGTATGCATTATATGCGCGATTCTATTGGGCTATTCGATATCCCATCTCAAAAAACCCTCGACTCAGAACTAATTTAAGACCAAAACTATAGAGGCATATTCTATGATCATGATCAAATGAGTGACTATGCCCCGTAGCTAAGTTTGGTTTAGGGACTTTATCTAATTACTATATGTAATTAAAGATAAAGAAATTTTCCTATTTTATTAATATAATTTGAAAAAGATTATTTTTACAAATACAAGATTATAAAAGACACCGAATCTAATTGGCGAGTCGGGCACTACTCTAACACCCTTCTTATAAGTACCTTAGGGTATGGGGTTGCCCTACTTATGTGAAGCAACAAGTAGGAAACAAGTTGGATAGTAAATCCATCTTATGCGAGCTTGTAGGGCATTCAAAAGAATCTATTGGATACTATTTCTGTGACCCCTAGAAATAATGGTGCATGTTTTAAGGAATGCCACATTCCTTGAGGAACCATTTCTAATAGATAGAAATGATAAGGTTGTAGAACTTGAATAAATTCAAAAGCTATAACAAGTCCAACCTCAGGTAATAGTGCCAGAGCCACCAAAAAACTAACACTTCATACACACACCCTCCTAAGATATTTGGAAGGATCTCAAATCAACTTTATAGGTATGGATTTTTGTTAGAGAACAATAATGAGGGACTGCCATTAGATAATGTACCAAAGAACTATAGAGAAGTGATGTCTGACATTGACTCAAGAAGATAGCAAAATGTCATGCGATCCGAGATAGACTCTATGTACTCTAACAAAGTATAGACCTTGTAGACCTACCACAAGAATATTGTACTCATTGGTAGCAAATAGATCTATAAGCAGAAGTTAGGAGTAGATGGAGAGGTAGTGATCACAAGGTATAACTAATTGTAAAAGGGTTACACTCAAAGACAATAAATTTACTATGATAAAACCTTCTCACCAGTGGCGATGCTTAAATCTATTCAGATTTTGCTTGCCATATCAGCATATTTTGGCTACAAAGTATGGTAGATGGATGTAAAAACCCCTTTCCTTAATAACAACATTGAGGAAGAGTTCTACATAAGGCAACCTATGGGCTTCATATCCAAAGAAGCTAGAAAATGGTTTGCAAACTTTAGAAATCCATTTGTTGACTTAAACAGGCTTCCCAAAACTTGGACATTCGATTTAACGAAGCAATCAAGTCTTTTGATTTTCTCAAGAATCTGAATGAACTATGTCTGTACAAGAAGGTTAGTGGGAGTGTAGTTATATTTATTATGTTTTATGTTGATGATATCCTACATAATAATAATGACATAGGGATGTTGCAGTCAATAAACACTTGGTTGCCTACTCAATTTTCCATGAATAATTGGGGAAAAGAATCCTATGTATTGGTGATTAAGATAAACTTCGGGATGACAATGGAGTGGGTTCAAATACAGAACTATAATGAACCCCACAATGGGTCCAAATTCGGTTAAATAGGTCTCGGGGTGGGTAACGGGTCTATTTTTTTAAACCTAGGCAGGTTTGGGGTGGATAACGTGTCCGATTGGACCCACCCATTATATTTAATATTTTTATTTTTTAAATATAAATTTTTATTAAATTTTTAGTTGTGTTTAAAGTTTAGGGTTTTGGGGAGCAAGGGGTTACTTTGCTTTTCTTTCTATTATTAATTATATTTTTTCATCCCATATTTATTCTTCTCCACCACCACGTACCACCACCACCTTCGTAGGCTCTGCTTTCCTTTTGAGCTCAAGCTTCAGCAATGGACTTTTCACTTTAAGGAGTCTTGGACTCCAGTCAATGCGCCAGACCTTAGTCGGCCACGATCTTACCACCTGCCCAAAAGTCTCTGGTACTTTGCTACTTGTATTGTTTCCAAAATCATC
Source organism: Paulownia fortunei (assembly GCA_019321725.1). NCBI lineage: Eukaryota > Viridiplantae > Streptophyta > Magnoliopsida > Lamiales > Paulowniaceae > Paulownia > Paulownia fortunei. The sequence goes on along the minus strand of CM033105.1, from coordinate 14,311,854 downwards.
TTTTTTTTCCACTTCTAAGCCCACAAAATTGGTACCTTTGTTTGGTTTTTCCAATTAATGATATATGTACACTCTCTTCTCTTTTACATTTGTCAGCAATCACCTGTAGTTTTTATTTTTTGCAAGATGCCTTTGATTCATTTGTAAATGTGCCTTCATGTTTGAAATCTATTTGCAATTAGTCAACAATTAAGGCTCTCTTCTAGAAAATGAACTCTTAAAAATAAGCGGGTTGGCGGGTCTAAATTGCTTGGACCCCTCGGGTTTTGTATACGGGGTGGGACCGGTAGCGGGTCTATTTTTTTCTTGGCAAGGTAGGTCTTGAGTTTGGCTAAACCCATCCCAAACCCGCTCTATTGCAATCCAAAGATAAATCTAATACAATGATCGGATTATCCCAACCCATGTACATATCTAAAGATGCTGAAGAGATTTTGCATGGAGGAATCCAAGAGGAGATTTCTGCCTATGAGTCAAGGTATTCTTTTCTCTAAATCTATGTTCCAAAGACTCTTTTGGAATGAGAGAGGATGACTTACATAAATTATAATGTATGATATTCTATGTACTAGGCCTGATGTCGCACATGCTTTGAGGGTTACGTGCATATATTAGTCCAATTTAGGCGAGCAACACTGGAAAGCCATAAAAAAAAATCCTTAAATGCGTACAAAGGACTAGGGATCTATTATTGGTTTACGATAATGGAGAATTAAAACTAGAAGGTTTTTCAGATTCTAATTTTCAGTACAATGTAGACGACTTGAAGTTAATGTCTAGATTTATATTCATCATAAATAGTAGGGCGGTTAGCTGGAAGAATTTCAAGAAAGGGCTGTGGATTCCACAATCAAGGTTGATTACATCACAACATGTGATGCTGCGAAAAAAGCTGTTTAGATAAGGAACTTTGTCCAAGTATTGTGCAAAGTTCTATCCGTTGTTGATTTAGGCATTTGTGTTGTGATAAAATTAGAAGATTGCAAAAGCAAATGAGCTAAGATCTCATTATAGAATTGAGATCATTAGTTACAGACGATGTCAAAGTGGAGAGAGTTGCCTTAATAGAAAATATAGAAAATCCACTAACGAAACCTTTAACAGAAAAGGTATTTGAAAGACATATTCATAAGATGGGTCTAAGGTACATGGCTAATTGGCTCTAGAGGAAGTGGAAGATTGTTAAACTAGTATCCGATTAGCCAATTAGTGGCCCCTATAATACTCTTGTAAAAAAAATCTTATTCAAATAATGATAATAAAATTAGTAATTTCTTTATCTTAGTCTATACTTAGTTATGGGGCATGGTCATGCATATAAAGGTGACTATGGAATATGCATCTACGGCTTTGGTCTTAAACTAATTTCGAGTCGTAGGTTCTTTAAGATGTGACATTGATAACCTCATAAGACTTGCACATATAATACATGCTAGAAAGAAGGATCTCTCACTTCATAGGCATCAACATGGGGAAACTAGTGCATATACACGGGTGCTCATTGCAAAATGAGTACACTAAATAGACCCGTGAAAATTCTCAATTGAAAATATTATTTGTTGAATGAGAATTTCTCTATTATGATAATGTATGAATTAGTCATTGGACATAAGGCATCACGGTAGCCTTGTGCATGACATCATATTCCATGATGTATTTTCTGATTCCATGACATTCATTAAGGGGTTATGTTGGGTGTATGATACTGGTGTATGGAGGTTAATGAGGGATTAGTTAAGGATCCATCATTTATTTAACATAATAGGTGAATCTCCAATGCATTTTATGGTCCTTGACTAAGAAGTGTCTGGTCAGAGCTGGATGAATATTAGACGCAAGTTTTCTAATGATTCATCAGGAGCCAGACTTGAAAAAAAATCGTAGTTATTAGGTCAAAATAGAGTTTCAACTAATAATCCATGCCTTAGACTTAATGTGAAGATTAGTTGATGGAGTGACCGGGCTTGCTTGGTACTCATAACATAAATAGGTTTGGTTGCCGATTCATCAAAGACTTGGTAGTCAAGATGTACTACTAGGTGCTTTCCTTAACTTATGAGGTTCTTGGAATTTAAGAGTTAACGTCAAGATGGATTAATTAATTGGATTAATCAATTAGAATATATTTTATCTATTTTCACTTAGTTGCAAGCCATTTTCTAGATTAGTTGTGAACCTAATGGGTCACACACTAATCGGGACAGTCCACTTCTAGCTCAAATATAATCCATTGAGTTGGATTGAGTTAATTGATAAAGATTAATTAACTTGGGTTAATTTGAGGAGTTAAATTAATTAATTTAATTAAATAATAAATATTATCTAATTGGGTCTAATATTGATTAGGGACTCTTTGGGAGTAAATTAATTATTTGAGTGGATCAATTAATTAATGGGCTTTAAATTCATTTATGGGGTTAAATTAATTTAATTAATAAATAATTGGATTACATATAGTGGGCTTAATTTAATTTGGTAGCCCAATCAAATCAATTAATTAATTGATTAGATTAAATAATTAAGTTGAACTTGAATCAATTGATGGAGATCAATTAAAGTCGAAACCCAAGATTAAAGGGTCCGTAGGAGAGGCCTAGCTAGAAGTCTTGGGGATTAATTATGAGACATCTTGTCTTAGATGAAATTAATTAAAGACTCCTAGTTTTGGATAGAAAAAAACAAAATTAGGAGGAAAGAGAAGGAGATAAATTAGAAAAGGACTTATGTATAAATACACAAGCATAGGATTGAATTTTGGTGTGCTTTTAAGAAGCAAAAGGCCCTCCCATATACAAGCTCTCTCTCCCTTATTCTCTCAATGTTTTTTTGTTTCTCTTGTATCAAAATGTTCTATACTTTTGATACTTAAATCAATTTTCTTAGCACTTGTTGATTTGGAATTAAATCTACACATCCAAATTCTAGAATAGAAATAAATGTTCATCATTCTCTAGCAAGGATTGCGGATTGTGGTCTTGCCAGATGTATGGATACCATCAGAGGGAAGAATCTTAGATTCGTGCAAATGAATCAATTTTTTATCTAGCCACGATTTAAATTATTCAGATTTGCTTCATCAAATAGAGTGCTTGTTACCAAGGTATATCGTAAAACTTTTATTTTTAATTAAACGAGCAATTTGGATGCAATCGAATCAATCACATCTAATCCGGGATTGTATAATCATGTTTTTAATAATGCATGTATTTAATTTTTATATTTTCGTTATGCTATGTCCCAGAAATTTGCGAACCCAACAGTGATGACAGGTGTGATCCTAGTTATATCTGGATATGCTTATGTGTTGTTTGATTTTGGAGATACACATTCTTTTGTTTTTGTTTCTTATTCTGAGAAATATAATTTGTTTTGTGAACCTTTGGATGTGACATTATTAGATAACACCCCGGTTTGAAGCATATACATGCAAATCTTATGTTGTTAAGATATGAAATTATAAGACGCCAGCAGACTTGACTCTTTTGGACATGACAAACTTTGATATCATTCTGGGATGGACTAGTTGGCCACTTTTATACCTCTAACAATTTTCGATTGAAGAGAGTCTAGAGTTCCACTTTGCAGGCGGTATGTGTAACTCTCTTCGAAAGTTAAAAGATTGTTGAGAAAATATTATAAAGGATACTTAGCTAAAGTTCTTGACACTCGAGAGATTAACATAAGTTAGAGGATATTTCTTTTGTTGAGTTCCAGATGTATTTCCATAGGATCTACCTAGATTACTCTTGATAGGGAGATTGAGTTCTTCATTGATATAGTGCCAGGTACTGCTCCTATTTTTAAGGCATTGTACCGGATAGCTCTTGCTGAGTTGAAACAATTAAAGGGACAACTATAGAAATAATTAGACATGGAATTAATCAGGCCCAGTGTGTTACCTTGGGGAGCACCAATCTTGTTTGTTAAGAACAAAGATGGTAGGCTGAGACTTTACATTGACTATCGAAAGTTAAATAAGGTAACTGTATGGAAAAAATATCCTCTATCATGAATGCTTGACTTGTTCGATCAGCTACAAGAATCAAAGGTTTTTTGAAAAATTGATCTTCAAACTAGATACCATCAATTAAAGATTAAGCCTGAAGTTGTATCAAAGATGAATTTTAGAACAAGATATGGACATTATGAGTTCATGGTGATGCCTTTTGGACTCATTAATGTGCTAGCAACATTTATGGATCTGATGAACAAGGTATTTAAACCCTTTTTGGATAAGTTTGTTGTGGTTTTCAATGATGACATTCTTATCTACTAAAAAAATAATAAGGAACATGAGGTACCTAAGGCTTGTTTTGCAAATTTTGAGAGAAAATAAGTTGTATGCAAAGTTGAAGAGGTGTGAGTTTTTGTTAGACAATATGGCTTTCCTTGGTCATGTGATCAATGAGCAGGTTGTCTCAGTGGATCCTCGAAAGATTAAAGATTTAATAGAATGGAGCAGGCCGATAATGGTTATTAAGGTTCGTAGCTTTTTAGGGATGGCTAGCTACTATAGATGCTTTATTCCCATACCATTAATGCGCTTAGCTCAAAAAAGGAATAGTTTGAGTGGATAGAGGAATATAAGTAAAGTTTTTAGGAATTAAAGAAGAGGTTAGTAGCTGCTGAGATATTTACACTTCCATCATGTGGTGAGGGTTATACTATCTACTGTGATGCTTGGAAGAAGGGACTAGGGTATGTGTTTTGATGCAAAAGGATAAAGTAGTAGCTTATGCTTCTAGATTACTCAAACCTCATGAGCAAAATTAACCTACACATGACGTGGAGTTAGCAGTAGTAGTTTTTGCTAAAGCTTTGTTGGCATTACTTTTATGGAGAACGATGTGAGATTTTAACTAATCATAAGAGTTTAAAATATATTTTCACTTAGAAAGCATTGAACATGTGATAGACGCAGTAGATAGAGTTGCTTAATGACTATAGCTTGACTATCAGTTATCAACTCGGGTAGGCTAATGCAATGACATATGTATTAAGTAGAAAGATTACAGGAAATTTGGCAACTCTTATGACCTCCCAAAGACACTTATTAGAGGACTTCAGTAAATTACAATTTAATGTAAAGATGTGAGGATCCATAACACAATTGGCTAATATGAGACTCCAACCTACTTTAATTGAGAGAATATAGGTTGCATAGGCTAAACATCCCTAGTTATAGAAAATCAAAATGGATCTTGGAAAAAGAGTCAACTTAGAATTAAAGAGTCATGCAGAGGGCTAGTTTAAGGTTTCAAAATAGGATATGTGTATCAAATGATATAGGGTTGAATGAGGAGATTCTTTGAGAGGCTCATAATAGTGGTTATACAATTCATCCTGGAGGTACTAAGATGTACAAAGACTTGAAATATATATTTTGGTGGAATAATATGACAAGAAAAATAGCTGAGCATATCTCCAAATGTTTGTTATGTCAGCAAGTTAAGGCTAAGTGTAAAGAAAATAGAGGGAAATTGCAACCTCTTCTAATCCCTATGTAGCAGTGAGAGCATATCAACATGGACTTATCACTGGCTTACTCAGACTTAAAAAGGTAATAATACTATTTTTGGGTGATTTTTGATTGAATGATGAAATTAACTTATTTCATGCCAATTAAGGGATGTACTCCCCTAGAGATTTTAGCAGAGTTTATAGAGAGAAGATTTTAAAGCTCCATAGAGCCCCATGAATTATTATTTCTAATAGAGATCCCCATTTTCTCTCTCGTTTTTGGCAGAGTTTGCATAAAACACTAGGAAGTAACTTACATTTTAGCATAACCTTTCACCCACAGATGGACGGATTATCTGAGAGAATTATCTAAATTCTTAAAGATATGTTGAGAGCTTGCATTCTTGATTTGAAGGGATCATATTAACAACATTTGTCAATGGTAGAGTTTGCATAATAGTTATCACGATTTGAGGCACTATATGGAAGAAAGTGTCGCTCTCCAATCTATTGGGATAATGTTGGAGAGAGAAAGATATTAGGGCTATAGATGGTGCAATAAGTGATTAAGATAATATAGCTTATGAGAGAGTAATTACGTACTACTTAGGCTCGACAAAAGAGCTATGCAGATGTAAGAAGATAAAGTTTAGAGTTTAGGGATGATGATTATATGTTCTTTAAAGTGTTCATAACTATGTCATGTGATTTGGTGTGCGATGAAAGCTAAGCCTTTAGTTTATAGGGCCATTTGATATATTAGAAAGGATTAGAGAAGTTGCATGTAGACTTTCCTTGCCACCAGCTTTAGCGGAAGTACACAATATATTTCTTGTTTTGATGCTCGAAAGGTACATCTATGATTCAAGTCATGTAGTTGAACATGAACCCTTGCAACTCTTTGAAGAGTACCCAGTGAGAATTTTGCATAAAAAGGAAAAGGCCTTGCGAACTCGCACAATTCCCTATGTCAACATACAATAGAGTAAGCATTCTGAGAGAGAAACAACATGGGAGCTTGAGGAGGAAAGAACATATAAATACCCTCACCTTTTTCCTAATCTAGGTACGACAAGTTTAGAGGACTAAACTTTTTCTAAGTAGTGACGAATATAATGCCAGACTTGATTACTATAAATAACTGAACAAATAACATAGTATATATTTAATGTAGGTGTAAGTTATAAGTATTATTTAATGGAGTAGGTTTTTATTTGTAAATTATAGAAATACTAGGGTCAGTAGTTAATGGAGAAAGAGATATAGAGGCTTTACAAATAAATGCATAGAGTTATTTTATAACCCTATTAGTGTGTAACATTTAAAATTAACCTTCATGCTTAATGCTATCTCAGAAAATGGGGTTTCAAACCCTAAACCACCCAACTCCATTACACGAAACTATGGATATTATTCCTGCACCGTTGACCATGGCCACCCTGTCGTCCCCTACGACCCACGAAGGGATTAACTAAAATTGGTTTGACTTTAGGCCAAAAAAAACATACAAGGGTGATCGAGTTTTATTTTTATTGGAGAAGAAGATCTAAATGCTTGTAGATCCCTTCAAGTTTTCTCTTGTTAGGAAATTCTCATATGTGTACCCTAATTTTCTAAGGATTATAAATGGATTTGCATTACTAGGACTGGAATGAGGGTATGATATTGGGATTCTAAACACTAAGCACATTCTGATTTGGCTTATGTTGGAAGAGGATTATTTCAAGACTTTGGATGAAGCAGATCTTATTTTTCAAATATTTTCTTATGAGATTGTTCAACTGGACTCTGGATTTTGATCTAAAAGAAGAATCCCATACGATGTGGATGAGTATACCTGATCTTCTTGTACAACTTTTTGATAAGAGGGTTTTGTTTAATATAGAAATTATGATTGGAAAATTATTGAGGATTGATGAGGGTACTGCATATATTTCTGGTCCTAGCATGGTGTGGATTTGCTTTGAATTAAATCTGTTGGACAAATGAGTCAATCAAATATGAATTAGTTTGGAAAAACGATCCTTTATGCAAAAAAAATTATATGAAAACTTACCAAAATATTGCTATCATTGTATGCATTTAGGGCATGACAATAAGGGTTGCCTCGGGAAAGGAACTAAGGTGAAGCTGATTCCCAAAATAATAGGGGATTTGAGAGTGAAGCTGGATAAAGGCAAGGTGTTAGAATCCCATTTGTAAGGTATGTGACTTGTCCCACATTGAAAGTATGGATTTAAATGTGGGGTTTATAATCCTTTAGGCACCATTCCTTTAACAGTTTGCTTTTGAAGGTGAATTCTAACTAAATGTTTATAACAAAAGGTATGCTTTTGAAGGTGAATTCTAACCAAAGGTTTATAACAAAAGGGTAAGATCAGTGAAATTGAGATTAGTCAAACATCTACATACGATCAACATCAATCTAACATGATTATTGAGGGGGATCCATTCTTGTTTCATTCGCTATTAGAACGGGGGCTAGGGTTTCTTCTAACCCAAGAGCTGAAATGGATTTACAACAAAATAAGGAACCTCAAATCATTAATGAGCTGCGGGTTCCTATTGAGGTAGGGCGCTTGAAAATCCAAAAATTTCAATTAATGCTGCAAGGGTGATTATGGCTAGTATTAACGGCGAAGCTAGGGTTTTGCATAAAAAAAATTAAAGAGGTGAGGGATAAGAAAGATATTAATGGTGGCCATAAGATTTCGGATAGTTTGGGAAATTGTGAGTTGAATACAGAGCTTGTAGTTGCAAAGCAATTTTTTGCTCTTGAACTAATTCTCAAAGCTTAGTTAGATGCCCAACAAGATGACGATGAACCCTTTGAGGAGCAGAATCAAGAAGGCTGGCCTTCTTTTGGATGCAGTGGACTAGGTTTCACACCAATGAAAGCTCAATGTGCTAGATCACATAGATGCGAACAAGGATTCCAACATTAATAAGGTGGTGCAGAAAAGCATAATTCTAACTCGCAATCAAGCTAAACACCAAACAGGTTTGGTACGTGATGATTCCTCCCTCTGATCTTGTTTTATTGGTTAAAACTATCATAAGAAACATTCATGGGGTAGGAAATAAGTTTACATATAGAAGTTCAAAAAGTCTTGTTCATGAAGATCGTCCTTTTTTGTTGATTTTATTAGAGCCAATGATCACATTAGATGAGCAGTAGACTTTACGTAAATTTGGTTTTTCTCATGTATATGCTAATATTTCGAATAAGATTTGGTGCTTTTGGATAGGGTCATGCGAGTTTGAAGTATTGGTTGACCATCAACAGTTTATTCTTGCTCGAATTTCTAATCTTGCTTCACATAATTTTTTTGGGAGTTTTGTATGTGCAAAGACGACTGTGACACCTAGATTGGAACTTTAGGATGGTATCCTCAACGTCGCAACTGCTGATCCATGGATAATAGGTGAAGATTTAGATATAGTTCAATCCAGGCATGAACGGCGTGGCGGGGCGGCACCCAGCTTGAAGGGGACAGATAATTTTAAAAGACATGGTTTTTGGATTGTGAGTTAATTGATGCTGGTTATGATAGATCAGACTTTACATGGACTAATAATCATATTTAGGAGTGATTAGATCGGGTTTTCTACTCTCCTAAGTCGTCCGACCTCTTTACAAAAACTAAGGTCAGTCATCTTGCACGGATTTGATCTAACCATCACGTCATACTTATTGATTTGGAGGAGGAGGAGGAGGAGGAGAAGCATCCAGCTACTTTCAGATTTCATCATATGTGGACAAAGCATGATCAATTTCGAGAGAGTGTTCATATGGCGAGGAACTTCTCTTATTTGAGTAAAGGGTGTGTCTAAATTCGAGCAGATATTACACCGATTGAAGCAACATTTAAGATGGTGGAACAAAAATGTCTTGGGCAATGTGTTCGATAAGGTTAAACAGGCTGCTCATTATGAATCGGTTTTTGATCACCAACCATCTGATGAAAACATAATGCACATGAAATGAAGCTAGGCATTGTATGCTTGAGCATTATTGATTAAGGAAATGTTCTGGAGGCAAAATTTGGATAGTAAATGGCTGCATGAGGGGGAATGAAACACGAAGTATTTTCATGTTCTTGTGTAGAAGAAATGACAGCGTGCAGTGATTCAGAATATTACGAAGGGTGGAAATTTGATTTCGAAACCTCAACAAATTAGGGATTTGGCTGTTTAGATTTTTGGAAACTGCTTTCAAGTCATGGTGGTAACTCGAGCTTTGGCCTTTTGGACTTGATTCCCAAATTAATCTTGGATAAGGATGGAGACTCACTATGTTGCGCGCCTTTCTTAGAGGAACTCAAGCAGATGGTTTTCAGTATTTTCCCAAATAGTATTGCGGGGCTGAATGGGTTTTCTGCATTTTTTATGAACATTGCTGGAAGATAATATCTGGGAATCTTCTGGAGGCTTGCACAAAATTTTTCAATGGGGTGCCAATGCTGCTCAGCTTTACTGCACAACTATTGTATTAATCCCTAAGATTGAGTCTCCTAAGTGATGGATTATTTTTCTTCCAATTAGTCTACATTATATCTCTAATAAAATCATATCTAAGATCATTATTAGATGGTTGCAGGCATTGATTCTCGATTTGATTTCTCCCTCATAGAATAGTTTTGTTTAAGACCTTTTGATTAGTGATAATATCTTCCTTGCTCAAGAAATGGTTCATATTCTTGATAGTCCATGCAAAATTGAGAATGTCATATTCAAGTTGGACATGGCTAATGCATATGATTGGGTGCAATGGTCTTACTTATATGAGGTGATTCGACGATTTGGTTTTCCAGAGAGGTTCATTTGTCTTATCAAACTCTGTGCGGAAAATAATTGGTTTTTTATTTTACATGATGGGTTTCATCTAGTTTCTTTAAGAGCACAAGGGGGCTTTGGCAAGGCGATCCTTTGTCACACATTCTTTTTATCTTGGCTTCGGAAGTTTTTTCATGAGGGTTGAAGCATATATTCTTGATTAATTCTGTGGAATATTAGTATCTCACAATGCAGATGTTCTATTTTTTCAAAGACTTCAAAGAGGGGTTTGGCCAAGTTGATGGAGTTTCTTCATGCTTATGAGGAAGGTCGGGTCAGTTATTTAATGCAACAAAATGTGGTTTTTTTACGAGTAAACATATTTCACACAGTATGGTCATAATAATCAAGAAGATAACCGACTTCACATTCAAGGAATTGCCATTCATGTATTTGGGAGCTCCTATTTTTAAAGGCCAATAGGAAAACTTGTTGCTTTGATGATTTAATCTCTAAGGTGCAATTGAGGTTACAAGGATGGGAGAAAGCCACCTTATCATATGGGGGAAGGCTTACACTTATTAAACATATTCTCACTTCCATGCCCATTCATATATAGCAGGTTTTGCGTCCTCCAAAGGCTGTTTTACATTGCTTGCAGAAGCTTTTTGCTAGATTTGTTTGGGGAAATTCAGAAGGGAGTAGGAAAATTTAGTGTTCTTGGGTAAAAGTATGCTTCCCAATTAAGGAGGGTGGTCTTGGCATATGTTTGCTTGATGATGTAGCAAGAGATTTTGAATATTAGATGGTGGCATTTTCGCACAAGTGGTTCACTTTGCACAGTCTTTATGCGATTTAAGTATTGCTCTATTCAACATCTAAGTGTAGCTAAGGCAACTATCAATTAATCAAAGATTTGGAAAAGAATGGCTCGAGTGAGATGGGAAGAAGAGATGCATTTGGTCATATTTTTTTTCAGTACAATGCCTGGATGAGTGACCATCCTCTAGCACAACGATTTCCAATTTTTCAGCTAGAATTACAAGTTTGGAACTTATAGGCCAATGGGACTTGGGATTTATCTAGATTGGTTACATTGATACTAGCCAATGTTTTGCAACTATCACTACTATTCCATTTGATATGGAGGAACCTGACTTGGCATGGTGGAGACTCTTCAAGGATGGTTGCTTTTTGATTATATCCTATTAGAATGAAATTAGAGAAGCAAAGCTAGCTCAATAATTCTATAGGCGTTTATGGACAACCTATCTCACACCTACACTGTCTGTCTTTATGTGGCGATTGAGAGGGAACGAGGTTGATGGCTTCTCAATGTCAATGTTGTCGACATTAGGAGACATTTTCACCACTTGTTTGTTACATTTCCTCATCTTGATACAACTTCAATTACAAATTTGATTCTGCATTGGCAGCAACACGCAACAGGGAATCACCATATCCGAAATATCTTGCCAATCCTGATACTTTGGTTCATATCATGTGAGAGAAATGACGCTAAGCATAAGAGTCATCCTTTCTGCTGTTCTCGCATCATCTGGAACACGATTTTCTAGCTTCAAATCATTCATTGAGAATCTCTGGATAATGGCTCTTTTTAGAAAGGTGAGATCGTAATAGCCTTATCTTTAGGAATGAAGGTTACTGTTGTTGGATTGTTTTTGGAAGCTTGTTATGTTGAAAGTAAGGCTTAATTATAGAGGATAATGACAATAAATTTTCAGAAACTAAAAATGTGTTAAGCTGAAAAACAGAGAGAGAAATGAAGAGCAAAATGTGATATTTTTGTAATGACACACTTCTCTTTTCATTCATACAACATAATTAATACATGAACATGCTGCATATTTTGACAAAATAAAGACAAAAGTCTTTGAAAATCTAGAAGCATTATTAAGCTAGAAATGATAGACACAACTAGCCCAACTATAGCACAACCTACAATTACATAGGATGAAATATTTTCAACAAAAACATGATACATTAAGTCCAAATTTGCTGCACATTAACTGCAACATTTAAACATGATGTGACTCCAAATTTGCTTCTTTTCCAGCTCATTAATTGCAACATTTCTCCCCCTTAATGTGCTGATCCATTACTCCAAGAAGTTCTCTCTCAATTTCAGAAATTTATCTTTAGGAAGAGCTTTGGTAAGAATGTCTGCAACTTGATCTTCAGATTTGCAAAATGTGAGCTGCACTTCACCTTCTTCAATGGCTTCCCGAATGAAATGATACTTGATAGATATGTGTCTTGTTCGGCTGTGAAAAATTGGATTCTTTCCCATTGCAATTGCTGATTTGTTGTCACAAAATAATTCCGTTGCAACACCTTGTTTCCTCCCAACATCTTCAAGGATTCTTCTCAACCAAATGACTTGAGATGTTGCCATTGCAGCTGAAACATATTCAGCTTCTGCAGAGGATTGAGCAACAGATTGTTGCTTCTTTGAGGCCCAAGAAAACACACTAGAACCAAGGAAAAAAGCATAACCAGATGTACTCTTCATATCATCCAAGCAACCTGCCCAATCACTATCACAATAACCTTCTAACTTCACTTTAGAACCTCTCCAATATTTGATACCAAAGTTAGTTGTACCTCTGATATACCTTAGCACCCTTTTTCCAGCTCCAAAATGAGCTTGACTAGAAATCTTGACAACAAACTTGTGGCAAACATGATATCCGGCCTTGTGGCAGTGAGATACAATAAATTGCCAATCAAATTCTATACAAAGTAGCATCAACTTTTTTCTCACCATCTTCCTTCTTTAATTTTTCATTCACAACCAATGGTATAGAAGTTGAATTACAATCACTCATACCAAACTTTTTCAAAATATTTTCAGCATATGTCCTTTGAGAAATAAACACACCATCACTTTCTTGATAAATCTCTATGCCCAAGAAATGATGGAGCATCCCCATATCATTCATTTCATATCTTTTCATCATCTCATTCTTAAAATCATATATCATGTTCTCATTGTCACCACAAAATAATAAATCATCAACATATAAAGCAACAATGAGAGTGAACTTACCTTGAGTTTTCACATACAAGTTTGGTTCACTTTTGCTCTTCTTGAAACCTTGATGATTGAAGTATGAATCAATTTGGCTATACCAAGCTCTTGGAGCTTGTTTCAGCCCATATAAAGCTTTTTTCAATCGGTAGACTTTTTCTTCTTCTCCTTTGATCACAAAACCTTGTGGTTGTTCCACAAAAATTTCTTCTTTCAATTCTCCATTCAAGAAGGCAGATTTTACATCAAGTTGATACAATGACCATCCTTGTTGGGCTGCAAATGCAATGAGCATTCGGATTGTGTCTAAACGAGCAACTGGAGCGAAAGTCTCTTGAAAATCAATTCGGGTTGTTGTGTGTATCCCTTTGCTACAAGTCTTGCCTTGCTTCTTTGGAAAGAACCATCCTCATTCAGTTTCACCTTATAAATCCACTTCACACCCACAACTTCTTTGTTGGTTGGTCTTTCAACTAGCTCCCATGTCTTGTTCTTCTCAATGACATTTATTTCTTCTTGCATTGCTTTTCTCCAGACTTCTTCCTTGATTGCTTCATCAAAATTTTAGGTTCAATTGTACAAAAATTGCACCTTGCATAAACATCACTTAGGCTTCTCATTTTCAGTGGAGTAGAACTTGAACTTGAACTTGAAGATGAGCCATTAGAAGATGAAAAATCAGCCCCTGAAGTATTTGGAGCAAATTCTTCATTTTCTTCAAGCTCCCTTGCTGAAATTTGATTTTTCTCATCAAAGAAGGCTGCTCCTTTCTCAATTTTACTTGTCTCCCAATTCCAAGATGCATTCTCATCAAATATGACATCCCTGCTGCTCATTATACTTTTATTTTTCAAGTTGTAGAGGCGATAACCCTTCGACTTGCTGCTATAGCCAACGAAAATGCATTTCTCACTTGTTTCATCCAGTTTTTGCCTCTTCACTTTCGGAATTTGAGCATAGCAAACTGATCCAAAAATTCTAAAATGCTTCACCGAAGGTTTTCTACCACTCCATGCTTCAAGAGGTGTTTTATCCATCACGACTTTGGTTGGACATCTATTCAACAAATAAACAGTCGTATAAACTGCCTCTGCCCAAAAACTTCTAGGCAATCCTTTGGCATGCAACATTGATTTTGCCATCTCCATCACCGTTTGATTTTTTCTCTCCGATACTCCATTTTGTTGTGGAGTATATCCAATTGTGAGCTGTCTTTCAATGCCTTCTTCTTCACAAAACTTGTTGAACTCATTAGAAGTATATTCTTTCTCATTATCACTTCTAAGAACTTTAATGGAATAACTACTTTGATTTTCAACAAGACTTTTGAACTTTCGAAAAATGCCAAAAACTTCAGATTTTTGCTTCATGAAATAAATCCATGTCATACGAGTAAAATCATCAATAAAGAGGATGAAGTACCTATTTTGTCCATGAGAAAGTGTAGACATAGGTCCACACACATCTGAATGTACAAGCTCTAGAGGTTGTTTTGCTCTCCAAGCAACTCCTTTAGGAAAAGATTGTCGATGATGCTTTCCAAGGGCACATCCTTCACAAACATGCTGCATTTCTTCAATTTTGGGGAGCCCATGCACCATATTTTTGTGTTGAAGTAGCTTAAGACTTTGAAAATTCAAGTGACCAAGTCTCCAATGCCATAACCATGAATCATCCATCACTTGAGCCTTCATTGCCACATTTTCAGCATAATTGAAAGTGAGTGGAAAACTTCGATTTTTTTTCATTTGAATTCTTGCCAAAATCTGTTTTGGTTCATTTTTGTCAAGAATGATGCAATTATTTCCTTCAAAATGGACTGCATAACCATGTTGTGCAAGCTGCCCAACACTCAACAAATTTTGCTCCAACTCCGGCACAAAAAGCACATCACGAATGTATTTAGTTCCTTTCTTTGTTTCAACACAAATTGTTCCTTTTCCTTGTGCCATGACAAGAGCACCATTCCCCATTTTCACTTGAGAATTTACATAGGTATCTATGCTCAAAAAAATTGATTTATCACCTGTCATGTGGTTACTACAACCACTATCAATATACCAAAT
Organism: Paulownia fortunei; assembly: GCA_019321725.1. Taxonomy (NCBI): domain Eukaryota; kingdom Viridiplantae; phylum Streptophyta; class Magnoliopsida; order Lamiales; family Paulowniaceae; genus Paulownia; species Paulownia fortunei. The sequence continues at coordinate 14,296,500 of CM033105.1, read as the reverse complement.
ATCATTCTTTCTTTCGGTGGCAGCTTGACAAGCATAAAACATATTTTCTCCATATTCTTTCTCTTCCAAAAAGTTAGCTTGTTGCTGATTTTGTGGTGGATTGTTTACATAACAATCTTTTTGGACATGACCAAACTTATTACAATTGTGACATTTAGGTTTGCCTTTGAACCAACAATCCTTATACTCATGACTAGTTTTCCCACAATGTGTGCATTTCTTCTCATTATCATTTTTATTTTGGTTTCTATCATAGAAACCTCTTCCTCTTCCTCTAAAGTTTCTTCCTCTTCTTCTTCCTCTACCAAATCTTCCACCTCTAAATGGTTGTCCTCTATTTTGTTCACCACTTGATGATTCTCCATGACTCTTAACATTCACATTCATTTTTGATTGAAATGCATTTTCAATCGATTTTTCAGATTGTCTAACCAACCTTTCTTCATAAGATTTTAATGCTCCCATCAATTCATGAACATTCATTTGAGAAATATCCTTAGTTTGCTCTATAACAGCCACAATAGGATTAAATCTCTCCGGTAGACAAATTAAAATTTTTTCAACCATTCTTTGGTTTGAGAGTTCTTCACCATAAGTCTTCATTTGATTAGTTAACTCTACAAACTTTGAATGAAACTCATTCAAATTTTCTTTCTCTTTCATTTTCAGATTTTCTAACTCCCTTCTAAGAGTTTGAAGTTTGATAGCTCTTACCTTCTCATCTCCACCAAATTCCTTTTGAAGAATGTCCCATGCTTCTTTGGATTTTTCAGCTCCCATTATTCTTGGAAAGATTGAATCTGCAACAGCTTGTTGGATTTTGGACAAAGCTGCAGCATCTCTTTGTTTTGTTTTCTTCAACTCCTTTATTTGAGCTACTGTGAAATCTACTCATTCTTCCTCATCTTCATAGCCATCTTGTACAAGCTCCCACAAGTCTAAAGAGGCCAGTAATGTCTTCATTTTCTTACACCAAAATTCATAGTTTTCTCCCCCAAAAATTGGAAGAGTAACCTGCTGCAAATTGCTTGAGTTTGCCATGATATTTTTCTGCTGCAACTTACTTTGACAGCAACACTGTTTTCTCTTTACACCACCTTCTTCTTGTGTTTTTTTCTTCAAAAAACCTGGCCTTTATAACCAGGCTCTGATACCACTTTGTTGGATTATTTTTGGAAGCTTGTTATGTTGAAAGTAAGGCTTATTATGGAGGATAATGGCAGCAAATTTTCAGAAACTAAAAATGTGTTAAGCTGAAAAACAGAGAGAGAAATGAAGAGCAAAATGTGATATTTTTGTAATGACACACTTCTCTTTTAATTCATACAACATAATTAATACATGAACATGCTGCATATTTTGACAAAATAAAGACAAAAGTCTTTGAAAATCTAGAAGCATTATTAAGCTAGAAATGATAGACACAACTAGCCCAACCATAACACAACCTACAATTACATAGGATGAAATATTTTCAACAAAAGCATGATACATTAAGTCCAAATTTGCTACACATTAACTGCAACATTTAAACATGATGTGACTCCAAATTTGCTTCTTTTTCAGCTCATTAATTGCAACACTGTTAAAAGAAAGCAAAGGTAGGCTACTTTGGTGAGATGGATGGTTCCTTCCCCAGGATAGTTTAAACTTAATAGTGATGAGGCATCAAAGGGTAATCTAAAATTGCCAGGAGCGGGGGGAATAGTTAGAGATAATTCAAGAATTTGGATCTTGGGATACTCGGTTTTCTTAGGTGAAACAACCAACATGGTGGCTGAGGTGATTGGGTTCGACAAGGACTTGAATTGTGTAAACTGCATGGTTTTCCTAATTTATTGATTGAACTGGATTCACAAGTGTTATTGTTGCTTCTACAAGGCAAGAGACATGGGAAAATGGGTTTTGCAACATAATATTACAAGGTGTAGAACGCTCATGAAGGATTTCAATGTGCGGCTGACTCGCATTTCTCAGGAAAGGCAACACGACAGCAGACTTTCTTACAAACTTAGCTTGCTCTTCTTTCAAGAACATGGAGCTCCAACATTCTAATATGCCAAAACAACTTCCAGGAATCCTCAGGCTTTATAAGATGAACATTTCATATAATAGATATAGATAGGATATTTGTAAGGGTGGAGTCCACCTTATTTATTTTTTCCACCTAGTTTTTTTTGGCATAAGTAAGGGAGTTAGTACTCTTTATTCACTGCTTTTAATTTTTTTTGTATTTTTTATTGGTATTTTAATAAACAAATAGGGGTTCATCTCAAATTCTATCTGGGCACAAACAACTTTAAAAAAATATTAATCATTGGAATAGAAGAGAGCGCCGCTGCTAAGGAATCAAAATTTAAGGGAGTGCCGATAGGTAAGCCAAATAGGACCACCCTCTCAAAATTACTTCATTTCCATAACCACATATGCATGTATGAAAGGTAATAGTTATCTATAAATTGTAAAGGCAACAGTTGCCCATGCGTGTGCTAATTTAAAACGAAAGCAATTGATTTACGGCCAATCAAATACAAATTCACATATATTGAAGTTGATAAATATTTAATGCGTTGTAGGCCCATGGTTGAAATTTCATTACTCTTACGCCTAGCAATTCAAGAAGAAATCATATTTTGGCCAAGCGAATTCAGACAGCATGCACTCATGCATATTGAAATTGATAAATATTTAATGGAGTGTAGGCATTGGAGGGGCCTCCTCTCAATTTATTATAAAGTACGTGAAATAAGTGTTACGTATTCTTTCTCTCGAGTTCTGTGACTGAGTTGAACATCGGAGGGGCCTCCCCAAGCTCACCATGGGGACCCTAACTATTTGTGCGTGCTACAGGCAGGGACCTATCCAATATATCACTACGATAAGAGAGATCAAAATCGAAAGACGTGGATTCATGCCACATCATTTTGACATTGTCTGTGGGAACCTACTACCTGATCATTGAGAAATGTAGACCAGATCTAGAGCAGCTTGAGAGGTTACCACCTAACAAAGTGCTCCACCAGTTGGGAGAGCTCGAGGTTCTACAGTTGACCCCCCAGCTAAGGACGCCCATAATGATGGTGGCGCTCGATGACCACCACCCAACAATTATGAGAACCAATCTCCACCACGTCAAGGTGATCCAGGGATACACATCACTGAGGAGACACTACAAAAGATGATCGAAGAAGCAAATGCTAAGGCAGCTGCTGAAGCTGTGGCCCGATTTGCTGCTACTTATCATAGAAAACGCTCTCTAGTAACCCCCAAGGAAGCCGCACTTACTATCATGCCCCAGAGTGGAAGGATTCACGACCTGAAGCTCCATAATGCAGGGTCTCTAAAGTGCGAGAAGAGATGAGCAGTCGTGTCTCTCAACTAGAAGAAAGAGTCAAGCGATGAGGTAACGCCAAGGTAACACACACTGTGCTCCAGACTCACCGACTAGGATCGCCCACCTACTACATGCAACCAACTCTCCCGCTCAGATTGCGTACTTTCATAGAGGACGCCAAGCAACAAGCCTTTGTTCCCCTGAAGCATAATCTATTTTCTACGGTCGTCTTAGCAGAGTCCCTCCCCACAGAGGTTAAGATATCTAACTTAGCAAAGTATGACGGAACTGGTGATCCTTAGGAGCATCTGGATAGGTTCTATGTGAAGGTGGACCTATATGACTTGAGCGATGCCACATACTGCAAAATCTTTAGAACTACATTGATCAAGCGAGCTCTAACTTGGTTCAATCAACTACCTGAAGAACAATTACCAGCTTGGAGCAACTTACACAGCGATTTCTCCATATGTTCTCCATTAATTAGAAGTATCCAAAGACAACTGCATATTTATTCTCGATTGCCCAGAAGAAAAAAGAGTCATTCCAGGACTATGTCCGACATTTCGTAGAGGGTATCCACGAGGTCCCCCATGTCAACCATGAGTTGTTGGCAGGGATAATGCAATAGAATCTACACCATGGAAGGTTCAAGGAATCCATAGCTGGAAGCCCTCCAGTGACACTAGAAGAATTGTTGAAACGAGAGGAGAAGTATATCCGTATTAAGGAGACAACAGGACTGACTTCTCCTAGAAAGAGAAAGCATTTGGAGGATGAAAGACCAGAAGGAATGAATGAGCCTTCAACTACATATACCTCACTTGCTCCTCCCAACGCTTGACTATCAGAAGTTTTGGTGGTGCCCGAGCAACAAAGCTTAATTCAGCCACCTCGCCTACTGAGAGAGAGCTATAAAAGAGCAAAATCTGGCAAGTATTGCCGCTTTCATAAGGATAGAGGGCATACTACTGATGATTGTTTCCATCTAAAATAGGAGATTGAGAGGCTAATTCATAAAGGCCACCTGATCGAGTTTGTAGAGAAAGCCCCCAATCACCGCAGCAATCAGCATCAACATGATGCTCCTAAGCAACACAAGCAACCCAAGATGGAGGAAGTTACTAGAGCTACTTTACTTAAGATGTTTTCAGCAAATTTTGCCTCTTTGAAGACCTATGTTATTTTTCCTTAGACAACATGCTGTAATTATTTTTGAATATGAATGAATAAAAGAGACGAGTTTTTCACTTTGCTTGATGTATACTACATTGCACATGCTTGATCTAGCTAAAAAAGCCATCGATCCAGAAAGCCGATAGAGTTCTTGAGAGGTCAATCGTGAACCTAGCCAGCTCGACCCGAGAACCCAAAAATCGACTCTTCTCGAGATCATAGGTAAAAACACAAATCCTTGGGATTCCCCATCATTCTTTGAGGATAGCCAAAAGTCTAACCCTAGATGGACCTTGGGAATCCCTAGAGATAAAATCTTGGAGCCCGATCTACTCTTAAGTACTAAAATATCAAGTATGGAAGCAAAAGTAAAAATGAGCAAGCCTCAAAGCAACAAAGATAAACTCAACAACCACGACATGGAACAAGCTGAATATACATCTCATAAAAACAAGCCAAAGTCTCGCAGCAAATAACAAAAGACTATCGCCTGAACCTACCAGTAAATCAACACCAATATCTACAAAATATAGATGCCAACTAGACAAAACAAACTAGAGCTGATAGTAAAATGCCCTTTTAGAGGACTTGTAACACTATCACCAACCCCCGAAAGAAGAAATTTATAGCGCGAAGGTAAATTCAATCCTTCAAGTAGGAGCTGAAGATCATCGACAGACATAAGTGTATCACCCCCCACAGAATCTGAAGACTGACCATCTAAAAGAAGCTCTCCCACCGCTTTACTTAATTCTGGACCAAGTTCATAAGTAAGGGTCTCCTCCACTCCATTGGATTCACTAAAATTAGTAGAGCAACCCCCTTTCACTTCCTTCATCCCAAAATTCACCCTCGCAACTGGAAGATTATGGACACCCTTAATTGTCTAACAGAGAGTCCCTTCTAAGTATTAAAGCTCAATAGAACCCACTCTACTAGAAAACTGACGATGACAAGGCTCGATTCCAGGCTCTTGGGGGGAGGCATCGCGACTTATCACATGATCATCGAGTGCAAGAGTTGGTAGCTCGTCGGGCATACGAGTTGCTCCCCCAGCTTGTGTGGGCATGCAAGTTGGCAGCTTGTTGCCTACCCAAGTCATGCGAGCGCGCAGCTTACTGATCACGCAACTCACTGACCGTGCGAGCAGCTAGCGTAGGCGCGCGAGCTGGCAGCTTGCTACCTGTGTGAGCTACCAGCTCACACGCTGCTCACTGTCGAGCTACAACTCACATGTCTGGCACAAAGAGTATGAAGAAGTAACCTGCCCTAAGCTGCTCACCCCCAAGAGGAGCTCGTGTGCCAACGCGCCTTCGTGTTCGGAGCTCACACACCTCCACGCTCCTAGGAGGAGCTTACATACCTTCGCACCCTCATAAGGATCTTACAGACCTCCGCGCTTCTAAGAGGAGCTTACACACCTCCGCGCTCTAAGAGAAGCTTACACCCCTCTGCGCTCCCAGGAGGAGCTCACACACCTCTATGCCCCCAAGAGGAGCTTACACACCTTCTTGCCCTAAGAGGAGGTCTGCGCTATTGTCTCTCAGGAGGAGCTCACGTGCCATCGCACCTTTGCATCCCAAGAAGAGCTAACCGTCTATGTACCCCCAAGAGGAGGTCTCATGCTGTTATCCCCCAAACAGAGCTCGCGCACCTTCGGATCACCACTCTCTTTACCCTGAAAAGATGGCACACTTTTTCCACTAGAAGGGTACGAAGAGCCAGTCTATGAAAACTTGTGCAAATGAAAAAACATTAGATGCAAAAATGAAATAAAAGCATTAAAAATGCTAAGTAAATCAATCATGCATCCAACAAAGAAAAAGGTCAAAATAATGTAAGTCCACCAATGCACAAACGTGTGTTAATACCTTAACATCCATGATACAACTACAAGTAAGAGAGCTTACCAAACACATCCGCCAACCCAGCTAGACCTTGTGATGGACAAGCAATTACCTCGCTCTCGGACTCACTAGACTCTGGTGCGATGATGATAATGATGATGATCCCAAAGACTTAATCTTCTTCACTCAGCTTACTCCTACTATAAGAAAAATAATAAATGGCCTATATGAACCCGAGCAAAAATTCCACTAAGTAATTAGACTCGACATGACCCCTCCAACCAATGCCCTAACTAGATGAAGCGACCCAACACAGAAGTGATGTAGAGATGATAATTGATAATTACAACACGCTCACACTACGCTTGACCTATGCTCGATAAGCTTGCATAATTTGCGCACTCGACCTGCGTACCTACCATGATCAAGCTGCGCACCTATCGTGCTTGATAAACTCACATGATTTGCTCACTCGACTAGAGCATGTTCATTACGCTCAACCTACGCATCGCACCTGACCTATCATCACATGTGCCACCACCAATTGATCTAGGTAGCACCGTCTTTGCATGAACATCGCTCGACGAGGTGGTACACAAACATAAATCCAGTGGTAGCACCTTAGTATCATTACCCCAACCTCTACGACATCATTAGGACCAAGATTCTCTTAATTTTAAACTCCAGCATGAGATTATAATGATATGTTCAACACGATATCAAGAAAAAGAGTCAACAAAGAAAGTGCGAGAAAGAGAGACTGGAAAAAATCCAAGTATTTCCATTGTCTACACATTGAAAACCTGTGCAATCCCTAAGAATGGGCTACACATTTTTTAGGAGCAATATAAATCACTAAGTTCAGGTTAAGACTTAAACCGACTAGCGACAACAACCACAAAGCCAAACCAATAACTCAATCTAAATCCTAGTTGATCCTCTACTGCATCCTCGCCCTCACTCACAACTTGAGAAGACGTTGACAATGATGATCCCTCTCCAACACTCATCCTTCATTCTAGTCTTTGAAAGCCAAATTACACATTGGAAATGACTTTGTAAAACTATGAAGCCAAGAAAGCTATTGTTAGCCATAAAAATGAGGAATTTTTTTTAGCTCCATGAAAGGGGGGCTTATGTTGGTCCACCTGGCCGACAACTCAAAAAATAGATATCAAGGTGGAGATATTCTAAAGTGGATGAGGAATGCAACCTGAAACTACTCACATTAAAAGATGACCTACCCTAAGCTACTCACCCTAAGAGGTGATCTGCCCCAAGTTATTTACCTTAAAAAGTGACCACTCCAATGTTCTCTACTCTCGACCAATCCTTCGTACGTGAGGCTTGACCGAGAGTAGGGAGCTTATGATGGGCCTTGAGCCCAAGATAGGCCCAAGAAACTAAGTTCAAGAGGTCTGTCTAGATTATGGGCCAAAATAAATATTTGATCTAATAAAACAAGCCCAATAAAATGATTTGAAGTGGTCCATATGATAAATGCAGCCCAAGCGGCCTAGAAGATCCATTTGTACATGTACTGCTCCACACAGGATTACACCCTCCGACCTTACAATTATAAATACCTTCTCTCAATTCATTATAAGGTACATAAAATAAGTGTTACAAATTATTTATCTCAAGCTCTGTGACTGACTTGAGCATCGAAGGGGCTTTCCCGAACTCAACCTAGGGACCCCTAACTGTTTGTGCATGTTGTAAGCAAGGACCTATCCAAGATATCACTACGATAAGAGAGGTCAAAATCGAAAGACGTGGATTCATGCCATATCAAATTTTATGCTAAATTATGTTGGTGGAATAAGAGAGGTCAATAGATACATAATGAATTAACTAGAGTATTTAGGATAATTCCATTTTATTGATAATAGATGATATTATATGTACCTTTTATTGAGTATGTAGCTTTGATTGAGTATTTACTAAGTTATCTATTGGGTTTACAGTTTGAGACAACAGCTATAGGTTTAATTCAATTATTGGATTATAAGTTGGAGATGTTTTACATTAGCAAAAGTCATTTTAAGTTGAATACGACCTAATAAATTATCATTAGACTAATTAAATTCTATTTACTATCCTAGATTAATTTCATTCATGTACAATAAATTTGAGAGTTTTGGATATCAATTATTGGAGTTGAAGTAAGTGACTTTTCACTATTTTGGTTTTATAAAAACTCGTATATGTATTACTTTTGTTGTGCATGTGGAATATTCATAGCTTAGGTCAAGCAAGCTTGTATATATACTGAATTATGAAAATTGAATAATGATTTGAGTTTTATAAATTTTACATATGACAACAAAGCATATATTGAAATGTGATTTTGTGAATGTGGTGGTTTGTAAATGTGGGTATTGTGGAGGTATTTTTAAAACCCACTATTGAAACTTTATATTATTAACTATTCTGCAATAGGCAATGGACAACAGAGATTTGTTGGGATTTAAGAGTTAGGTTAGTGACCAAGTGTAGGGGGTTATGACGCACTAGGATCCATTACAGGTTAAAGTTGTACCAAGACCCAATATAGGTTAAACTTGTACCAGGACCTAGTTCAGTTGGTTAAGCCTGTACCAGGATCTAAGACACATTAAACTTGTCCCGTAACTCTAGTTGTCTTATGTATTTGGTTTTACATAGTGGACTTATGTGGAGATAGTTGGTTTTCTTACATATATGTTTCTTTTAATTTATTGATATCTTGTTGCATTCTCTTTTAGAATTCAAGTGATAAAGTAATTACTTTCTATTGACAAAAAAAAATTATTATTATTATTTTCTAGCTTGCTAGTCCAGCTAGTTGAGAAATGGATTATTTATTGGGTCATCCTGATCATAATATTAGATTCGTAAAATTATGGGATGTTGCATAGAGAAAATTTAAATATTAAAAATATGCATAAACAATTTAATAGATGCAGTCCTAGATTCGATGCAATTTCTCAGTTTACATCTAAATTACTTGCCTAACAAATTTAAACAAAAGTTTAGCGATGTACCTTAAATTACACTCCAACTGATTGCAGGGTATGGAATGATTCAAATTGTTTAGCCCTCATCAAAAAATCAATCCGCAAGGACTCCACTTGTAGTTCATCTATGAGCATGCACCACCGGCGAAGCCACAAACTAATAAACCTTGCTAAAAATTTATAATTTTAATTTTAATCTAAAATATAGGAGTGTAGTTGTAATTCTTAAATCAACTAAGTGATAGAAAAAATACACTAATTTATCAAAAGATTGGAACCTTCTTGATACGAAAAAGACACAAGACTAGAGAAAAAAAGAGGGAGTGGGCATGTGCTGGGGGCTGAATTTTTGCCTGTGTAGCAAATGTGAATTTTTGCTTGGGTTTTAATTGATCTCCATCAATTAAGTCAAGCCCAACTTGAATTAATATTTAGTTTGCCATTAAAAAAAAGGATATATGTAAAAGTGCAATTGTAGGAATGATTTAGTTATGCTTTTATTTTCAGGTGGAAATGGGAAAACATTCATGAATTTTGCATATGATAATGGAATTGAGTTATTATTTATAGGTTAACTGAATATGTTTATTCTTTCTCAATTTACCATTGGTATTCTATGGAAAGACAAATGTATAGGAAGTGGTTAGACTTTATAGTTTATTAATGTCCATTAGCTCTAATGTAGATTTAAGGTCTTTGTCCACTTCTTAGAAGATCTTATATTAGGTATTGGGAACAAAAGTATATTTTAGTATTGTGATCATCCATGCATCAATGGGTAATCACAACAAACAAATTAGACTTTGCAAGATATGCTTAGAGCTTGTGCATTAGATTATTGATATCAATTGAGAAATAATTTCTTTGGGTGGAATTGTTTGTAACAACAGTTATAAAGCTACTTGGGATAGTTCTCTATGAGGCATTGTATGATAAAAAATATAGGTCATCATTTTTTTGAAATGAATTTTGGCGTTCTTTTAGGCTAAATATAGTTTGGGAAATGATAGAAGTAGTAGAACAAATTGCCAATGTATAGAAACTAGATAGAGGTGACCATAGAGACCATAGAGTTATGCAGATTAAAGAGCAATATCGTTGCAATTCATGATAGGGGATCAAGTTTTTTTGAAGGTGTCTCCAATAAAAGGGATTATGCGGCTTGGACAGAAAGAAAAAAAAATTAGGGACATACAAACTTGATCCTAGGTACATTGGTTTATCTTGCATTACTAAGAGAATTAGGGATATTGCCCGTAAACTCGACCTCTTTGCATTAATGTCTCGAGTTCACAATGTGTTTCATGTGTTCATTTTAAGAAAGTATATCATGAATCTATCTCATCTACTAAAGAAGGAACCCATATAAACTAAATTGAGGTCGAAGATATGAAGAAAGACCTATAGAGATTTAGTAAGGGATGTAAAACAACTTCAAAATGAGAATATGTCATTAGTTAAAGTACTAAGGAGAAATTAATCAATAGAAGAAGCTACTTGGGAAAGGAAGCATAAAATGATAACTAGAGCTTTTTGGTAAGTAAAATTTCGAGGATGAAATTTTTATAAAGAGGGGAGGATGTAATATATGAGCCTCACACTACTCACTTCATCAATATGATTCATACATTACATATTATTCATATGTGCTTGCATTAAAACTAGCACAGTATGATCTATTTTACCTTATAATCACATTTGATCATTAAATTTCTAGAAAATTTCATATGGTGTTAGTTGTTGATTGTCGTAATATAAGTAATCAACATTAAATTGAAATAAGAAAAAAATAAGGTTGATCAATATTGGATATAGATGGGATATATAGGTTATAATTTTGGAAGTGTTAAAGGTGTTACTAGTTAGCTTATACGGTTGATTCGATTTCATCCAGGTATTTCAAAAGTATATATCCATAAATTACATATTTGGGACATTGGACATAAGATACTATGATTGAAAGGTAATATTATAATATTATTTATATATAAGATTATATAATTTTTAATATGGATAATTATTCAAGAATTAGGTGACAATCGGGTAAGAAATTAGATGAACGACTAGAAAATTAGCTTATGAATTATCTATGGGATCTTATAGTAATTAAAATAGGATGCAATAAAATTAATGTATAGTAAGATACATCTGATCTAGGCTTGAAAGATGGGTGAAATATCATATTTATAACACAACTTGCCACCTTGTGCTTGCTACCAAGCTTAAGTAAGCACCTCAAGGTTTCCTTCACTCTTAGCCATTCCCACGATCCTAAACCATTTTTCAATCATTTTTAGGGTCCAAACTCATGTCAAAAGCATTTTAAGCTGGTCCTAAGTGATTCCAAGTGATAGAAAAGGGCAAATGAAGGAAAAGAAAGTAGTAATCACAAGTAGAAGCTGAAAACTGGCATAGGTGAGGTTCATCTAAAGTTTTGACATCAATTGTTTATATTATTTGAGGGTTTTGTAATTTCTTAAGATTCTTATCTTGTTCATGATGATGTTAGAGGTTATTTATGTTAGAATAGTGTCCGATGTACCAATTAGATTGGACGTCCTTTATACTCTTGTATTTGTAAAAATAATTTTTTTCAAATCATATTAATAAAATAGAAAAATTTCTTTATCTTTAATTGCATTTTGTAATTAGATAAAGTCCCTAGACCAAATTTAGCACGGGACATGATCACGCATTTGATGATAATCATAGAATATACCTCTTAAATTAGTTACGAGTCAAGGATTTTTTAAGATAAGACATCAAATAGTTCAATAGACTTGCACATACGATGCATACTCGCATGAGGAAGATGTCTCGATCCATCAACATTGGCGTAGTGACGCTAGTGCATATATGTGGTTGCTTGTTAGGAAACAAGTACACTAAACAGGCCCATTGGAAATTCTTAATTGAAAATTGTTTGTCAAAATAAGAATTTTCATGTTACAATAGTACATAATTAGTCCTTTGACTTTAGGCACCATGGTAGCTCTGTGCATGTCATGTTTAATTTTGATGTATCTTTTGATTGTCTATCAATTACAAACAGGATATGTTGGATGTTGCATTGATATGTATGAAGGTTAATGAATGGTCAATAAAGGAATCATCACTTGTTTGGCAGAACAAGTGAATCTCCTATGTTTCATAGTTCATGACTTAGAAGTCCTTCGCCAAGGCAGGATGAATATTAGACGGGGGTTTTCTAATGATTCGTCATGAGTCATTGAAACTTGAAATAAGTTCACTTGCTATTTTACCTAAGTTTAGGTAGTCATGATACAATTGTTAGATGTTTCCCGAGACTTGTGAGGTTCTTGAAATTAAGAAGTTAATTTCAAATAAATTAATTAATTAGATTATTTAATCAGAATAATTATTATTATTCATAAGTTGCAAATATTGCAAACCTACTTCCAGCATAGTTGTGAACCTAAAGGGTCACACACAATTTGAGATGAAACATTTTTAATTTAGTAATTGATTCAAGAGGTTGGATCCAATTAATTAATGAAGATTAATTAATTAGGGCTTAAATTAATTCAAGGAGTTGAATTAATTATTTAATTAAATAATTAAATTATTTAATTGGACCTAATAAGATTAGAAAATCCAATTGGAGTGAAATAATTATTTGATTGAATCAAATCAATTGTGTAGTCCATAAATTAATTTACTTAAATTATTTAATTGGGTATAATTTGATTAGGTGGGCTAGATGGAATTAATTAATTAAATTTAGGCTAAGACAATTAATTGGATTAATTGTAGGATTTAATTTTGAGTCAAAGCCCAATTCCCAAAGACCCAATAAGAGAGGCCGATGAAGGTCATTGAAAAAGGATGAAAAGTCAGGAGTTTAGAATTCTTTGAAAACCTTAAATATCTTTGGAAGATATGAAAGGGATGAAGTTAGAAGAAGCTTAGATAAATCAAAATATCTTCCAATCAATCAAAATGAGACACAAAATAAAGTGGGACTATTGAATTTTGAGCCCCCTATTTAAACATCATGACCCAAAATTATAGGTAGAATTTTTATCCCTTTAATTTTTGGCCTTATAGAGAGAGAGAAGAAAAAATATTTCTTCATTCATCATATTTCCCACCAAAAATTCCATCTTTTATTTTAAGTATTAATTCTTTTATCACAAGGTGATTATAAGAATTAATATTCTCTATACACACTCCATAAACTAGGTTAGAAAAGAAATCAGAATTGCTAGCGAAATTTTGTTTTTGTATTCTTGCTCAAAATGTGGACTAGTTTAGTGGGGAAATGCGTGGATCCTTGTGAACCAAATTCAGAAAAGGGGCTAGTAATTAATTATTTCAAACCATACGATAGTCGGAGTGCTTAGAAATGAATAAATCAAAACTTTACTTATTTTACTACAACCATTGGAAATTGCGAGATCGTTGAAAATCACATCGAATCAGGGGTATTTCTGTAATTGTTATGGTATGATATTTTTAAAAAAAATTATTTTCTTCTGTGCATACCCCAGGATCACGCGAACCCAATAATTTATAGGGTTGTTATGCATAAAAGAATGATTTGTGGTTGCAAACATATAGTAGAACCACTAAGAGGCAGAATCTGTGTATCTTCTGATTTCTAGTTTATTGAGCTTGAAATATGCAAGAAACCTTGGGTAAATCCTATATTTATCGACATGAACGTGTTTATATAGAAGTTAAGCTTATTTATATAGGTTTGGATAGCTTAGGAATTAAAAAATGGCATGATAATTAAAGAGATGCTCAAAAGTGTCACCATTGAATTTCAGATTCTGTCCTGTGTGAAGAGGACTAGTTTTATAGTATTAAATCCATTAGTTTTGGCACAATTATGATCTGGTTGTCTCTGTGTATATGTTATCTAAGTTTGGTAAAAGTTCAGGAGTGATTGAATATACTTAAGGGTGTTAAACCCATTAATATCATGAAGTGCACAAAATTGTCACAGTAGGAAAAATCTATTTCAGTATGTTGTGAAGGGAATTGAACTTGGGAAGCTATATCTGTAAGTTTTAGCCATTCTATGATATGGTTACATTTTTTTTTATGTTATCTAAGTGTGATAAAAATTTGGGAGTGAATAAATATGTATACGGGTGTCAAAATCATCATGCAAATTAATATGGCAGCAAGAAAATGTGAAGTTGTGAATCTATCCGATTTGGTTCATTAACATGTTCCAACATAGACGTGGTGCATTTGATCCCTAACATTTAGGAGGATGTTATAAGAGTTAGTATACATTTAAGATGTGGAATAAAGGTGCGTAGAAGGTTGTATTCGGTTATAATTTCTAAGTGGTAAGGTTATTTAGTTAAATTGAGATTTAAGATCTTTATACTACATTAGGTATAATGACCTTGTTAATATAGTATGGCAATAGATACCTTGTATTTTTACATATTGTTTCACATCTAGGGTTGGGGAGTAATGCTTAAGAAACCTAAAAGTAATACACAACTGATCAAAGGTAAGTAAAAATTCATTTGCAACTTCAGTGCATGAACATAGTATTTCTTGGAATATCTATACTATTTGTGATGTGATGTCTGAAGAGGTGTAATAACAAGTATATTAAGTATCATTTGATGCATGTGATGCGTGAGAATGATGAGACAAAATATTTGTTGTTGCATTGAACATGCCATTCATTAGTATTTGCACGTGCATGCATAATACATGAACATTATTGAGATCCTGCATGCACATTATGATTTTTAGAACGAAAAAGTTTGTTGGCCACTACTAGTACACTGAGGCATACGAGGTGTGCTTATGTGATATTTTAGGTACCGCAAGTGGGATGACTTCTTGGAGGACCATAGGGGCAGATATGAGGCGAACCTTTAGTGGTCACGGGAAGATGGTCTACTTGATTATGCCTTTGTTAAGATTCATGCCGGGGGTGGGATACTTCCCGAGTGATCACAAGGGAAGACAGGGGGTGTACTTCTGTGGGTCATAGGAGGATGGTCCACTTGACTGTATCGATCTATTATTGGCCATTTGATTATTGATATTAGGCAGAGCTCTTTTCGGTGCATAGTAAGTGGCCCAAGGGCCTAATGAAAGAAAATAATTTTGAATAAAATGTTTTTATTCATGAGTAAGCATTCTTAGCATAATATCTGAAAATCTTTTGCATGTGTTTCACATCATTTTTAGCATGCACGATTTTTACATACTGGGTGTTAGCTCATGTAGTTCATGCATTATAGGTAAATATGGTAATACCTGAGACTCTGAGGCTTACTAGGCTAGTTGTTGGAGCTCCTACAGGCTTCTGAGGATCACTATAAATGGATAACGACCTGCTGGATTATGTTGTGGGCATATTCTAATTTTTACAATCATTATTATTATGTAAATTGTTATCTATATATAAAGAGTTACAAGTTTCCTTACTTCTTTTGAAAGTATAGGCTATTAGTTTGATTTTAGAGTCTATTATATTATAACTTTGAGATGTCGTGTCCTATATAACTCTTAAAATTTTATAGTAAATAAATTTGAGAATAGCGTGACTGTGATGTGTGTTGTATTTTTATATAAACGATGAATTTTCTATATATAAGGTTATATATGAGAAAATATTTTATTGTTTTTCAAAGTGCTACATTTGACAAAAATATATATATACACATGCACACATGTGCTACCTTATCAAAATTATTGTTATATCAATATCTATATTTAGTGGTGGGGGTGTTATATTTAAATTAGTTAAAAACTAATTTAACCCCTCAATATTATTTAAAGCCCATTCAATCAATTAATTAATTTACTCCCAAAGAGCCCCTAATCTTTATTAGGTCTAACTAAATAATCCTATTATTTAATTGCATGAATTAGTTTAATTCCTTAAATTAATTATAGTTCAAGTTAATTAATCTCCATTAGTTAACCTAATCCTACTCCTTGGATTACTTTCTAAATTAGTAGTGGACTTTCCTATTTTGTGTGTGACCCCTTAGGTTCATAACTAAGCTAATAATGAGCTTGTAACTTTTACGACTCAAGTGAATACATCAAATATATTCTGATTAAATAATCTACTTAATTAATCCATTTTGGAATTAACTCCTTAATTTTAAAATCTTACAAGTCAAGGAAAGCACCTAGCAGTGTATCTTGACTACCTAATTTTAGGTGAATTAGAAAACAAACCCATTTTTATTACGAGTACCATGGAATTCTGGTTCTTCTATCAATTAACCTCCTGATTAAGTCTATGGCATGGATTATTAGTCGAAATCCTATTCGACTTAATAGTTACGATTTCATTTCTAGTCATATTGACTCTTGATGATTCATTAGATAACTCTTATCTAATATTCGTCCTGCTCTAGTTAAAGACTTTTGAGTCGAGGACTGCGAAATGCATAAGAAATTCACTTATTCTACCAAATAGGTGACAGATACTTTGTTAGTCACTCATTAACCTCCATACCTAAGGATCATATACCCAACGTAAACCCCTTAGGTTTGTCATGCAATTGGAAAATACGTATATGATATTGTGCATAAGGCTACCATGGTGCCTCAAGTCTAAGGACTAATTCGTACACTATTGTAACTAAAAAATTCTCATTCGACGAACGTTCCCAATTGAGAATTTTATGTATGCCTTGATGTACTCGTTCCCCAACAAGCACCCGCACATATGCACTAGCATCCTCATTTCGATGCCTATGGAGCGAGACATCCTCATTTCAATCATGCATCGTATGCGCGAATCTTACAGGCTTATCGATATCCCATCTCAATGAACCCTTGACTCGAATCTAGTTTAAGACCAAAGCAATAAAGATATATTTCATGATCTCCATCTTATGTGCGACCATATTCCGTAGCTATGTCTGGTCTAGAGACGTATAATAAAAGATAAAGAAAATGCCAATGTTATTATTATATTTTGAATAAGACTATTTTTACAAGAGTATAGAGCGTCCATTAGTTGGCTCGTTGTACATTACTCTAACTCATAATTCCCCTGATATTTTTTCAGATATCCAGACTTAGGTAATCATATATTCTTGGAGATTCAATGAGCAAATATCGAGGAGCTCCATTTAGTTATAGACTATTTTTTTTACTCGTTCATTGGGATATATTTAAATTTGTGTTAATTTGACATTACTGTTTTTTGGCTTCAACTTAGGATTTAAATTTGACTATTAGATTTATTCAATTGTATAAGAAAATTTTCTTGTCATTGAAGAATTCAATTATTCTCGGAGTTTATGGAAGGATCTTGAGATTAACTTCTTTTATTATTTTTTTAGAGCTGTTTGACATGATGAATTTTAATAATAAGGATTTATTATTTTTGTATGACTCAGTGATTGACTTTAGACATAATTATGTTTATATTTGAGAGAGTTATGTTTTACTAATTTATTATTTTGATAAGTTACAAGGTTTATTTGGGTAATGGAATATATTGATTTGTAGTTGTGAAATAATTTGGAGGAATAGATGCTTTATACTAATGCTAAATATTGGATTAAGTGGAAACTATTGGGTTAGCCTTGTAGGCTTTTTGGATGTTCCCAAGAGCTTGCAGTGATTGTCATGGTCCCCAAGTTTAGGGTGTGATACAACATGTTAAACACGATTGAATCCACCACGAAGAAGAAGGTTCTATGCTATTACGATTTTCATCCCAATCTAAGACCAAGAAGTTGAAGAAAGGAAGAAAAAAGGTTCTTTAAAGGAAAAGAGAGAAAGACCTCTGGTGGAGTCAAGAGGGTTTCAAGGCTAATGATAAGTGCCACCATTGTGGCAAAGCCAAGGCGTTGGAAGAGGAATTGCAATGAGTACCTTATAAGTCGCCAGAATAGTTCTGGTTTGTATTTTATTACGATTAACATTTTTGTTAAAGATACTTCTTGGTACTAGATTATGGTTATGGTTCTTATCTTTGAAATAACTTACATTTGATGACAAGAAGCAGGAAGTTATGTAAAGGAGAGACGACCCAAAGGCTGGGGAATAGAGCAAAAGTTGTTTCATTAGTCATAGGGATTGTCCACTTAGCACTAGGTATTAGAGTTACGATAGATTTAAATAATTGTTGTACCTAAATTAATAAAGAATATTATCTTTATTCCTGTTTTAGATAGAAAGTGTTTTTCATTTTCAATTATGAATAAAAGTTGTTCCATTTATAAAGGTTCTTATTTAATTAGTGATGGTACTTTAGCAATTAATTTATATACTAAATCACCCCAAAACTCCATCTTGCATATTCAATAAAATTGAAAAAAAATAGATAATCATAGTTCCGTTTACTTGTGGCATGTTTAAGCTAGGTCATATCTCTAGGAAGAGAGTTCACAAGATCGCATAATTGCTTAACCTTTTAGAAGAGCAAGAAATGCTAATATATAAATCTTTCCTTAAGGGAAAGATGACCAAGTCACCATTTGGTGGTTAGGTGGAACGTGCTGCAAATCAATTAGATTTGATCCATACGAAAATATGCGGGCCGCTAATTATTAGTGCTCGTGGAAACTATCACTGTTTTATTATATTTACCGATGATTACTCAAGGTATGGGTGTGTGTATCTTTTGATAAACAAGTGTAAAGCCTTTGAAAGGTTTAAAAACTTTAGGCATGAAGTGGAGAAACAAATTAGGCGAAGTATAAGGACTCTTTGATTCGATTAAGGAGGTGATTACTTAAGCTCAAAGTTTTCTAATTATTTAAGAGAGAATGAGATTCTCTCATAATGGACTCCACCTACTACAAAGCTCAATGGGGTAGCTAGAAGGATCGAACTTTATTGGACATGGTTTAGTCCAAGTTGAGTTTCACTAGACTTTCACTTTTATTCTTGGGCTATACTCTAGAATCGGTGGGATATCTATTCAATAGAGTGACATCTAAGTCGTTCCTAAAACACCATATAAGATGTGGTGTAGCAAGATCCCTGCTTACAAGAACTTTAGGCTATGGGGTTGCCCTACTTATGTGAAGCAGCAAGTAGGAGATAAGTTGGATATGAGATCCATCTGATGCTAGTTTGTGGGGTACCCAAAAGAATCCATTGGATATTATTTTTATGACCCCTCAGAACAAAAGTTGTTTATTTGGAAGAATATCACCTTCTTTAAGGAGATATTTTTATTAGATAAAAATGGCGAGGTTGTAAAACTTGATTAAAATCAAGACCCACAACACGTCCTAGAAGAGGTAATAGTGCTTGAACCACCCAAAACTCTCAGTTCTGACACACAAACTCCTAGGAGATTTGAAAAGATCTTAGAGTAACCTCAAAAGGTATGACTTTTTGTTAGAGAATAACAAGGATAAGCTTTCTTTGGATATGATCCTAGGAACTATGGAGATGCAATGTCTAACATCAATTTGGAGAGATAGCAAAATGCCAAGCAATTCAGGATGGAAACCATGTACCCCAACAAGGTATAGACCTTGGTGGACCCACCACAAGGTATAGTATCCAACGACTGTAGATGGGTCTAAAAATGGAAGCTTGGAGTAGATGGAGAGACAACAACCTATAAGGCATGACTGGTTGTGAAGGGTTATACTCAAATGCAAGGAATTGACTATGAACAAACTTCTCACCAGTAGTGATGCTAAATTACATTCAGATCTTATTGGCCATATCTGTTTATTTTGACTATGACATTTGACATGTAGAAGTGAAGACTGCCTTCCTCAAAAGACTTACTGATGAAGAGATCTATATGAGATAGCCTAAGGGCTTTATAGCCAAAGGAAACAAGCAAAAGCTTGCAAGCGTTAAAGGTCTATTTATGGACTTAAACAAGCTTCCTTGAAGCTGGAATATCTGATTAGATGAGGCAATCAAATCATTTAGTTTCCTTAAGAATGTAGTTGAACTTTGTGTGTAGAAGAAGGTTAGTTGAGACTGCAGTTTGTTGTGCTTTATGTTGATGACATCCTACTCATTGGGAATGATGTAGGAATAATCAACAAAGGCTTGGTTGTCTATGCAATTCTCCATGAAAGATTTGAGAGATGCATCATACATATTGAGGATCACGATCTATGGAGATAAACTAAGAATATGATTAGACTATCTCAATCCGTGTAAATTGATAAGATCCTAAAGAGATTTAGCAATGAGGAAGGAATCTAAGATGATATTCCTTCCAATATGTCAAGGTATTTCTTTCTCTAAGTCTATACTCTAAAAACTCTAGAGAAAAGAGAAAGAATGACTCACTTACCTTATGCATCCGTGATAAGAAACATAATGTATGTCATACTATGCACTAGGCCTGAGTCATAAATGCTCTGAATGTCATGAGTAGATATTAGCCCAATCTAGGTGAACAACATTGGAAAGCCATAATAACAATCCTTAAGTATTTGCGAAAAACTAAGGACGTTATCTTGATTTATGGCAGTGGAGAATTGAAGCTAGAAGGCTTTTCCAGCTTTTAATCTAATGTAAATGATTGGAAGTCAATGTCCAAATTCGTATTAATACTAAACAATAGGGATTCAGTTAGAAGAGTTCTAAGTAGAAGACAACTGTAGATTCCACCACTAATATTGAATACAACGTTATATGTGATGTAGTAAAAGAAACTCTTTAGATGATAAACTTCATCCAAGGCTTGGGGATAGTTCTATCTATTGCTGACCCTGTACCTATTTACTGTGATAACAATGACACAATTGTGCAAACAAATAAGCTAATATCTCTTCAATAATCCAAGCATATCATGAGGCGATACCACCTGATTCGAGAGATTATTATTAGAGGAGATATCAAAGTGAAGAGAGTTGCCTCAACCGAAAATATAATAGATTCATTGACAAAACCCCTAGTGAAAATGGTATTTGAAGGAAATCTTGAGAACATGGGCCTAAGATACATGAGTGATTGGCTATAGGGCAAGTAGGAGATTATTAGAGTAGAATCTGGTATGCTAATTAGTGGCTGCTTATATACTCTTGTAAAATACAGTTTTATTCAAAATATAATAATAAAATTACATTTCTTTACCTTTAATTGCATTTAGACAGTTAGATAAAGTCCCTAGATCATACTCAATTATGTGACATGATCACATATATAATGGAGATCATGGAATATGCCCCTATGACTTTAGTCTTAAATTAGTTTCATGTCGAGAGTTCATTGAGATGAAACATCAATCAACCCATCAAGATTTGTGCACATGATGTATGCTCGAAAGAAGGATGTCTCAATATATAGGTATTGGCATAAGGATGCTAGTGCATGGGTGCAGGTGCTTGTTAGGGAACAAGTACACTGACTAGGCCCACTAGAAAAATTTCAATTGGAAATAGTTTTTGTCGAATGAGAATTTCCTAGCTATAATAGTGCAAGAATAAGTCCTTAGACTTGAGATACTATTATAACCTTGTGCACGAATGTTGCACTTTGATATATTTCCTGATTGCTTGATAATCACAAGAGGTATATGTTGGGCGTAACATCTTCGCGTATGGAGATTAATGAGTGGTCAACAAAAAAAAACTCACTTATCTAATGTATTAGGTGAATCTCCTATATTTTCGTAGTCCTTGACTCCGTAGACCTTGGCTTAGCGGGGATGAATATTAGATGAGGGTTTTCTAATGCATCGAATAGTCAATGAGACTTGAAATGAAATCATAATTATTAAGTCAAAATAGAGTTTTGACTAATAATCTATGCCCTAAACTTAATCGGAAGATTAGTTTACCGAAGGATAGTATTTTCATCATACTCGTAGTAATTGAAATAGGTTTGCTTGTTATTTCACTTAATACTAGTCTCTCATGATGTACTATTAGGTACTTCTCATGACTGTGAGATTCTTGGAATGAATGAGTTAATTTTAAGATGATTAATTAATTAATCCAAATAAATATTTGTTCACTTAAGTTGCAAGAGTTGCAAGCCTATTACTAGCTTAGTTGTGAATCTAAGGGGATACACACAAATAATGATAGTCTAATTATAATCTAAAAAGAAATCCAAGGAGTTGGATTAAATTAATTGATAGATATTAATTAACTACAGATATAATTAATTTAAGAAGTTAAATTATTTCATCCAATTAAATAATAAGATTATTTAACTGGACCTAATAAGATTAGAAACTCATGTGGGGTGAATTAACTAGTTGATTGGATCAATTAATTAAGATAGGTGGAGGTTTTCTTTAGAGTACTTAAATGGCCACCAGTGTATTAACTACAAAGATCTTTTTTATTTTCTTTCGAATGTAATGACTTTTGGTGCATTTCACTGCTGTCACCTATCCCTAATCATCTTGGTTCTCCATTCCCCACATTTTCCGTCATGTGCTTGCAAGAAGCTTAATAAATGCAAGAGCACCAGCTGCGAGCAGACTGGACCCTCCATTAGGTAGGGGCATACTAATTATTTGATTGGGCCTTAATTTATTTAGGTTTTCTAAGTGGAATCAATTAATTCATTAATTAGATTAATTAATTAAATTGAGTTTATTTAATTAGGGAAGATCAATTAAATATACTTAATTAAATTTAAAAAGTCCAAGCCTAAGATTCATAGGCTCATAGGATAAGCCCATTAGGAGTCTTGATGAGCAAGTTAAAGACCCTTATTCTTGGATGAAAAGAAAGATAAAAGATGGATATGGAAAGGGATTAAGTTTCCTAATGAAATTAGGTCAAGAAAAGGGTGTACTATATACACCATCATAAGTGCCAATGATTTTATGCTTTTAAGAGAAAATATTCGGTCCTTAATAATAGTAAAAAATCTGCCCCATGTGCTTATTATCTTGTGTCTTTTGTTTCCTCAACATTAACTTAATTCTCTTAAGTTACACTCTTAATTCTCGATTAGAAACAAAAGCCTTTTATGTTCCCATTTCTAAAACTCATTTTCTCATTTTATACTATTCCAGAATCTACAATCATGTTTGTTTGACCTATTTTCAATAGAAAAATCAATTTTATTTCTCATTTTCCCACAATAAATAACATCTCAAACTTATAATTTTTGTTTTCAACCCTATATATAACCCTAATATGTTAGTTGTCAATTACTAATTTCGTTATTCCAATTTAAATTATACTATTGGGACCCACCACTACAAACTATAACTACTTTTTATATTACTATTTTGAAACTACATCATTCTAATGAGACTCACCACCTACAAATCTTTCTAGTAAATTATCATATTCAAATTAAATATTCCAAATTGACTCCAAAACTATGAATTTCATTAAACTAATATATAACTGTTTTCTAACTATATACGTTTCATTAAAATCCACCACTTTTCAAATCATCCTAATAAATTATCATATCCTTAAAATATTGAAAGTGAACTCCACTACTATCAACTTAACAAATTATTATATACGCAAAATTTTAAAAATGATACAATAAAACACACAAACAAACAGAATTTTATTTTTATCAAGTACTTTCATGTGAAGTTCCCTTAAAACTATTTTACCAAATATATTTTCATTTCTAAACTATTTAAAATCTCATTTTCATTCATTCATCCAAACATAATTTTACTTCTAACATGAAAACCAATATAAAAATAAATTCTCAATAGAAATACCAAAAATGAGAATTCTCACTTAAAACACATCCATACAAGGCAGAGTCTTAATTCTCTAGCAAGGATTAAAGATTCATGGACTTTTTAAAAGTGTGGATAAGGTTGGAAGGAAGATAATTAGATTTCTTGCGAACTATCCAGGGCTAACGATTCAAATTGTTTCAAACCTCGTCATCAAATATAATGCTTGATTCATATATATTGCAAAACTCTCATTTTAATTATAAAGTAGATAATCAAGAACATAAATCAATAAATTGTATCGATTCCCAATATTCCATGTTTAATTATTATGCACGTTTTAAATTTTTTAATTTTTGCTGCATACCCATCCCGAGATATACGGACCCAACTCAAAATATGCTATACTAATCCCCAATTCTGATATGATTGATTGATTTGCATTTACTGATTACCCACTTTAAATAAATAATTAAGTTAGCGAATATTACCTGAATGCATTCCTACTAATGTAAGGTATGAAATGATTCAAAGCCGAAATCTTATTTGCTCAAGGTTCCAAGTGTCACCCATCTAATGGTATCCACACCTCAAGAAATTTCATGAGTAAGGTATCTTGCTAGTAAATACATTTTCTATATTCTAACGTAGAATATGAGAGTGCAATTTGAATCTTAAATCAACTAGGTGATGAAAGAACTAAATTGGTTATCAAAATCGCCGAACCTTTTTGTTGGGACAAACACCCAAGATTATAGAGAAAGAGGGCGGTTTTTCTAGCTTCTAAGGGGGTCGAATTTTTGGCTTCACAAGCATGCAAATTTTTGGCCCCTTACAGTTGTGTATTTATACACTCTTGTTTAGCCCTTATCCAATTAGGAAACATATTCCTTCGCTCTTTGTTTTGTATCTTGTTTCCATGCAAAACTAGGTGTCTTTGACTTGCTCATCAAGACTCCTAATGGGCCTCTTCTATGGTGTCTTTGACTTGCTCATCAAGACTCCTCATGGACCTTTTCTATGGATTTCAATTATTTTATTTAAGACCATTTAATTGACCTATCAATTAAAAAAATTAGTTTATTTAATTAATTTACTCAATTAATTAAATAGTTCAATTTAGGCAACCTAATTAAATTAGGCTCAATAAAATGATTACATTACTTAATTTGATAAATTAATTTAACTCTTTAAATTAATTTGTGCCCTTTTTTAATTAATTAATCCAATCAATTGTTTAATAAACTCTTCATAAGCCCGTTAATCATATTAGGTCCATTTAAATAATTATATTATTTAATTAAACAAATTAGTTTAACATTTTAAATTAATTTGGACCCCATTTAATTAATCTTCATTAATTAATTTAATCCAATTCCTTGGATTACCTTGTAGATTAGAAGTGGGCTTTCAATTTGTGTGTGACCCCTTAGGTTTAATACTAAACAAGCAGTGGGCTTGCAACTCTTGTAAATTAGTTGAATAAATAAAGTATATTGATTCATTAACTCAGTTAATTAATTATCTTGGAATTATCTCCTTAATTCAAAAAACCTCACAAATCATGGGGAAGCACCCAACAATGCATCATGACTACCTAGTTTTAGGTAAATAAGTAGTCAGCCTATTTCTTATTACAAATACCATGCATGTATGGTCCTAATTTCCACATTAAGTTTAGGGCATTGAATTATTAGTTGAAACCCTATTTAACTTAATAATTTATCTCATCTTCATATACTCATTATAGTTCCTTTGCTTGTCTTTTAGTTCATTTGGACTGAAAGAAATTATGTGAAGTACATGAAATTCACTTTTTGGCTACCTAGAATCATTGGAAAGGTTCTAAACTTAATCTCCTCATTAAGTTTTGTGCATTGAATTATTAGTTGAATAATTTAATACCTAATCTCCTCTTCATATACTCACTATAGTTCCTTTGTTTGTCTTTTGGTTTATTTGGACTGAAAGAATTTTGTGAAGTATAGGAACTCCACTTTGTGTCCGCCTAAAATCATTGGAAAGGTTCTCATGCACATTATAGACCTTGAACAATGTGGGTTGGATTTGCGAGTGTTTTGGAAAGGATACGAAACCATTGCTTGTAACATAGGCCTTCAGATTCCATGGTTGAAAAAATGCCACAAGGTTGATTTGGGTTGTTCGATCAGGCCTCAAGAGGGATGGAATAAATTAAATATTGATGGAGCTTCAAAGTGTAATCCTGGGTAGGTAGGAGTGGGAAGAGTGATTTGAGAAAACTTTGGTAAGGTTTTATGAACTTTTTCACATCATTTGGGAATTCATATGAACATTATACCTAAATTAGAGGCTCTGGTTCATGATTTGGCGATGGTTCACAACTTTCATCTAAGCAAACTATGGATTGAAATTGATTCCATTAGTGTTTTTCACCTCCTCAATAATGTTTCAAAAGGGAGTTGGAAGTTTCAAAGGTTGTTCACCAAGGCAAGATGGTTCATAAATCATATGGAGTTCGAATTGCTCATATAATTCATGAAGGAAATAAAGTGGTTAATGAGTTAGCAAATCTTGCATGCACTTCTCAACAAAGTCAAATCTTAATGCCAGAAGAGATCCCCAGGGAAATTTTTGGCTTTCTTAAACTTGATAAATATGATTTTCCTAGCTTTCAGATTAGATACAAAAGATTGTAAGTGAAGTACTCATTATTTCTTGCATTCACTTTGTAAAGGGTGTAAGTACTCTTTACTTACGTGCTTTAAATATTCATGTACTCTATTTTTGGCTATTTTAATAAATAGGTAGGGGTCCATGCCAAAACCCCAGCTAGGCATAGGCGGATTTTACCCAAAAAAAAAAAAATTCAATCTCACAGACCCCTTGATGAATCATTAAAAAATCATCTAATATTCATTCTGCCTTAGCCACTTATTAACCTCTATACAAGAAGATGTTACACCCAATATATACCCCATGATTGTCAAGAAATTGGGGAATATATCAAAATGCAATATTTTGTATACAAAGTTATAATGATGCCTCAAGTCTAAGGACTTATTCATGCACTATCATAACCAAAAAATTCCCATTTGACAAACAACGTTTCAAATTGAGAATATCCAAGTGGGTATGTTCAATGTACTTGTTCTCTAATAAGAACTTACACATATGTACTAGCGCCCCTACGCCAAAGCCTACAAAGTAAGACATCCTTCTTTCTAGCATGCATCATGTGGGCAAGTCGCCGATCAATGTCTCATCTCAATGAATCCTTGACTTGGAATAAATTTAAGACTAAAATAATATAGGCATATTGTGATACCCGAGCCTCTTACTACTTACATGGCTAAATATGATTCATGCATTACATGTTAATTTTATATGCTATTTGCATTTCTATTGACATTGCATAATTTATTTCATTTTATACGACATTCTTGAATATTAAACTTAATTCTGAAGCTCTTGCACGATATTAGTTATTGAATTTCTTAATCTAAGTAGTTGATTTTATATTGAAATAAGAAGAAAATGAGGTGGATCAATATTAGATATAGATGGGATATATAGGTTATAATTTTGGAAGTGCTAAAAGTGTTACTAGTAACCTTATACGGTTTAATTTGATTTGATCAAGTTATTTCAAAAGTATATATTTGTAAATTAGCATACTTGGGATATTGGACATGATATAATATGAATTAAGTGTCATATTACAAGGCCCTTATGTGCATATGATTTTAGAAATGCAAACTAGATAATTCTTTAAGAATCGGATGCGAATCGGTTTGGAGATCGAATGAACGGACATAGGAATTACCTATGGGAATGAATGGTGATTAAGATAGGTTGCAACCAAATAAAAATAGATGAGACACACAAGATTAGGGCTGCAAGATAAGGGAGAAAATCAGATTTGCCATTTACTTGCCACCTCGTACTTTCTTATTAAGCTTAAGCTAACATCTCAAGCTAACACCTCAAACCCTTCACCCTTAAGCAACGACCAGACCCTCATTTCAGCCATTTTCATCTTCAAAACACACACCTTAAGGTCTCCATGTGATCCAAATTGATTCCAAGTTGAAATAAAAGCAAGAAAAGCAAAGAAGAAGTGATTACCATCAAGTTAGCCTCAAAATCTGCATAGGTAACACTTATCTACAGTTTTGCCTTTGGTTTTCAGATTATTATGAATGGTTTTATGGCTTATTAAGCTTTCAATATCTCTTATAAAAGTGTTAGTAAGTTTTTAGTTAGACTTTGGTGCACAAAGAAAGGGTTTTTGATCACAAACACTTAATAGGAAATACTTGTGGCAGAAACTGTCATCTTACTGTTTTCTTGTGTTTTAGACTTCAAAAGTGTATGGTATGTTGAATAAAACCTATGATTATTACCATTTACATGACCATATATGAGTTAAGAGTATTGGAATGAATTTTTATCAGTTGTAAATTGAAATAGAGAATGATATTGGAGAAACACTCAAACTGCCAAAATAGCAAAATCTGTTTTGGTGTGCTGTGAAGGAAACTGAATTAAGGGAGCTAAATCGATTATTTTTGGTAATAATATGACCTGGTTGTCTCATTATATATGTTATCTAAGTATGGTAAAAATGTTGGAGTGATTGAATATACTTAAGGGTGCCAAAACCATTAATGTCATGAAGTGTGCAAAACTGTCACGGTAGGAAATAATCTGTTTCAGTATGTCGTGAAGAGAGCTGAACTTGGGAAGCTATATCCGTGATTTTTAGAAATTCTATGATATGGATACATTTATATACATGTTATATAAGTGTGGTAAAATTTTTGGAGTGATTGGATATGTTTAGGGATGTTAAAATTATCATGCAACTAAACTTGACAGCAAGAAAATATGAAAATGTGAATCTGCCACATTTGATCACTTAGCATGTTTCAACCTAGACATGTTGCTATTGAGTGTTAACAATTAGGTACATGCTATTAGAGTTATAATACTTCAATTACATGATGTTTTCATGTATTTAAGATGAGAAATTGAGGTATTTGAGGGGCTATATTGGGTTCTAGTTTGTGAAAGCTTGATTGTTAACTTATAGCTTGGTGTTTAAGGTCTAGTATGAGATTTTGTGCTTTCAACTTGCCAAATTGGGAATGGTGCTTGATGTTGGGTAATATTACAGGCTATTTTACATCTAAGGTTGGAGAGGAATACTAAACAAATTTAGACTAAGCCACCAACCAAGTGAAAGGTAAGTAAAGATTCATTTGCAACTACAATGCATAGACATAGTAGATGTGTGAATTATATGTAATATCATAAATCATATGTGCATAGTAGAGGGCTCTCCATTGAGCATACATACATGAGCATTGTCATTAGCACGTGCATGCATCATATACTAGCATGGTGATAAATCTTGCATTGCACGGCATGATTCAGAGAAAGGAAAATGTTTTGTTGACCACTACTAGTGTACCGAAGCATGCATGGATTTGCATGGTGTTATGCATGGATTTGCAGGTTCGCGTGCATGGATTTGCATGCGTATGAGTATGCATGGATTTTCATGCTTATATGATTATTGGCCATTGGATTATGGCGGTATACAGAGCTCTTTTCCGGTGCATGAGATAGTAGCGTTGGTCAGGGGCCCAAGAAAGAAATGATTTTGAGAGAAATATTTTGATGCATAAAATTGCATTGTGAGCATAGCATTTTGAGTTGCATGACTTGATATTGTGGATTATTCTTTGACATGCATAATCTTTACTTGCTGAGCGTTAGCTCAATAGTTTATGCATTGTAGGTGAGTACGATGATACTTGAAGCATCTTTGGCTGGCTGGTCGGCTGTTGGAGCTCCTGCAGGTGTTTGAGGGAGTGTGTACATGGATGACGACCTGTTGGGCTATTTTGTTGGCTTGTTATATTTTGAGTCTGGTGTATTATGTTTTTTTAGATTGGTACTATATTTCTCTTTTAAAACTTTACTGTAGTTAAGTATGTAAATATTGTGGTCGTTGTGGGTGTTGTGTTTTTATATAAATACTGATCCTTCTATTTTAAACAGGGTTGTGTATGTAAGAAGTGATTTAACTTTTCTTAAAATGTAAAAAAAAAATATATATATATTCCATGCATGCACACAGGTTCTATCATGTCAAATTATATAATATATATCTAGTTGTGTAGTAATGAGGGTGTTACACATATTCCATAACCACCATCATATGAGCGATCATGTCCCATAGTTGTGTATGGTCTAGGGACTTTATATTATTGATGAAAATAATTAAAGATGATAAAAATTCCAATTTATTAATAAACTTTGAATAAGATTGTCTATTACAAAATTATAGATGCAACAACTAATTGGCATGTCGGGCACTACTCTAATAGTTGGGGGGCTTGGGTGAAAACCTAGTGCTAAGGCAGGGCTGGTCGACCAGCTTAGGGCATCTGGAGGCAAAATATCATCCGACATATTGGGCACCCAATTGGGCGCTTTTCTTAACACGCAAATAGGTACCCAGGCTTTTCTACAGGTAAAGTTGAGGCCTTTAGGCGATTGTCAATAGGTTTCTTGACAACCTGTTGCGCTATTAGGCAAAGAGCAAATGGGCTACTGCCTATTTTTATGTCACACACCTAAAATTAGATTTTTGAATTTTTAAATTATTAGTTTTAAAATTTTAAAAAGGAGTTCTTTTGTAAAAAATTAGGAATTTAATCCTAAACTTGAAAAATGACAACTATAGCATAGTACATTTATTTGCTTTATATTTTTCTTATGATGATTAACTTTTAAGCATGTTATGGATGTTATATGATCATGGACCCTTGACTAATGTGATTGGATTATTTTATATTTATGGTTATTTTTGGGTTTCAATTAAAATAAGGCTTGCAAATCTTGATTGTTCTTTTTATTCCCAATGTAATTTCTTCTTTCTTTTTATGTACTTCTTCTTTGGATAAATTCTAAAAATTTTGTAGTCTAGCAATTGTAATGAAAGCAACTGATAGGTGGTGATGTGTACTTTTTATAATTTTGGTAGGCATTACAAGAAGTAGGAATAGAAGATGAAGGCGAGGAATGAAGTCCCATGAATATATGAGATACATTTTTGTAATATATAGAAATTGTTTTCATTTTAATCATCACCATTATCACCCTTAGACTGACCTATATCTACTTTGGCTTGAGTAGATCGCATAGGATAATTGTCCATGATCATCCCATTATTTATATCTGTATGTATGTATGCATGATTTATTTAATATTTTTCTTATGATTATGCTTGCGATTACTTAGATAGTATAATATTAAATAAACAAAACCTAGGATTTATAGACAAGGTCTTGTATTATAAAATGAACCATTACTCTAAATAAATTCAAGTTTAGAACTTTAATTAGTTCTATATCAAGCAAATAGTGGTCAATTTTTTGGACCCAATTGTCCATACCTTCCATCAAAAGTATTTGAACATGAGACCTACTATCTCATTTAGTGTATTAGCCACAAGTCAAGGGATGTGCTAAGTGATGGAAAGCTATGATCACTACTTGCATGGAGATTCCAATATAATATAATGTTTAAATATGTTGGCCACAAGTCATGAGATACTTAAATATTTCAGTAATATGGAGTTTGATGGGTCTCGCTTGACATTATGTACCATATGGGCTCATAAAATTAGGGTAAATTAGAAATGTAAGGTAAAAAACTTGAGGGTTGCATGGAGATGCAATCACTAAGTGTTAACCACTTTTTAATGTCATTGTGTTGTCATATGGGCTCATAAAATTAGAGTGTATGACAATACTTATTAGACCTCAAGCCTAATAGGAAATTGGATTTCCTAAATTACTATCTTGAGGGTGATGGAATTCGAATAAAATAGTGGGAGGCATTTATAATTAAAAATCACATTATAAATGAATAAATTTTTAAATAGATGCTTATTTTTTGCCTCACATTATTTTGTAGATTAGTTACAAAATGGCCAAAAAACCACTTATATCAATTTGGACAACAATAAATTTACTGGTCCAATTACGTGGATTGATTTAGGAATCTTTTGAATTATTTTGCAATTCAATATCATTGATGTGATGTTGCCAATAGCTGTATCGATGGATGCCACTAAGAAAGAGCTTTCTAAACCTCACAAGTAAGTTGAGGATGATCTACAGGCCTAGTGCTTCATGTTAGCATCAATGTCAAATGTATTGTAGAGGCAACACGAGATTCATCTTCACCTATAAGAGTTGTATGGCACACTAAGCAAGTGAGATACCAAATCTCGAAAGAGCTTTTCCAGACCTATATGACAGAGGCTGTTCAGTTTACATATATTAAAGATGATAGGACTCATAGAAAATCTTGAGTCTTTGAGTGTCGTTATGGATATCGAACTCTGCTTAATCTCATTCGACAGTCTCTATTGAACTCATTGACACCTTTGTGATTAACTTTAACATGCATAAGATAGAGACTGGCCTTGCCGAGTTGATCAATAAGTTAAAGATGGCTGATCCACCATGAAGAAAGAGAAGACTCTATCCCAATCTACTAAGAAGTTGAAGGAAAAGAGAGAATAAGGGTTTTTCGAAGGGCAAGAGTGTGAAGGCCTCCGGCAGAGTTAAGAAGGGTTCCAAGGCCAATGATAAATGCGGAATTGTAAGGAATACATGCAAGTCATCAGAATAGTTTTGGTATGTATTTTGTTGAAGTTAATCTTTCTAATAATAGTGTTTCTTGGGTATTAGATACCAGCTATAGTCCTCATCATTGCAATAACTTGTAGGTGATGACAAGAAGCAGATTGTTAAGTAAGAGAGAGACAACCCTAAGGCTGGGGAATAGACCATGAGTTGTTGCATTAGCCATAGAGACAGTCGACTTAACATTATGCAATGGGGATAGGATAGTTTTAAATAATTGTCTTTACATTCCTAAATTAATAAAGAACATAGTCTGTATTCTATTTTTGGATAGGGAAGGTTTTAGCTTTTCTAATAATAATAGAAATTGTTCCATTTGACAAATGATTTATACACTATCCTAACCCAAAACTCTATTATGCACGTTCAACAAAATAAAAAACAAATAGATGATCATAGTTCCATCTACTTGTGGCATGCACGACTATGTCATATCTTTAAGAAGAAAAATAATAAGATGGCACAATTGCTTGACCTTATGGAGTGTGATGCTAATCTATTGGATTTGACCCATACAGATATAAGTGGGTCATTATGTGTTAGTGCCCAAGGTAACTACTAATACTTCATTACCTTTAATGACAATTATTCAAGGTATGGGTATGTTTATTTATTGAGATATGAGTGTGAGGCCTTTGACAGGTTCAAAAAATTTAGGCATGAAGTGGAGAAACAAACTGGACATGGTATTAAAGTTCTGTGATTTGATTGTGGAGGTGAAAACTTAGGTATGAAATTTCTTAATTACTAAAGGAGAATGTAATTCTCTCACAGTGGACTCTGCCCGCAATACCTTAACCCAATGGAGTAGCGAAATGAAAGAACCAAGTTTGTGGGGTATAAAAAAAATCCATTTGATACTATTTGTATAACCATTAAAAATAAAAAGTTTTTGTTTCGATGAATGCCACCTTCCTATAAAAAAATTCAATTAGATAGAAATAGCGAGCTTGAAGAATTTGAAAAAACTAAAGAGCCATAAAAAGTCACATAGAAGGCAAAGGTGCCTGAATCACCCATAACTTACACTTTTGACACACAACCTCCTAGGAGATCTAAAAGGATCTCGAAGTAACCAGCGACGAGTCTTTTTTTAAAGAAAACTTGGAGATCATTCTTTAGATTGTGATCCAAGGAACTATGGAGAAGCAATGTTTAACATCAACTCGGGAAGCTGGAAAGAGGCCATGCAATTCAAGATGGACTTCATATACTTCAACAAGGTATAGACCTTGGTGGACCCACTAGAGAGTATAATACCCACTTGCTGTAAATGGGTTTATAAGCAAAAGTTTGGAGTAGATGGAGAGGTAACAACCTATATGGCATGATTAGCTATGAAGGGTTATACTTAAAGGCAAAGAATTGACAGCAAAGAATTGACTATCAAAAAACTTTCTCACTAGTGAAAATGCTGAAATACATTCGAATCTTGTCAGCCATATCTATATATTATGACTATGATATATGAAAAATGGATGTGAAGACTTCCATAATAGGAAAATTGAAGAAGAGATCAACATGATGCAACTCGAAGGCTTCATGTCCAAAGAATGTTGAAATCCATTCGGATCTTGCTGTCCATATCTACATATCATGACTAGGAGATAAGGCAAATCAATGTGAAAATTGCCTTCCATAATGGGAAAATTGAGGAAGAGATCTACATGAAGTAGCCCCAAAGCTTTATGTCCAAAAGTTTGCAAGCTTTAGAGGTCCATTTATGACTTAAACATGCTTCTTAAGGAACATCTGATTCGATGAGGCAGTCAAATCATTTGGTATTCTCAAGAATCCGGATGAACCTTCTGTGTACAAAAAGGTTAGTAGGAGTGTAGTGATGTTTAGTGTGTTGGGTTCACGTAACCACAGGGTGTGCGCAGTAAAAATTTAAAATTTAATAACATGCCATATCAAATACAGCATCACCCCCGGTTCGATATGACTATCAATTTTTACCAATTGCCAAAACTAAACATATAAAGAGTTTTTGATTTTATACCTTTCGAGCACTCGACTGTAAAAGGGATAGAAGTAATCAATTACTAGCCCTCGAATAGAAATTGGTTCGTAGGGTTCCAAATGTCTCTCTTATAGTGAAGTTCACATTTTGAGCAAGAATATGGAGTTAGAATCTCACTAGCAATTCTAATTCATTTACTAATCTAGTATATTAGGGTGATTGTTGAGTATTAATTCCTAAACCAACAGGTGTTAATAAGAATTGAATACTTTGTTCCATCAAAAAATGGAACTCTTTGATTGAAGGATGAAAAAAGGAAGATGGATTTTGGGAGAAACTTTTTCTCTCTTTTTTCTTGTTGTTGGCCGAAAAAACAAGAGTCACTCCTCTTAAAATTTTTGGCCCCCTTCCTTTTGTGTTGGATGATTTTGGTTGATCTCATAATCTATCAAAATCTCCAACTCTATCTACAAGGATATCACATATGCTCTTGTGTCTTCCAAACATACAATAGGATATTATCTAATCAAATTAGACAATAACAAGAATAAGAATAACTTATTCTCTTATCCTTCCTTCTTCTCCCAACAACTCTAGTAGGCCTCTCCTAATGGGCCACTTTGAAGTGAATTTTGACTTTTAATTAAACCCAATAATTAATATAATTAATTAATTAGACCAAAATTCAATTAATTATTCTTAATCAATTAATTTAATTCCATCAGACATACCTAATTATAGGAAGCCCAATAAAATAATTTAATTATTTAATTAAGTAAATTACTTAATAATTAAATTAATTTAAGGCTAAATCAATTAATTGATCTATCTAATCAATTAATGGTCCAATTAAAAAAATCAATTATTTAATTGAATAATTAATGCAACTCTTTGAATTAAATTAAGCTCCAATTAATTAATCTCTATTAATTAATTGGATCCAACTCATTAGATCAATTTCTAGACTACCAATGCTCTACTCATATTGTGTATGACTCTTTAGGTTAACAACTAAGTTAGTAGTGGGCTTGCAATATTTGCACATTATGAATAATAATTATTTCGATTAATTAATCTAATTCATCAATTCGCTTGAAATTAATTTTCTAATTTCAGGAACCTCACAAGTCATGGAAAACACATAGCAAGTATATCATGACTACCTAGTCTTAGGTGAGATAGCGAGCAAACAATACGAGTACCATACACGTAAGGTCCTTCCTTCAACTAATCTCCTGATTGAGTTTAGGGTATGAAATATAAGTCAAAACCCTACATGACTCAATCACTATGATTCAATTTCAAGTTCTACTAACTCATGATGAATTGTTATAAAACCCTGTCTAACGTTCATCCTAGATTGGCCAAGAACTTCTGAGTCATAAACTATGAAAACATAGGAGATTCACTTGTTCTACTAGATAAGTGATGGATCATTTGTCCTCCAAATGTTAACCTCCATACACGCCAATGCATCATCCAACATATCCCCTTTGTGATCAAGAAATCAATAGATACATCAAGATGGAACACGACATACACAAGGGCTACCATGGTGCATTAAGTCTAAGGACTAGCCGTGTACTATCGTAACATAAAAATTCTTACTTTGACAGATAATGTCTCCAACTGAGAATTTCCAGCAGGCCAATTTGGTGTACTTGTTCTCTAATAAGCACATACATACATGCACTAGCGTCACTATGCTGATACTCATGGAGTGAGACATTCTCCTTCTACGAGCATGCATCGTGTGCATGAGTCTTATTAGGCTATTTGATGTCTCATCTCTAGAAGCCCTCCATAGATGTCTATGGGGTTACGGAGGGCAGGGGACTAATTTAAGACCAAAGCCATAGAGGTTTATTCCATGATCACCATTATATGTGTGACCATGCCCCAAAACCGATTCTCTCTTCTTTGTGTTCTAGCTTATTTTTTGTGTTTATTCTTCTACACTTCAAAATCCATGTGTAAGATAATAGGTTCTTCAATCCACTAGTTGGATTAAAAAATATTATTCAAGGTATTATATCTTTAAATATTATTCAAGGTATTATATCTTTATGTTCATCCGTTGGATTAAAGATTAATACATACTCCATACTTTCTACTAGAAAGAAAAATAAGAACACTAACAGGTTCTTGTATTTTTGTGATCCTAGTCCAAGGTATGGACTTGATTGAGAGGGAGAACATTTCTCCTTAGGCGAGGCATATTGCACTAATCTGACAATTGATTGCCTATCACCTTATATCAATCAAAGTGTTCTCCAAAGGTAAGAATACACACTTCTTCCCTTATTCTTATATGCTTGTTCCATCAAAAAACTCCATATTTTTTATATTAATATTATCATTTCCTACTAAACTACAATCCCATATTCTAATATAGAATTAGGATTCATATTTCCCTGCATAAATATGAGATTCATGGAAGTTCTTGAGGTATGGATACCATTTTTCGGGTGACACGTGGAACCCTTGGCGAATCATTTTCAAATACGGACTTAATAATTTGAATCGTTCACAACTTCAACTAGAGTGCTTTTAGGTATAATTTTTTGAAACTTTATTTTATTATAAATGGATAATCAGTAAATACAAACCAATCAATCATATAATATCGCAGGATTAGAATTTGCATATAGGATATGAATGCTTTATTGTTTAAAATTTTTAATTTTTTTATGCATAACCATCCCGAGACAAACTAATGGAACACTAGTGTTACAACAACATGCACATAGAACATGAAATCCTCATGAGTCTACATTATATGTGCAAGTCTTAGTGGACTTATTAATTTTTCCATTTCAGTCAACCTTTGACTTGGAATGATTTAAAACAAAACCCATAGAGATGTATTATATGATCACGATCATATGAACAATTATGAACTATATCTATGTATGGCTAGGGACTTCATCCAATTCTTAAATCAAAAGTCAAGATGAAGAAATATTTGTCTTTTATTAATACTAGTAGAATAAGAATATGCTTAAAAGAGTGATTCGGCCAATCTAATTGGCTCATTAAGCACTACTCTAAAATAAAGGACATCGTCTAAATTTAATAATACAAAAATAAAGATGATGAAATAGCATATATTAATATTAATTGAATAAGAATGTATTTTACAAGAGTATAAAGATGTCAATCCAACCAATTCGCTAGGCACTACTCTAACAGGTCTTACTATTGATATGAAATCATTATGATCATTTATTGTAAAACACTCAGTGTAGATAATTTTTTTCCAATCATTCGAAAAACTGGGAAGAACGAGCCCTATTGGTTCTAATACCACTAATAACAAATGAGCAACAATAATATGAATCACATACTCATATATATATGAGTGGATCGGGTATTACCATATATACTGTGGATTATCGATCCACGTATACTAGATCAAGCTTGTCTACAAGCCTTATTTTGATCGAATCATGAAGATGTATATTCCTTGAATCAAGCACGAACATATTTTTCTTATTGGTGGTGGATAACTACTACTGCTCAATTACATACCTCAAATCTTTGGAGCCCATGGTGATGCTCCAAGAAGACGTAGAGAGAAAAATAGATAGAAAGAAGAATATAGAGAGAGTTATTTTGGGAGAATACCTTCACTCACATGTTTTCATTTGTTGGAAATTTGATATATATTCCTACACAAGGAAGAGTACCAGACCAACTAGAAAATTCAATCCCAACCAAATTGTGGAGTTAATATCTAACTCAAATATGAATGCCAGTTGGGTTAATGGTCCTAAACCCGATCTAATTTCTAATATCTCCCACTCATACATATTTGACTCGATCTCCTTGAATCTCATCACTGTACAATTTCTCAATCTCACGCCATTCCCTTCATACATGAAATAAGGCATGCGACCAAGTAAAAAAGGATATGTGATGAGAGTTACATTAAGTCGTCACCAAACTAACATAACCCTCCAACTCATTAGCTCGTTGTGTACCCCACCCAATTGAGCATCTTTAGATCCCTCAATAAAATAAGTAGAGCATACTCGACTCACTCAAATATATATTTATGTTCATACTAGTTAAACACATTTCGACATAGTCGCCAGGGCTATAAACCATATAACATAAGTGCATTACCAACTTAGTTCTTCATTGGCCACTTATGCCAATCAGTTTGGTCTTGACAGCTTTCCTAGACGTACTCCGACAAATAGAATCATGCTTAGACATTGGATACATGCTAAAGTAGCATATTCAAGCTTACACTTGATGACATGGTCTAGAGTCCCAAAGGGTACCAAAACAATATGAGCTCACACAATGATGAAGTAGGGACCCATTCAATCACTTCTCATATGAGGTCATCTCAAAGCACATGTAGTACGAACACATAATGGATTTCTAAACACTCTGCGTCATATATTGGGCATGTCACACTCTAAATATCATATAAACCTAAGTTCAGTCGCTCTCCGAGCACCTTACCTCTGCACCACTTGAAGTCATACTCTAAGATCCCTTCTACAGTTCACATGTTTAGCTACAAACAGGCTTATTATAAAATTTTGACATACTTCATAATCGATCAACTCTGATCTAATCTTGGCCTCCAAGCTAAGGCAACTCTTAATTATGCATATTAACCTTCCTCATTCCTCCAAGCATGAAAGCGATCAATCACAAACCTCAGTTATGTGACACGACCTTTAAGTCTCATTTTGTGTGCTATCACAGTACCAAGCGATTACCCATTTGAGAGGGTTAATCAAAGTCTGGTAGCATCTCACATATCCAATACCAAACATATAATGAGAATACAAATATAACCCATTAATCACAACATGTTCTCACCATCCACACAAATCAAATTCTATGGAATCCCATACTACTCATATGTGTTTGGAGCATATATCCATACAAAGGCAATTGACAAGCGGTCACATCGCTCGTAGAAATATGCCTCAAAATAATTTAATTATGTTTAATACTCTCTTAAGTGAAGCAATAATTGGTATATGTATGCTTGGTCCTCAAGCAATGTTCAGCGCCCAAAGTATATACCAAAGTGAATTTATTATCATAAAGATAAGAATAATCTCATAAAAGTGCGCACAATGTGCATCCTTTCAAGATACCAGATTGCCTCCAATAAATTTCAGACCACTTTATTAAGATATCTAAATATCCACTTGATTGTATCACGATATTGGTGTCAAGGATCACTTTGATATCCACTCACCAATAATCTAATTATCAAGCAAAGTATTAGTCGAGTACACACCATTGCACATCAAACCTGCTACACCGCTTGCGTAATACTAGCTAGCATTTTTTTTTCTATTTTTATTTTTCGGTATTTTAATCTACCTAAGAACATAATCTTTGACCAAGAAGTGTTAATAGGATTGGTAAGATGTGCGTAAAAACTCAGTATAACAATACCAAGTATACATCTACTTTTTCTCTTTCCATTCAAATGTAAAGGACAACCACTATTAAGTGGCAACAACTTCATTCTCTTTTAGCAAACACATTATTTCTATATACATTATGTTGACATATATTCAGTATATTATTCGACCATCATAATCCTACCAGAGGATAGCTCGATAAAATCGATTGCACCATTATTTGGATGATAATTCAAGCTATAAATGAAGCTTCTTGATCAGCAATCTTTGCTCTCTTATCCCACTTCTTAAATTCATTAGGCAACCCACATAGATCTCTTTGTCCACTCCTTATTCATATATGTCAACCATAATAATCCAGAACAAACCTATACGAAAATGGCAAATCAATAGCATATTGGCGAATTCAGGTAATCTCACCACTTAAGAAGAACATGTCAAGACAGTTACACTCTTCTATTAGGCATAAACATTTTGCTCTTAGTCCAGCTATATACATGTCAAACAATTATCTATTTCGCACTTGACTTCTACAAACCACATGTTTCTAATAATCTTGCACCTAGAATGAAGATCAACCAACTTAAAGACTTTATTTTTAATTATTAGTCTCATATTTTCCTTCATAGAAGCTACTCCCTTAAAGCATTAGGTAAAGTCAAAAGTCTAAGTTAACTCATCAACATTTACAAAAGTAGTAATGAAGGATACCCACTCAATCTCATATAGACGATGCAGAACTTTCTCATGTTCACTCCTTCTTACTTATAGAACTTGAGAGTCCTTTTTCAAGTGAGACACTCCCACTGACTTTAGTCGCTCCCACTATCCCAATGATTATTGGATGAGTTTAAAATACATCATCCTTGTTAGAAAATTGAGCACATCCTCAAGGATCTTGCAACTCGTATAGCATAAGATTTTATTTGACTTCTCATATGCTCATAAATCCTGCTTGAGAAATATACATAGTGCAACTTAATTTCTGTCATTTCTCCATCAAGGTGTTCATCATCTTGAGAACACACCTTCTTGAACTTACATGGGCACATACCGACTAATTTGGGTTTGTTGCCATGTTAAAACTCATATAAGGTTAGAGAATTTACTTGGAGGTATATTTTTCATTATGTAGGCTGCAATCAAGATTGCATCGTCTGAATTGAGATACATATCAATTTGCGCTATCATAAATCTAGTTATTTTGAAGTGTTTGATTCATCCCTCTTTGCGAGCTCATTCAATGTGAAATATTTAGAATCATCCTTCAAATTACAACTCCATTTTCCTCACACATGTGTCCAAATTAATTAGACTGGTTATTCTCACTTTCTATTAGTTCATTAAACCTCTATGTTCATACTCCCTATGGTTGTTCTCTATCTCTATCAAGAATCGCTCAAAATAATTTGGCACTTTTGAGTACTGAGAGTGGGAATGTACTCATGTATAGTGCGAACAACAAAGAAAGGAAAATAGAATGCACCATTAAGTGCCTCATACTATGAATCTGCATGCATCTTAGTAGACTAGCTCTAGAGGAAAAATAGCTATTTTTCTTTTATTCAACAGGCTTTTCCCGCTAGAAAAATTTGTGCAGAGAGAGGTTGACCTCAGCAAGTTAGCTAATAAAGCCTTCTCCAGCTAATATAGTCATCATTATAGCCTCGCATGTCACGATATAATTAAAACATAAATATATGGAAGAAGTATAAGAAATACTATCTTAAGATAATTATATCACAAAGAAAAGTAACCTATTATGTAAACGTTTCTCACATGAAAGATGGAAAAATCTACTCACTCAACTAATGTCTTAAAAGTGTATCAGTTCAATAGACTATTTCAAATCTAGTACCTTTTGCACATATTTAAGGAGTAGCTCACACCAATTATTGAGATTGAAAATTAGATCATGCCCTTTGCTGAGCTTGAGGTGGCACTTCGTACTCATAATGGCTCCTCTTGTAGCCATTTAAACAGACATGGTTGTACAACACTCGATAATAGTATGCTCAATCTCCAATGTCATGCTATGTTACACCAAGTTCTGCTATCCATCGAAGGAGAGAATTGAGAACATTAGCAAATAAGAGAGCTTTAAGTAGTCAAACTTTATCTTAGTACAATTACGAGCGAAGTGACCGGTCTCATCATTGCACTTGACATTTGTTGGCTCTCAGTTGCCTATATTGCTAAGGTGACACATCTTGTCACTTTATTGGATCAA
The DNA here is from genome assembly GCA_019321725.1 of Paulownia fortunei. NCBI lineage: Eukaryota > Viridiplantae > Streptophyta > Magnoliopsida > Lamiales > Paulowniaceae > Paulownia > Paulownia fortunei. The sequence continues at coordinate 14,254,272 of CM033105.1, read as the reverse complement.
TTTATGGTTCTAGTTTTTAACTTTTGCTCTTGTCAGGTTATAATTTATTTGTTCTAACATTCACCAAAGTTGCTTTATGTTGGTAGCATGAGCAAGAAGTGGAACTACTTATGTATGTTCAGACTCTCAATAATTAGCTTCAAATTAGGCCATTTTTTTGAACAAAAAATCTAGTTAGTAGAACACAAACTAGAAAATTTGATAAGTCACCTCAAACAGTGACTTATGGATAACTAGAATTTTTTACTTATAAGAGAGCTCATATCATATAATAGAGCTTAAACTCTTTAATTAAGTCTTCATGTTTGCAACTTAAACAAATTAAAGCGCAAACTTTCTTCTTGATCCACTTGTATATTGTCAGCATCTAAGTCACGATAATATTGGGCAACTTAAAGTTTTGGGTTTGCGGCTTAAACAAATTAAAGCACAAACTTTACTCTTAGTTCACTAGCATATTGTCACCGTCTAAGTCGTGATAATATTGGACAACATGTTTATTTTCATGCTCAATTGGCTTAAAAACTTAAAACTGGTGAGTTGGTCAAAGATATCTAAATTAATTGTGCAAAATTTAGATACTGGTTTAATATTTTATTATAGATTCAAGTAAATACTTTATTATTCCTTTATACTCATCAAAATTGAAAATTTTGCAACTCAAGATAGTAATCATCTCCTACTGAGTTAAAGGCATAATAAAAATTTACCAATCATGAATAAAAATGACAATTATCATGCAACTATGTAATATGTATAATAGAGTTTAGCCCTATATGGACTACATTGACATTTGATGCATCATGATGAGATAATTTTGGCCAATGGTCGTAAAATAAAAAATATCCCCATAAAAATAATGATACATGGCCTCCAAAAATGGTCCAGTAAATACATGCCTTGAAAATAATAAAAATAATTATATTGATTCAAGGCATGCTACATCAATATATTCAAAAATAAAAAATTAGGTTATCTCCTATAAAAATACGCAATAATATAAAGCAATCAACACTCAATTTATATGAGCATCCAAATGTCAATATCCATTCATTCATAACATATATCAATTCATATCGCATCAAATAAATTAAAATTGTATTACAAAATAATCATGCAACTCATATAGAACATATTAATCATATAAAAATATTTTTGCATGCATTCTAATGTGCTAGAATTTTCTGAAAATAATACAAGCCAAATGTGCCCTTAGCCACTATAGCAGGCTATCTCTCACGAGCTGTTTGCTCAGCTCAAGCCTCTACCTAAGTCGAGCTAAGGTGTTGTTTTTTTTTTCTTGTTTTAATTTTTGGAATTTTTAAAAAATCATGCCAAATGCAGCCTTAGCTGCGTACAGCCACTTAGGTGCCACCTAGGCCCCACATGTGCACTAACTCACCATTGGCCACGTCAGCCCTCTAGTGCCTTCTCCATCGTCGATGACTTTTCCAGCGACGTTTTTCCAACAAATTTTAATTTCTGATCAAAACTTTAAAAATTTATATCTCACTCATTGTAAGTCCATTTTTATGAATTTTATATCATTTCAAACCTCTTTTCATGATCTATAATATAAAAAAAATGCAATAAAACAGCAAAAAAATAGGTTCGATTTTTTAGTAAAAAAAAGGTCTCATACTAAAAAGTGATTTTCTCTGAAATCGCTCATCCATTTTCACCAAAATTAAACCACATGATCTACAAACTGAGATCTACGTATGGTGAAAATTTTGTGAAAAAAATATGATGCTTTAAAAAAATTTAGGCATAAAATTATATTAATAAATTTAATCATTCAGAAAACTAGCGAGAACTAGCCGTATTGACTCTGATACCACTAATAGCAAATGCTACAACTTTAAGGTTGCAAACCCAAATGCAAGTTGTATTAAGTAATAAATTTCTCGTGAGTCCGAGGTCGATCTACATGGAAGTTATTTGAAGAATTCAAGTTTATATTTTTAAAAAGATAGAGTTTATGTGAATCAAAATATATGAACAATTAATGTATGTTGTAACTAAAGAAAAATTGAAGTAATGAAAGGAATGATGATTAGGGATCCACTCTTGAGTTTTGGATAGAAAAATGGTTATTTATTCTTTTTACCTCTATTAATTGCCACAATTGGAATCCATACATAATTAAGGTTCCAGTGGAAAGATATTATCAAATAACTTATGCAATAAGGTAATCATGATATTGTCTTACTATTGCAAATTGTCTCTTAACGCCAACACTTATTTATGGAATCAAGCATTTATGCACACCTTCGTCAACAACAAATTAAGATTTCACATTAGCAGTCAGTGGGGTAAAATTGTACAATATGCTAAATGAACCCAAGTATTTGTTGTGCCATTAGAGATACATAAATCAAAAATTACCACAAACAAGTGGGGTTTAGATAAAAAATAAAAATAATAATACAACATACTTAAATATTTTCTACACTTATAACCATTCCTCTTACTCCATCAAGAGGTTTACCCTTTTTCTCAACAAAATAAAATTTAGAAAGACATAATAAAAGTAGGAAAGACTAAAAATATAAGAGAAACTAGAGAATGTATATCTATTACTACTAGAAAACTTACAATACTAGAAAATATACGAACTAGATAACTTAGCCTAAAGAAATCCTCTACCCCCCTTCTCTTACAAGCTTAATACATGGCCTATTTATTGTACTTGAAGTAAGCTAGAGCCAAACAAATAATGGAGGGGTTAATCAAGTGGTATACTAGTTGCCAAGAGTTAGTAAGTTGTTATACTAATTTCTCACCCATTGCATTAAATTGCATTTTTCGATCAGATACATCTCAATTTTGAAGATGCATAAAGAATACAAATTATAGATCTTTTGGTTTTGATATATTTTTATATATCGTTTGTCAAATTTGGTGGTCAGATAAAGGATATATGGTTAAATTACCGAGTCATGTCCAAGAGCCATCCTTTAATAGTAGCAGCAATTTGCAAATTATGTTTTTACCATCTTAACACATTTTCACATCATTATGTCTTCAGTAAACTTCTTTATTTACTTCTTTTATATAACATATTCAAATTTCAATCCAAAATAAACTTGGGCTCAAGAGATATATCACAATTGATAAAATAAGTCAATACTGGGCTGAACTCTGATCTAAATTTTGGTGATCCATTTTGTGCAACTATTTGGATGAATTTTCTGTTATCATCAAAACTGAATTTGGCTAAGCTTCCAACATATAAGTTGTACCTCTATCTCTTAGCTTTCAAATGAAATAAGCTTCAGGTCCATAGAGCTTTTGATCATGAAGTTATGCTCAAATTACAAACACTACACAAGTTTGGAAACATGCTTCCATTTATTCCCTAACACAAAACATTAATAAAACAATAATATTAACAACAATAAAGTAAGAAAAGTATAAAGGATGTGATACAAAAATATGTCAAAATATGCACTTATCAAATTTCCCCACACTTTACCCTTGCTTGTCCTCGAGCAAGCCAAAAACAAACATAAACTAATCCACTTTCGTAGGAAATCATGATTGCATTTAGTATATGCAACAATAAGCCTTTAAACCCCTAGGTGGCCCATAGAGGATGAGTTATAATCTCGTGAAGGTTTCCAGCAGTGATACCCACAAACACCTATAATAATTATCTTCCAAATTTTATTATCATGAAGCAACAAAGTAATATGTAAATAAAATCAAACAAGTGTTGAGTTTAACTCTTAGTCATTAAAAAATCAATACATTTCCACAATAAGCATACTTAAGTGTGTGTGTGTGGATAGTTAATATCAATAGTGATGAAACTATGCATGCTTTAAATGAGTGAATTCTCATAAAACCTTACAAAAACCATCACCCAATCTATAACAGAAAAGTTAAACATCATAGGCTCTTCCTTTGGTGCAAATCTCCACTATACTGAAGACACCATACGAAATCAAAAGGTCTTCAACAAAGGTTGTAATGAGGCCAAAGGGTGGTGATGTAGCTAAGAAATAAAAGGATAGGATGCAACGAAGGTTCTAAAAACTTAATGGAATTAGAGACATAGAATTTATCGATAAAGAATTCTCAAACTCCACAAATTTCACACTAGGGTCTATTGTTATTGAATTGGACCCCTCTTATTCATTTTGCAACATCTCATTTTTAGTTGCAACTTGTAGCACTTTGCAATATTTTTTTTCTATTTTTTTATTTTTTGGTTTTTTTTCTTTTTTTTAAATAGAAACTCCCCCACACTTATCTTCTATTCCAACTTGAATTTCTTTTGTAAGTTCAAGCTGTTAATTGAATGTCTCTTAAACTCCAATTATTTTTAGAACAAGGGTTAGATAATAGTGTATTTAGGTTAGGTAAAAAGATATGGTTACAAAAAAAATATTTATCTATTGAAAGGCTCAAAATGGTTTACTAGGGAGATGTTTTCTTGGCACATCATATAGGGAACAAGATGATTTGACAATGGTACTAGGAAGCCTAATGCCTTAATCATTTTTTTAGTGGTGCACTATCAGTCATTCGCTTCAACAGACCAAAAGTAAAAGTTCTAATATTCAAGCCCCTTATGTTGAAGAAGCAAGTGATGATTAGAGCAAGGGCATAAGAACTATCTACTTTGACATGATTGTCTTCACACTATATAACGTAACTATTTGTACAAAATAAAATTTGAGTATAATTATCGCAAAAATATGTTAACCAAATAACAACATCAAAGTCTAAAACAACACCCATCATCAATCAAACCATATTATTCCTACTTAATTTTAATCATTGAAGTTGGAAGAACCTCTATGACTCAAAAAAAATAATTGATAATTCACAAACATTTGTTAAAAACTTTAGAAACCTGCCATGTTATGCAAAAAATAGGGATGCGTCTCAAGAGTATTACAATTACCCTTTACTCAGCCACCATTTTTCATGCTTTTAATGGATCCATAAAAAAAACACGCTTGAATTTTTTTTAAAATATAAAAACACATTGAACACACAAGTCATGATATCAACTATCCTTCCCCCCAACCTAATCGAGATATTGTCCCCAATATCAAAAATAGATAGGAAAGTAGAGTTTAAAAGATATCACCTGAAGTGTGGCTAATAAAGCTGAAACAAAAAAAAATACATACTATTAGATAAAATCATTAACAATAAGTATCACAGACTCAGAGTCAAATTTAATTTGCGTTTTCGAACATTGTTCCTGTTGGACCAATCCACATTGGCCAAGGCTGGATTAGGTTCTGGCACATATGCTAGAAGTTAATCAATCAGCTGGTTAGGTGTTGGAGCAGAAATGAGGATTCTTCTCGCAGACGATGAAATAAAACCTTTTTTCACAGCATGATCTACAAAAGATAGCAAACCATCATAAAAATCATTAACATTAAGAATATCTATAGGTTTTTGGTAAATGTTGAGTTATTTTCAGGAAACAACTTTGAATAATTCCTCTAGTGTACCAAAATCGGCAGGTAGAATAATGCATTGTTTAACATGTTAGGCATTTTGTCCTGAATATGTGACACTTTTAGCTTATCTCCAATGGTCATACCTGTGATATTCTGTACTGTTAAAGATTTTGGGTTAACTCCCAAAACTTTAACACCTCCTACATAAGCAGAAATAACAACACTCCCCATTAACCCCAAAATGCCTCCCCTATATACTAAATGAATTTTTCTCTCTACTAAAATTCTACCAAGATTATTGGTTACCCCTATAAACTTACCATTTTTTCAAGATTGGATCCATAGAAAATACAAATGCAATTAAATTTGCGAGTTGAAGAAACTTTTATTTTTTTTAATTTTTTTCTTTTTGAAAATAAGTTGTGCAAAAATAGAGTGAGTATGGTGATATTTATTAAGGTGTGAATAGGGAATGTATTTATTGCATGTTTTTTTTGTCAAAAGGTTGAAAATAAGGACGCATACAAAATTTAAAAATTACCTACTTACATGTGAATGTACATGTAGTTGTAATTATGGCTCACATCTTCCTTTGGTTTTACATCCAGTAACGGTTTAAACATCCTCTATGGGTCGAGGATATGCTTCCCATTCATTTTTTTTATAAACTAGCAAACATGGTCTTTTAATGTCAGATTCCCAAGACTATAAAACTCATATTCATTTCAAAAATGATCTCATAAATCAAGAATTGCACGTTGTACCAATCCACATGAATGTATCTCAAGAGTCAATATAATATGATCTAAAGACTCCTTACTCAGTCCATCCATAATGAATTCAAGTTTCTCTTCTCGATTTTTAGAAACTATTCCTAAAGAACGACAGTTTTGTTGCAAGTCCATCTAGCACAATTGTGACAAACTTTTATTTTTTTTGCCCTTCGTTTTTTTGAATATGTACTTTTACCAAAACCAGGCATGTATCTAGTAAGCAAATTTGGAAACTCATGTGAAAACTCACTTGTTCTTACCTTTGCTTCAATTATCCATCGTATGTCCTCGGGGATGCCCTTGTGCATAAGCATTCTCAATCTTTCAGTCCTGATTTTATAAATTTTTATAATTGCATTTTTAGGAAGAAAAGGAAATCGCTTCTTAAGAGTTAGAAAAATGTAACCTATTTTGAAAAGAACAAAAAGAGATTGAGAAAAACAAAAAAAAAATTGTACAAAGATTTCAATTATTTGGGAAATTGACAAGTCCAACTTTTATAGCCACAGAGTACCGTTATCCACCATTTAACTAGGAAAAAAATAAAAGAAAGAAAAAAATAAAACTTTCAAAACAAATAAAGTCAGAAAAATGAGTATATACAGCAATAATCATAACAAGAGTTAGAAAGAAAAAGAATTTCCTCTTGTAAAAATTGATTTTCTGGAAGTTGTTCAACTCTTTATTCATTTACTTTGAATATGTTACTATTTCTAAGATTATCAATGTCAATTGCCCCGTAAGGATATACTTTTTTTACAACAAAAGAACCACTCCACCTTGATCTCAATTTTTCACTAAACAAATGCAATCGAGAATTATAAAGCAAAACCTTTTCACCAATCTCAAATATTTTTCTTGAAATTTTATTATCATGAAAATCTTTTATTCTTGTTTTATAAATTTTAGAATTCTCATATGCATCATTTCTCAATTCTTGAAGTTCATTGATTTGCAATTTGTGTAATTTTGAAGTTTCATCAAGGTTGAAGTTAACCATTTTGTTTGCCCAATAAGCTTTATGTTCAAGTTTAACAGGTAAATGACAAGGTTTTTCATAAAATATCCTATAAGAAAACATGTCTAATGATGTTTTAAAAACAGTTCTATATGCCCAAAGTGTATTGGTAAGTCTAAGAGACCAATCTTTACGGTTTACGTTAACTGTTTTCTCCAAAATTTATTTTATCTCCCTATTTGCAAGTTCAACTTGTCTATTTGTCTGAGGGTGATAAGGAGTTGCAACTTTATGTATGATTCCATATTTTCTCATTAAAGTTTCAAAAACTGTTGTTACAAAAATACTTTCCCCCATCACTGATAATAGATTTAGGAATTCCAAATCGACTTCAAATATTTTCTTTCAAAAAATTTATCACTATTTTGAAATCATTGTTTCTACAATGAATTATCTCGATCCATTTTGAAACATAATATATGGCAGCTAATATGTAAATAAAATCAAATGATAATAGAAATGGCCCCATAAAATCAATACCCCAACAGTCAAATATTTCAATAACTAGGATAGGGTGTAGGGGCATCTTATTTCTCTTTGAAAGGGACCTTAACTTTTGACAATTTTCACAACTTTTATTGAAAGTGTAAGTGTCTTTGAAAAGAGTTGGTCAATAAAATCCATATTGCAAGATTTTTGCAATAGTTTTCTTTATAGAAAAATGACCACCGAGTCATGTCCAAGAGCCATCCTTTAACAGCAGCAGCAACTTGCAAACTATGTTTTTACCATTTTGACATATTTTTACACCATCTTATCTTCAACAAACTTGTTTATTTATCTCTTGTGTATAAGATATCAAATTTCAGCCCAAAATAAATTTGAGCTCAAGAGATATAACCCAATTGGTAAAATAAATCAATATTAGGCTGAACTCTGAACCTAATTGATAATCCATTTTGTGCAACTACTTGGACGAATTTTCTACAATCATCAAACTGAATTGGTTTAGTTTCCAACATAAAAGTTCTACCTCTATCTCTTGACTTTCAAATGAAATAAGCTGCAAGTTCATAGGGCTTTTAATCATAAAGTTATACTTAAATTACAAACACTGCACAAGTTTGGAAACATGCTTCCATTTATTCCCTAACACAAAATATTAATAAAATAATAATATTATCAAGAATAAAGTAAGAAAAGTATAAATAATTTGATACAAAAATATGTCAAATATGCACTTATCAGCAAATGAGCAACAATAATATGAATCAGGTATTACCATATACACTGCGGATTGTCGATCCATGTGTACCGGATCAAGCTCGTCTACAGTCCTATTTTGATTGAATCACGAACATGTATATTTCTTGAATCAAGTACGAAAATGTTGTTATCATTGGTGGTAGATAATTACTAGAGCTACCCATTCAATTACATGTATCAATTACTTGGAGTCTATGGTGATGCTCCAAGAAAGACGTAGAGAGAAAAATAGGTAGAAAGAAGAATATGGAGAGAGTCATTTTGGAAAAATATAATTCACCTATGTGTTTTTGTTTGATGGAAATTTGATATATATTCCTACACAAGAAAGAGTACCATACCAACTAGGAAATTCAATCTCACCCAAATTATGGAGTTAACATCCAACTAAAATCAAATGGGTCAAGAGTCCTAAACTGAATCCAATTTTCAACAATGATAAACAAGTCAATGTATTTAAAATGTTATATTTTCTAAAATATGAAATTCAAGTTCGAGTTCAGCAAGCTTATGACTGAGGACTCAAGCTCATGACTCGAGCTTCAGTTAAAATGCTTAAAGTTCAACCTTGGCTGGTTAACGGTATAGCCTCATCTGAAATAGAGCTTTTCTAGGCATCTTAGAGGTTGTTTGTTTATATTTTTTGGGCCATGGTTATATTTCAAGTGTTCTAGAATTAAAGTGTAAAAATAAAAATGGGTTTGGATTGATATATATAATTGTTGATATTATTGTGTTGAAAATAAGAATATATTTAATTTATGTGTTTTCATACTAGAAAAGATTGATTTCTCAAAGATGTACTTGGTTT
>CM033105.1:14115838-14244935 GCA_019321725.1 Paulownia fortunei | reverse complement strand
ATCTCCAAAGAGATGCAAGAGGATCTCAAGGTTGCTTGAGAGGTACCGCAAGATACCATGCAATCCGAGATGAACTCCATGTACTCCAATAAGGTATGGACCTTGGTGGACCCATTAGAGGGTATTGTACCCAATAGGTGCAAGTGGATTTATAAGAGAAAGCTTGGGGTGGACTCAAAGGTAATGTGCACACCATAAGAAAACCTTTTCACTAGTGGTATTGCTGAAATACATAATGATCTTGCTTGCTACGTAATAGGCATCCTATGTAATAGGAATCAAGATTAGAAATGGCAATGGGGTTCAGGTTTGCCCTAAACCCACCTGGAAAGGTAGGTTGTTGTGCAATAATTAGGGTATGAGTCGAGAAATAGGTCAAATTATTTTGGATCGATTGGGTTTGGGTGGGTTATGAGTTTTGCTAGACTCGCCCTATTTTATAAATATATATACCAAAATTATTACTTCGTTTTACCTCTTTCATGTCCCTTTTCTACTTTTCTTTTTTTCTTTTGTCCTTTTTCTTTTTTTCTTTCTTTTCTTTCTTTTGAACCATGTTTGATATCTTCTCTTTTTCCTTCCACTTTTCTATCATTTTATTTATATTCTCTTATCTTTGAACATAGTTTTCAACCATCTCAACTATCCTCTCTCCTCCAGCACCACCTACTCCATCAGCTTGCTCATATCTAGTCGCCAACTACATTAGCAACCGAAGCCATTAACACCTTCAACCCAACCAACATATCTTAGATTTCATCATGTTTTAACCTATATACAGTTGTCTTCAGTTTATTCTATTTTTACCTTTCACTTTCCAAATTTCACCTTTAGCCCACTACCATCCCAAACTAATAACCCATCTTCCACCACCTGTTATTCTCAACAAATAAGTTTGGTTGGTTTTTTTATTAGCCCTATTTGTTAAAGATCAGGGGGCAAGTTTTAGGTTTGGGAAAATGTGGAGTAGGGTTGGTCTCTAGTTTGCTCATCAGGGCGAGTCTTAAATTTAGCCAAACCCACCCTATTGCTATGTCTAATCAAGATCTTAAGAGATAGATCCAAAAGGACGCTAAAACTTTATAATACATGTACATATATAAAATGCTAAAGAGATTATAATAGAAGGATCTAAGAGAGGATTATTTCCAATGAACCATGGAATTTTTCTTTCAAAGTTTATGTCCCCAAAGATAATAGAGGATAAAGAAAGAATGACTCACATACCTTATATATCCATGATTGGAAACTAATAAGTTGGTTTTATACCAATAATTCACATACCTTTTGATTAACATTTGTTTGTTTTCAAGTGTTTTTGTTACCTTTTATGCATTTAGTTTGAGATCTTGTAGGTAATGACAAAAGGAGAAGAAAATGGAAAGAAACCAAAAACTTGGTTGAAATGCTGAAGAATCTGAATTGTGGTGCGACTAATGACAATTTTTGTATTTTAATCATACCTCTCTACTCAAATATACTTTTGACTTGATTCTTAAACCAATGGAAATCTAAGAGGTATATCTATAACTTTTATGTTTACCATCAAATCCAATTCTATTGATTTTAATAGCCAGCACCGAGCTGTAATTTTCTAGGATGACACATCTTAGTTTTTTAGGCATAACTCTGCCATAGATGTCATATTTAGTTTATTCAAGTTCATATAGAAATCGAAGACATAGAGCTACAATTTATTAGAAGATATCAAAAGCCAATTCGTCATTGAAAGAGGTAAAAAATCAGTTGTAAGAGGCTAAATAGTGTAAAAGTACTGAGGGAAAGGAGGGAAAAACAGCAGTAATAGCACCTAGACACCAAAACAGGGTGCCTAAGCACCATCTGAGGCTGCCAAAACAGAATGCAAGGTGCCTAGGTGCCAAAACAGGGCGCCTAGGCACCATCCTGCTAACCAAAAAGATACTGATGTATTTTCTTTGCGACAAGTGGCAATGGATCATGAATTTTGGCTTTTTTATGAGATATACAATTAGATACACTTATACATCATTATCCATGTGATGCGCTAGTGGATACACTAAATTGGTGGATAGAAAAAGGAGAAAAGCCAAGAAAAGGGGAATAATTTCAGGTGTTTTTTGAAGAAAATTCAAGAAAAGTAGAAGGATTTCAGGGTTTCTTTTGGAAGACTCTTGGGGAAAGAATCATTGAGGAGAAGTTTAAAAGGAGAAAATCAACATCAACCAGGGGGGGAGGGGGAGAGGAGGATTGGTTCTTGGAACCAAAGGCAACCATTCTTGGAGATAAGGAGAGCTCCAACCATTCCTTCCACTTCACAAATTAGTGAACTATTTCCATGTTCTTTCTTATTTATTTCTTGAAGTTGTATTTATCCATGGTGAACTAAACTTTTCTTTCTAGAGAATGATGTAACCTTATTTGATCTTATATTTTGAATTCTAAATAATATTAGTTCAAGTTATTCTTCTTGTCTGTGTTATCTTGTTTAGTATTTCATCTTGATTAATTGGCCACTAATTGAGATTATTTGGCGTATGAGATTCGACACTCGAGAGAGAAAAGATTATACATGATCATAGGGATAACATAACCTAGGAATCATAGAGTTGAGAAGCTTGTGAAACCTTTAAAATTTTGAAGAAGGATTTATTGAACTTTTGTAGAGTTTTATTCTTGAGTTTTTATAGAGGTATTAAAATTCATGTTAGAACTCATAGTCAATTCGACACTCGAGGGAGGGAATTGATGAGTTTAGAAATTCTTAACTTACATATGTTGTTAACTTGAATTGGTATATTTTGGAAGAAAGAACATATGTGATAATTAGGTGAGTCATTCCTCTAGAATATCTTGCTCATAAGGTGTTTGTTATATTGTTTCTAAAAACTCCACTCTTGTATTTGCATTTTTATCTTACTTTAATTTATTTTTCAATCATCATTTAATCTTCTAGATAAAAGTAGGACCATTTGAACTATGATACTTAATGTAATTTTTTATTATAATCCCTGTGGATACGATACTCAACTCATCGTTGTATTAAAACTTGATACCGTGTACTTGCAGTTTGTAAAATATTTCACGAACAGAAACATAATATATTAAATGATATTTATGAGGCTTGTTGTTGCATATGCTCTGAATGTGACAAGTAGATATTAGTCCATCCCAAGGGTAGAGCACTAAAAAGATATAAAGTCGATCTTAAAGTACAAACGAAGGACATAAAATGTCTTATTGAGAATTAAAACTAGAATGCTTAACTAGTTTTATTTTTGAATCTGATCTAGATGACTCAAAATCTATGTTTGGGTTTGTAATCAACTTAAATATGGTGCAATTAGCTAGATGAGTTCCAAGCAAGTGACGATCGTGAATTCCACCACTGAGATTGAATACATTATGGTATGTGATGCTGCAAAGGAGGTTGTTTGGATGCAAAACTTTATCCAATAGTCGGGTTCTAATTTCTTGCATTATTGATTTAGTTCTCGTGTATTATGATAAAAATAATGCAATTATGCAAAAAAATGAGGCAAGATCTCATCAAAGCGTCAAGGACATATTGAAGCGATAATACTTGATCCAAGAGATCGTTGGTAGAGGTGAGTCAAATTGAAGAAAGTTGTATTGATAGAAAATTCAGTAGACGTACTAACTAAACTCCTAGTATAAAAGGTATTTGAAAGATATCTTGAGAAAATAGGTCTTGGATAGAAAGGTAATTGGCTCTGGGACAAGTAGAAGATTGTTAAGGTAGTGTCCAACAAGCCAATAGATTGACCATTTTATACTCTTGTAAAAAAATATTATTTTTCAATCCATATAAAGAAATTTGACATTTCTTCTTCTTTATTTGCTTTATTTAAATTCAGATGAATTTTCCTAGATAATACATACCTATGCGACGTGATCGCATTTATGATGGAGATTGTGAAATGTGTATGGCTTTGCTCTTAAATGATTCCAAGCCGAGAATTATTAAGACAGAACATCAATGTTTAGCAAGACTTGGAACATATAATGAATGCTCAAAAGAAAGATGTCTCATTTCATGGATATCGATGTAGAGACACTAACATATATATGTGGGTGCTTGTTAGGAAACCAGTACATCAAACAACCCCACTCGAAAATTTCTAATTGAAAATATAATATTATCGAATATGTAATTTTTATATTATGGTAGTGTATGAATTAGTTCCTAAATTTTCAATATCATGGTAATCTTGTGCTAATTGGTTATACTTTGATTTATCATCCGTTGACAGGATAATCATAAAAAGAATATTTTGGGTACAATTTATTTATGTATGAAAGTTATAAGTTTTTTTAATTTCATCGTCTAGTCAAGTAAATAGAAATAAACATATAGTTATTAGGTTATTTGACTTTCGACTAATCATTTATACCCAAGGCTCAATTGGGAAATTAATTGACAAAAGGACTGTACTTGCATGGTACTCGTAATAAGAGAGGCTCGGTACTTCACCTATATTTAGGTATTTGTGAAGTGCTCATTAGACACTAACTATGATTGGTGGTTTATTAGAATTAAGGGGTTAATTCTACAACTTTAATTAGTTGGGTTAATTTTAGTTATTCAATTAAGTTACAAGAATTATGAGCCTACTACTAATTTATTGATGAACCAAAGAGGTCACATCCTAACTTGAACAAGTCCATTTCTTGCTAAGGAAATAATTTAATTATTGGACTAAGTCGATAAATGTGATTGATTAATTTATTATGATTCAATTAATTCAATTGTTTGATTAATTTAATTAATTGATGGGATCAAGACCTAATGAGATTAGGGAATCTTATTTGAAATAATTAGTTAATTAATTGAATCAATTAATAAGTGAGCCTTTAATATATCTATATGATGAATTAATTAAGTTAATTGATTAGATCAACTAAATAGACCTAATTAATTATAGGTCTAGTTTCAATAGGTATGGGCATAATGAATCATGGTTGAATAGGAATTGAATGGAATATCTAATCCTAAAGGCAATTTTAAGTCTCCTTAAAACATAAAAACAATACCCTAAAATAGGTGCAAATAAACTAGGGATAGAGTCCTGTGAGGATAGGACTCGGGGCCTTATAAAAGAGGTCTAAACTGAGGCCCCATACACATGGTTTATACACACTTTAGAGAGCAGTTTTTTTTTTTTTTGAAATTTTGAGTTTTTCCTTCCCAAAAATCAGCCCCCAAAATGTGTGCAAACCCACCCCAAAATTCGTCCACTCCTACTTCCTCATAGTATTGATTTTGTGTTCTTAATTTAGCCCTCTTTGATTTAGGAATTCAAATTTTATATCTGCACACAAAAGAGTTCTGTCTCATTGTTCCAACATTCTAAACCTATATACCTTAGATACGAATTAACGAATTAAACCTACTACCACAAGTTTAATTATAAATGGTCATTTAAGGTATGGATGTACTTAGAGGAGAAATAATTAGAGCTCTAATGCGAAAAAATTTAATCTAAGAGTTTCAATTTCATAGAAATTCAAGAAATCACAAATTTTATAGTGGAAGGTAGAGAACGATTCAGATCGTGTTATTGTACTCTACGCTTAGTCAACCGCTTGTATGTAAAAATCCAATCTTCCCACACAAGAATTAAATTATGTAGTATTAACAACAGATATGCAGAGTTTAAATTATGAATGCCATGATTATGTGTTTTAAAAATTTTAATTTTTTTTACAACATGTATCCTCGCGTCTATGCAAACCTAATAAATGAATTTTTTGTTGGCCACTCATAAACCTTCATACTAATTAAGTTGCATAAATCAAAATATAATTAATCAAGCACAAGGTTAATATAGTATCTCAAATTTGAGGACTAATCTTACATTATCATAATGAAGAAATTCCATATTCAGTAATTAATATTTTTTAATTAGGAATTTTTTAATAGTTTGTTCAGTAAATTTTTTGTCTAACAATCACCTGTATACATGTGCACTAGTGTCTCTACATCAAAATTCATGAAACAAGACATCATCCTCTAGAGCCTGCAAGTCCATCCTAATACTTAATGTCCCATCTCAATGATTCTGTTACTTGAAATAATTTAAGATCAAAACTATAGAGATAAATTTTATGTTCCCATCATACGCATGACCGTCTCCTGTAGCAATATAATTCAGGGACTTGATCCAAAATTTAATGAATTTACAAATAATGATGAATATTGCCTAGTTAATAATGTTGAATGAATAAGAATGTTTATCACAAGAGTAATAAATACTCCAATTCAGTTGGCTTGCTCGATACTACTATGGCAAAGTTATGGAGTAATAAGTACTAGGCTATTAGAGTTTCATCTATTATTATATACCCTAGGCTTAATTAGAACAGTCAATAATATAAGGAGTGGACTTGCATAATAATCGTAATTGAAAAAAGTTCACTTCATTATTCAATTATGTCTAGGTTTTTATTGCATGTTACTAGATGTCAACAATAATTGATAGATATTTTAATGAGTTTAATTCTAAAAAGAATAATTAGAGAGTCTAATTAATCAAAAGAATTTGATTGCTCAATCAACTCAAGACTTGTGAGCCTAAGATTAACTTATTGGTGAACCTATAAAGTCATATATTTAATCAAATAAATCCTTTCTTATTTAAGAGAACTAATACAATAGTTTGAATAATTAATTAGATTAATTAATATTTTAACTATTTGAATCAATTAATTGAATTTAATATTAATTATTTGAATGGGTTTAATCTAAGTAATTAAGTAAGGCCTAATTTAAGTGGAATTGGTTTTGGAAAACCAATGCCCATGGAATATGAGATGTCGTAATACATTAAAAGTAGTAGTATAAGAAAGATTTATGAATTTTGAAAGCTCATTAAAGAGAAACCTTTTTTTACAAGATATGAAATACCAATGCGAGAAATATTTACCTTGAAAGGCATTACTCCGACTTGGAGAGAGAAAAGAGGGACTCGCCACAAAAGGCCAAAAATTAAATAGGATTAGAAGCAAGGTGTTTTCGACTCTCCCTCCGTTCCTCTCTTTATTCTCCTTTGAATCATATTTTTCAAACACAAACACTATCTCCTACATAAAAAAATGAGCTTTTTTGAGAAGAAAATTTAACCTAAAAGGGTGGCTCAATTGTGAAAGAGAGGATAATTATTGTATTAGTTAGAACAAGTGAGAGATTATTATAGTAGTGTCCGACGAGTCAACTAGTGGCGAGCTTTTATACTCTTGTTAAAAAAATTATCTTACTCTTAATATTTATTAATAAAAGGCTTTTTATTTATCTTTAATTATTTTTATCAACTAGATAAAGTCCTAGATCATATATAGCTACAGGACATGGTTGCGCATATGATCGTAATCATGGAACATGCCTCTATAGCTTTGATCTTAAAATAATTTTGAGTTGGGGGTTCATTAAGATAGGATATCAATAAGCCCAATAAACTCGCACATATGATGCATGCTTGAAAATAAAATATCTCATTCCATATATATTGGCATGGTGATGCTATTGCATGTGTGTGAGTGTTTGTTAGAGAACAGTACACCAAACTGGCCCATGGAAAATTCTTAATTGAAAACATTATTTATCAAATGAGAATTTTCAAGTTACGAAAGTATATCTAGTCCTTCGACTTAAAGTACCATAGTAGCCTTATGCACAATATCATATACTTTGATGTATTTTTTGATAGCATGATAATCATAAGGGTTTACGTTGTGTGTATGATCTTTGTGTATTGAAGTTAATGAATGGCCAACAAAGGATCTATTACTTATCTTGTAGAATAGGTAAATCTCATATATTTTTATTATCCTTGATCCTGAAGACCTTGGCTAAGGTAGGATGAAGATTAGACATGAATTTTTCTATTACTTCATCAAAGGATCATTGTGACTTGAAATTAAATCATAGTTATTAAGTCAAAATAGGATTTCGACTAATAATTCATGCCTAAACTTAATTGGGAGATTAGTTGACCGAGGGACTGTATTTGCATGGTACTAGTAATTAAAATAAGTTCGCTTGCTATTTACCTAAGACTAGGTAGTCAAGATGCATTGTTAGGTGCCTTCCTCGACTTGTGAGGTTTTTGGTATTAAAGAGTTAATGGCAAGCGGATTAATTAATTGGGTTAATTAATTAGAATATTAATATATTCATAAGTTGCAAAAGTTTTCAACTCACTGCTAGCTTAGTTGTGAATCTAAAGTGTCACATACAAAATGGGATAATCCACTTCTAATTTATTTTATTAATCCAAGGGGTTGGATTAAGTTAACTAGTGATGATTAATTAACTTGAGTTAGAAATAATTTAAAGAGTTAAATTAATTTATTTAATTAAATAATGAAATTATTTAATTAGGCGTGATTGAGATTACGGGCTCATAGGAGTGACTTAACAAATTAATTAGATCAATTAATTAGCTAGGCATAAATTAATTTAAAGTGTTAACTTAATTTAATGAATTAAAATAATAAAATTATTTAATTGAGCCTAATTTGATTAAGTGACCTTTATTGGAACCAATTAATTAATATATAATGGGATTATTTAATTAGACCTAATCGAGATTAAAGGTTCATAGGAGTGAGTTAACTAATTAACTGGATCAATTAATTAGCTAGGCTTAAATTAATTTAATGAATTAAAATAATAAAATTATTTAATTGAGCCTAATTTGATTAGGTATCCTTCATTGGAACTAATTAATTAATTGATTGGATCAATTAATTAAATGGACTTGATTAATTGATATAGATCAATTTATTAGATTTTTATTTATAAAAGTCCAAACACATGGTCCAACTAGGAGTCTTGAAAAAGCAAGACAAAGATCTTAGTCTTGTATGTAAAGATAAGGATAAGAAAGAAAGGTAGGAGAGTCCTAATAAAATTAGGGTTAGACATCAAGTGTGTAAAAACACACACTTAAGGGGGCTAAAAAATTCCAAGCATTGAGCCTAAAAATTTCGACCTCTTCCCCCTTGTATCTCTCTTTCTTATTGTGTTCTCTCCATCAAAGGCCTTTGTATTAATTTTATTCTTCTAACATAAGTTGTTTTTGGAAATAAAATTGCACTCCAAAATTTAGATTAGTGATAGGGACTTTGATTCACTGGCAAGGATCAAAGGTTCGTGGACTTGCCCGACATGTGGATATACTTAGAAAGAAGGCAAGTGGATACCTTGAGAACCAATTCCAACCCAGGCTTTAGGAATTTGAATTCCTCCACTCCCTATATCAATTGAAGTGCTCTCAGATATAATTTGCAAACTTTGTTTCTCTGTTGTTAAAGAAAATAAATTAAATGTAATCGAATTAATTCGTGCAATTCCCGAGATGCATATTTTGATATGTATGTTTTTAAAAATTTTAATTTTCCATTGCGTTACCCATCATGGGATATACGAAACCCAACAAGTAGTATTGTTGGTTGATGTCCAACTATAGATAGCAATCTTGTGCAGAACTGCGTAGTGCAGAGCCTTGGCAAGAAGTTTCTAGACACTCCATGTTTTCACAATTGTATGTTATTATTCTGCACAAGTGTGTTAGGAAAACAAAGATAGGGAAAATACAATAAACGGTGCAGTAATAAAATTAAGACACAATCAAAGAATGTTGGGACTCTCGAACTTAAATATCCACAAATCAAAGTGTAGCCCTAATTCCTGCCCAAATCTAAAATCATTATCCCTTTAAGACTGTTGACCTCCCATTCAATTTCTAACTCCACATTCATATGTCATTTCACAAAAGGGAGATTATTGAGATATTGGTCATTATCCAAATTTATTTACAAAATCAAATCAATTAGACTGGCCAATCACCACTTAGTGCGTAAATGGAATGTTACTAAAATATGGCTATGCATGATGATATAAACACAGAATGTTTAGGACTTAGAAACCCATCCACGATAAAAACATGTTGACTGACTTCAGAGTGTTCATTCTTAATATCGCAACATCTACAACAACACTCATCCACAAACTACATGAACTGTTAATCATTTTCCCAGATTATCACAACACTTTGTAAAGCACATTAGAATGATGGAAATATCTTATCAAATGCTTTCACTCTAGTCCAGGGTAACTATTATCTCATGGTAAAGGTTTTTCTACATATTCAAATATTGTATAGTATTAGACTACACATAGATAGCTCCACACCATTGGGCAAATAACTTTTTCTATCAAAGGCTTCCATTCATATTCTAAATAAAATCGCAAACATCAATTTTGGAAAAGTTACACAATTAAAGTGCACATCTCTAGAAAATAATTTTGCAAGATGACTCATTGATTTATGAAAAACACATAAGTAGTCATGTAGTGTAATACATTATAACAAATGAATTACTGACAATGAAATGCATGATTTCTTACAATTCTACAAAATGCATGAAAATGTTCTACAACAATTTTGCAACATTAGAGGAGAACTTGAGATACATGATGTATTGCAACACCTGAATGCACACTTTTAACATCACATAGATGCAAGGGACTATTTCAAAGCATTAAACCTTTGATCATCAAGGGCTTTGGTGAAAATATCAGTCAATTCTTCTTCCATTGTAACATAATCAAAGGTCATAACCTTTCTCCTAACTAAATATCTTATGAAATGGTGACGTATGTCTATGTGTTTGGTCCTTGAATGTTGGATAGGGCTCTTAGAGATGTTTATGTAACTAGAATTATCATAGTATACACTTAAAACATATTATATTATCCCATTATCTTCCAACGTTTTCTCTTTGACTTGAGTATATCCTTGAGCCACTAACCTTGCTATATTTCTTGTTATATTACCAAATTCATCAGTTTTATTCTTAAAAATCCATTTAGTTCCATTAACATTGAAATCTTTAACCCTAGGTACCAAAGTCTAAACATCATTCCTAGTGAATTGTTCAAGTTCTTATTACGTAGCATTAATCATAAATTCATCCATTAAAGCCTCTTTCACATTCTTAGGTTCATAGGTAAGATAAAAAAACCTTACCCTGTCTTTGTGATTTACCTTCACCTTGTCCCTTATTCGCAATCTTTCAAAGTTTTTTCCAATGATTTGATCAGCAGGATGGTTCTTCTGGATTCTACTAGATGGTTTTTTCCTGATTATTTCAGAGATATCAAAACTCTTAGTTTCTTCATTAGTATCTGAGAATATTGCAACCTCCACTAAAACATCATAAGATATGGTTATAACTGCTGTGACATTTGGAAAAATAGTTCTGTTGCTTCCTCCTCCATCTAAGAGTTGTATGTCCTTATTCATTTTTGTCTCAAAACTAATGATTTTCTCTTCCTTTGAGTCACGTGAAAAATCATAAAAATTACTAGTTAGCATATTAAAAGACTCCAAAATGGTATGAGTACTCATGTTATAGACTATATAGAATCTGTTATTCAAAGAATATCTAAGGAAGACCCCTTCATCACTTTTGAGGTCAAACTAACCAAAGTGTTCTCGGTCATTAAGGATATAACATGCACATTGAAATAGATAAAAATGATTGAGATTAGGATTTTTATCTTTTCATATTTCATATGGGGTCATTTTAATACTTGACCCTAGGTATACCCAATTAGTGTTGTAACAAACTGTGTTAAGTGCTTCTGTCTATAGTCGACATGTTTCTTGGAACTCAGCATCACCCAAGCTATTTCTTGAAGGATTCTGTTTTTCTTTATACAACACCATTATGTTGTGGTGTCTTAGGTGTAGAAAACTCATGAAAAATGCCATGTTTATCACAAAAGTTAACAAAAACTGAATTCTCAAACTCCTTTCCATGATCACTCCTTATCCTAAAATTTTTACCAATGTTGCATGCTTTCTAATTTTTTAAATCTCACACACAATTGTTTGACTACCAAAAATGTATTAGATTTTTCTTTAATGAAATCAACCTAGGTAAATATGGAAAAACCATCTACACATAAAAAAACATACTTCTTACTACTTGTACTTTCTACTTGCATTAGTCTGACAAGTCTATGTGCAAAAGTTGTAGGCAATATGTTAAACTAGTGTATTACAGTACTTTGTGAGACTCTCTTCTTTGTTTACTATGCTGACATAGTCCACAAACACCAAAACTCTTCTTATTGAGCTTTGGTACACCAAGGACAACACCTGTATTGACCAGTTTGAACATAATTTGAAAGTTCAAATATTCTGGTTTCTAGTGCTAGAGTTCTGTTTTGTCTATTTGGGTGTTGTAACATCAGATCTCAAAAGAGATTTTCAAATGCTGTATGACTGAGGGCTCTTCAGTCCATTATCATAGATTGAAGATGATGGCATATGATCCTCCCAGTTCAGATCATCTATGAATCCCATAGAGAGGGACTACTCATGGCAGTAGTTGAATCCATAGTAGTAGTATTGCAGAGCAGCCACAGAAAGGTGTTTTAAGAATTCCTTGGACTTTAAGAAATTCTTCTTCACTATGTCCTGAGGATAACCAACATGTTTTGCCCGTCCTTAGAGCAAAGGTACTCATCATGGCCTTTCTTGTAGCCTTCAGCTCAAAACATAAGATCAAATAAGGTTACATCATCCTCTAGAAAGAAAAATTTAGATTTACTTATTTTTATTATTTGTCGTGTTTGAATTTTTTGTACCTCATATTCTCAACAAATAGATGTTAGAGCAACAAACCTCAGCCCCTTCTGATGTACTGGGGTTTGGTTCTAAGCTTTACTAATGGCCCAAGTTTTCCCATCTCTTTTGTTCTATATTTCAAAATGTAAAATCTTAAAAATCATAGTTTTTGCTAATAAAACTTTCACCCCCAATCTCTCGCTAATATGTCTTTTGTATTTTGTAATTTATGATATGGAATCCAAAAAATCTTAGTTTTTGTGATCGAAATTTTTCACACTACAAACCCCAAGCCACCCACCCTTCGCTACTCTCGCCTCTATTTAGTATTTAAAGATGTAACATATAGTCTGAAGATCTTGAACTTGTCAAAACGTACTTGTTAAACTCATTAAATATTTGACAAATTTTTTAATTAAACTCTACAAACAAATTATGATCATAAAGCTGACTAATACTTATCAAATTTGTTTTAAGGCCTTACACATATAAAACATTCTTCGACATAGGAAGTCCATCTGCATCTAATGTTCATTTTCCAAGAATTCGTCCTTTGACACCATCCCAAAATCTAACATGTCATTCTTCATGCTTTTAGTAGTCCTTTAGCCTTTCTTTGTCACTTGTCATATGTCTAGAGTAGCCACTATCAAAATATCAAGATTCAATGATGTGTGTGCCACATAATATGTAAGATATATATTTTTTATCTGAATTCTTTGATTAGATTCATTTTTCAAATCAATCTTAATCTTAGGAGTATGTTTTGCAGGGTGTTGCAACACTCTAAAAAATAATGAATTAGTTCGCATACCATTGTAGAAAGCCTTTTTATGTTGAGATATTTAGGCCTGATATGGAAAGATAATTCGTAGTAATGATATGTAGGAACAAACCTTTTGGACTTAGGATTTTGCCTTTTTCGATAAGAACTTCTTGACAGATTCAAGCATTGTTTCAGGAGGATCTTTTTCCTTGACAAACACCATCTTTATGGTTGAGCCCACACATGTGTACCCTAAACCAACACGCTCTCCATTGTGTTATCTTGATGAGAGAATTTCTTCCAATTGAGCAATACCAAAGTTTATCTTACTCATAGATTTTTATATGTTCTCAAGTTCCATCTATACCATGCTTAGTTCCTTGTCCTTTTTTGAAGGAAGGAGGTCAAATTTGGCCACAACAATTTAAGTGCCTTCTTTTTTTTGTCAAGGTAGAAACTTATTTCTCTAGTCCCTCATTGATCTTGCAGATCTTCAACCATTTTTGAAATAATTCTTGGTACATACATTGTATATCTTCTATGCTGGGACCTTCATCATCAAAACTTTTTTCAGAATCAAAATCAGTTAGATCGTCTTTAGATTTTCCAATACCTATCAGAAAACTGAGTTTAGATAGGTTTCATTTAGAAAAAACTATTGAGTCATACCTAAGTGGTGTTGTAATATTGTGAAAAACGCTCCTTATGTTATTTTGTTTCTTCATTCCCTAGATTATTAAGCATAGTGCGACATGGTTGCTGACATGTTCTTCATGCTCATTTTGACTCTTTTCTGATTCTTCATCACTCGAAATGGTGTTAGGTGACTATCTCGTCTTCTTAAAGTGTTGGCAAACTCAGCTTAAATGTGACCATATCCTTCGTATTGTCTATGTTATATCCTTTGCTTTTCCTGGAATTAGAAGGATTAGAATCATTTCTATTTTTCTTAGGTTAGATATTTCACCAGACATTAACGGTTTGTTTCTTTTATTCATTTGCTTCAGGAAATTTTCAACATTTTTTGTACGCAAAGCAAGTGATTATTTCATATAATCATTGCTCTCAAGTTCTGGTTCATTCATGGTCGAGATGGTTTTAACCTAAAGTGCAACACCTTTGTTCTTTTCCCTTTTGTTTTGATTCAAATATAGTTCCAAGATTTGCAAGGCACCCATCAACTCATCTAACCTCAATGTTGCAACATCACGTACTTCTTCTATAGCTGTGACTTTATTTGCGAATCTATCTAGTAGTGATGGTAATGTTCTCCTTACCAGTTTGAATTTACTGTACTTTTCTCCAAGTCATATACTTTATTTGCAATATCACACAATTTCGCATAAACTCTACAATTGTTTCAATTTGTTTCATTCTCAAGTCTTCAAATCTAGTAGCTAGAATCTACAACTTGGACATTCTAATCACTTTGGTTCCTTCGTAGGAATATCCAAGATGTTCTATGCCTCTTTAGCGGATTCACTTGTAGAAATTAGCTTGAATTAATTTGCATCCACAACACTACAAAAGGCATTTAATGCTCTTAAATTGTAGTTTGCAATTTGATCCTCTATATTTAACCAATAAAAGAACCAAGTTTTGCAAATCAATACTTGAAACACAATCCAGTGGATCTAGGGTTTGAAGTAATTCAAATTCCTAGCACCTCATGAACACCCTCATAGGTTACCCAAGTAAACTCGCTAAGGGCTCCTATTATATCATGTCTAATAGTATCAACACTTAAAGCAAACCTAGAAGACTTTAATTCTTACTAGTGAATTTAATCTACATGTTTCTATACTAATTTGGAAGTGTAATTTTGTTATTTGATCAACTTGTGATAAAAGACCAAAATTGAATTAAGAAGGAATAGAACCAACTTGATGAAAAGAATTTTTCTTGCAATTGAAAAAGATGAAAGTTAGATAGAAAGAAGAGAGGGGGCCAAAAATTTCTTGTGTAAGAGTGCTTGGGATTTTTAGGCCTTAAGCAATATATTTATATTTCTATGTGTTGCCCTAATGTAATTAGGAAACATCCTTCTTCCTTATCTCTCTTTATCTTTCTTCCTATCCAAGATAATGATTCTTTCTCTCTTTAGTTAAGAGTATCTTGATTTCTAAATTAAAACTCCTAATCGGCCTCTAACCCCGTGGGCTTGGACTCTAATTAATTATTAAAATCTAATTAATTGATCTCCATCAATTAATCAAGTACAATTTAATTAATTGATCCAATCAATTAATTAATTGATTCCATAAGGTCTACCTAATTAAAATAGGCCTAGCTAAAATAATCCTATTATTTTAATTGGTTAAATTAATTTAATTTTTTAAATTAATTTAAGCCTATTTAAATAACTGATTCAATTAATTAACTCATTCCAATGAGCCCCTAATCTCCACTAGGTCCAATTAAATAATTACATATTATTTAATTAGATGAATTAATCTTACTCCTTAAATTAATTCTAACTCAAGTTAGTTAATCTTCATTAATTAATTTAATCAAACTCCTTGGATCAAATACAAGATTAGAAGTGGATCATCTTGATTTTTGTGTGATCCCTTAGGTTCACAACTAAACTAGTAGTCAGCTTGTAATTTTTACAACTTATGAATAAATTAATATTCTGATTAATTAATTTAATTAATTAATCCGCTTGGAATTAACTCCTTAATCTAAGAACCTCACAAGATAAGGGAAGCACGTAGTATTGCATCTTGACTACCTAAGGTGAATAGCAAGCAAACCTATTTCGGTTATGAGTACCTTGTAGATACGATCCTTCTATCTACTAATATCTTGATTAAGTCTAGGGCATGGATTATTAGTTGACATCCTATTTTGACTTAATTACTATAATTTCATTTCAAGTCATATTGATCCTTTGATTAATCATTTCAAAAATCCCACATTTAATATTTATCCTGCCTTGACCAAGGTCTTTAGGATCAGTGACTATAAAAACATACGAGATTCATCTATTCTACCAAATAGGTGATAGATCCTTTGTTGGCCACTCATGAACCTCCTTATATAAAGACCATACACCCAACATAAATGTAACACCCCCATTACTACACAACTAGATATATATTATAATTTGACATGATAGAACCTGTGTTCATGCATGAAATATATATATATTTTTTTTACACTTTAAGAAAAGATAAATCACTTCTTACATGCACAACCCTGTTTAAAATACTTTATAACACATGTCATGTATATAGCAGGATCGGTATTTATATAAAATCTCAACACCCACAATGATCCAATATTTATATACTTATTTACAGTAAAGTTTTAAAAGCGAAATATAGTACCAGTCTAAAAATATAATACAACAGACTCAAAATATAACAAGCCAACAAGATAGCCCAACAGGTCGTCATCCATGTACACACTCTCTCAGACACCTGCAGGAGCTCCAACCGCCGCCCAGCCAATAAAAGATGCTTCAGGTATCGTCGTACTCACCTATAATGCATAAACTATATGAGCTAACGCTCAGCAAGTAAAGATTATGCATATCAAAGAATAATCCACAATATTGAGTCATGCATCTCAACATGCTATGCCCATAATGCAATTTTATGCATCAAAATATTTCTCTCAAAATTATTTCTTTCTTGGGCCCCTGACCAACGCTACTATCCCATGCACCGGAAAAGAGCTCTGTATACCTCCATAATCCAATGGCTAATAATCATATAAGCATGCAAATCTATGCATACTCATACGCATGCAAATCCATGCACGCGAACCTGTAAATCTATGCATAAACCATGCAAATCCATGCATGCTTCGGTGCACTAGTAGTGGTCAGCAAAATATTTTCCTTTCTCACAATCATGCCGTGCAATGCAAGATTTATCACAATGCGCGTATATGATGCATGCACGTGCCAATGACAATGCCCATGTATGTATGCTCAATTGAGAGTCCTCTACTATGCACATATGATTTATGATATTACATATAATTCACACATCTACTATATCTATGCATTGTAGTTGCAAATGAATCTTTACTTACCTTTCACTTGGTTGGTGGCTTAGTCTAAATTTGTTTAGTATTCCTCTCCAACCTTAGATGTAAAATAGCCTGTAATATTACCCAACATCAAGCACCATTCCCAATTTGGCAAGTTGAAAGCACAAAATCTCATACTAGATCTTAAACACCAAGCTATAAGCTAACAATCAACCTTTCACAAACTAGAACCCAATATAGCCCCTCAAATATCTCAATTTCTCATCTTAAATACATGAAAACATCATGTAATTGAAGTATTATAAATCTAATAGCATGTGCCTAATTGTTAACAGTCAATAGCAACATGTCTAGGTTGAAACATGCTAAGTGATCAAATGTGACAGATTCACATTTTCATATTTTCTTGCTGTCAAGTTTAGTTGCATGATAATTTTAACATCCCTAAGCATATCCAATCACTCCCAAATTTTTACCAAACTTAGATAACATGTATATAAATATAACCATATCATATAATTGCTAAAAATCACGGATATAGCTTTCCAAGTTCAGCTCTCTTCACGACATACTGAAACAGATTGTTTCCTACCGTGACAGTTTTGTACACTTCATGACATTAATGGTTTTGGCACCATTAAGTATATTCAATCACTCCAAAATTTTCACCATACTTAGATAACATATATAAGGAGATAACTAGGTCATAATATTACCAAAAATAATGGATTTAGCTCCCTTAATTCAGTTTCCTTTACAGCACACCAAAACAGATTTTGCTATTTTGGCAGTTTGAGTGTTTCTCCAATATCATTCTCTATTTCAATTTCCAACTAATAAAACTTCATTCCAATACTCTTAACTCATATATGGTCATGTAAATGGTAATAATTATAGGTTTTATTCAACATACCATACACTTTTGAAGCGTAAAACACAAGAAAACAGTAAGATGACAGTTTCTGCCACAAGTATTTCCTATTAAGTGTTTGTGATCAAAAACCCTTTCTTTGTGAACCAAAGTCTAACTAAAAACTTCCTAACACTTTTATAAGAGATATTGAAAGCTTAATAAACCATAAAACCATTCATAATAATCTGAAAACCAAAGGCAAAACCGTAGATAAGTGTTACCTATGCAGATTTTGAGGCTAACTTGATGGTAATCACTTCTTCTTTGTTTTTCTTGCTTTGATTTCAACTTGGAATCAATTTGGATCACTTGGAGACCTTAAGGTGTGTGTTTGAAAGAGGAAAATGGCTGAAATGAGGGTCTGGTCGTTGCTTAAGGGTGAAGGGTTTGAGGTGTTAGCTTGAGATGTTAGCTTAAGCTTAATAAGAAAGCATGAGGTGGCAAGTAAATGGCAAATCTGATTTTCTCCCTTATCTTGCAGCCCTAATCTTGTGTGTCTCATCTATTTTTATTTGGTTGCAACCTATCTTAATCACCATTCATTCCCATAGGTAATTCCTATGTCCGTTCATTCGATCTCCAAATCGATTCGCTTCCGATTCTTAAAGAATTATCTAGTTTGCATTTCTAAAATCATATGAACATAAGGGCCTTGTAATATGACACTTAAATCATATTATATCATGTCCAATATCTCAAGTATGCTAATTTACAAATATATACTTTTGAAATAACTTGATCAAATCAAATTAAACCGTATAAGGTTACTAGTAACACTTTTAGCACTTCCAAAATTATAACTTATATATCCCATCTATATCTAATGTTGATCCACCTCATTTTCTTCTTATTTCAATATAAAATCAACTACTTAGATTAAGAAATTCAATAACTAATACCGTGCAAGAGCTTCAGAATTAAGTTTAATATTCAAGAGTATCGTATAAAATGAAATAAATTATGCAATGTCAATATAAATGCAAATAGCATATAATATTAATATGTAATGCATGAATCATATTTGGCCATGTGAGTAGTAAGAGGCTCGGGTATCACAATAAACCTCTAAATATTATCATGTAATTAGAAAATACACCAAAGCACAAGATGTCACACACAAGGCTACCATAGTGCCTCAAGTCTAAGGACTAGTTAATACACTATCGTAACTAGGAAATTCTAATTTGATTAACATTGTTTCTAATTGAGAATCTCCCATGGGTCTGTTCAGTGTACTTGTTCTCTAACAAGTACCCACACACTTGCAGTAGCATCACCATGCCAATGTATGGAATGAAACATCCTCCTTTTAAGCATGCACCATGTGTGCAAGTCTATTAGGCTTATTGATGTCCTATCTCATTGAACCTTAACTCGAAACTAGTTTAAGATCAAAGTCATAGAGGCATGTTCCATAATCACCACTATATTCGTGACCATGCTCTGTAGTTATGTATGATATAGGGACTTGATCTAATTGATAAACAATTAAAGATGAAGAAAAGCATTTTATTAATAAACATTGTAAATAAGATTATTTTTATAAGAGTATAAAAACTTACCACTAATTGGCTCGTCGGGCACTACTTTAATAATCTCCCACTTGTCCTAGAGCCAATTACCCATATATCTTTGACCTATCTTCTTAAGATGTCCTTCAAATACTTTTTGAGCTAAGGGCTTTGTCAGTGGATCTGCTACTTTTTATACCTAGGTAACTTTATCCACTTTGAAGTCGTCTCTACCAATAGTCCCTCGGATCAAGTGGTATTGCCTCATGATGTGCTTAGATCTTTGATTGAGATCTTAGCTTCTTTGCTTGTGCAATAACCCCGTTATTTATCATAGTAGACCGTAATTGGATCAACAACAGATGGAACTATGCCTGACTCTTGGATAAAGTTACTCAGCTAAAAACCCTCTTTCGGTATATCACATACAACAATAAATTCTGCTTTAGTGGTGGAATCCATAGTTGTCTTCTGATTGAAATGCTTCCTAATGATTGCCCTACCATTTAGAGTGAATACGAATCCATACGCAGACTTCAAATCGTCTACATCGAACTAAGAGCTAAAATATGTGAGGTCTTCTAGCTTTAGTTCTTTATTATCATACTTAGCCCTTCATTAGTACTTACGGATTATCTTTACAGCCTTCCAGTGCTCCTCACTTGGATTTTAGTGATATCTGCTTGTGACACTCATAACATATAAGACATCAGGCTATTTACATAGCATAACATACATAATAGTTCTAATAGCGAATGTATATGGCATGTGACTCGTCATTTCTCTTTCCTTTGGAGTCTTTGGGAACATAGACAATCAAAGAGATCCCATGACACATGGATAAGAATCCTCTTTTGGACTCTTTTATGCTAAACCGCTTTTGTATTTTGTCTATGTATATGGATTGGGATAGTCCGATCATCCTCTTGGATCTATTTTTATAGATCTTATTCCCCAAAATATAGGATGCTTCTACCAAATCATTCATGAAGAACTGGGTAGACAACTGCAACATCTATACGTCATTTCTAATGAGTAGGATGTCATCAAAGTAAAGCACAACAAACATCACCGCACTTCCACTAACCTTCTTATACACAAAAGGTTTATCCAGATATTTGTTGAAACCAAATGATTTGAAATCCTCATTAAATCGGAGGTTCCAGCTTCTGGAAGCTTATTTGAGCCTATAAGGGGATCTTTGGAGCTTGTAAACCTTTTACTCATTTCAACTGGATACGAAACACTTTGGTTACCTTATATAGATCTCTTCCTCATTATTCCCATTAAGGAAGGTGATCTTCGCATCCATTTGTCATATCACATATTGATAATACACTTATGTGGTAAGTAATATTCGAATGGATTTTAGTATTGGTGCTATTGAGAAGATTTCCTTATAGCTAATTACTTGCCTTTAAGTATAACCATTCACAACAAGTCCTATCTTATAGGTCACTATCTCTCCATCTATTCTATGCTTCCACTTGTAGACCTATTTGCAGCCAATGGGTACAATATTTTGTGGTGGGTCCACTAAGGTCTATACTTTGTTAAAGTACATGGAAACTATCTTGACTTGCATGGTCTTTTGCTATTTTCTCAAGTCAATGTCAGACCATATCTGTTAGGTGGCCTTAAGATCCTTTTGAATCTCCTAGAAGGCTTTGTGATAAAAGTGTTAGTTGTTGGTGGTTATGGCACTATGCCTCTTATGGGATAATTTGTGGTTCATTAATTTCTTAAAGTTCTATGACCTCGTCTTTTCTTTATAATAGAAATTCTATTTCGAGGAATCAAAGAAATAGTGTCCAACAAATTCCTTTGGATACCCATAAACTTATATAAGGTGGATCTCAAATCCAACTTATCTTCCACTAGCTGATTCACATGAGCAGAGCAATCCCATACCTCAAGGCATTTATAAGAAGGGGTCTTGCCAGACCACATCTCATATGGTGTTTTGGGTACCAACTTGCTTGGCACTCTATTCAATCGAAATGTTGCAGTTTCTAGATGAAAAGCTTATAATTTTACACACTTGCGGTACTCTCACAAGCACAAATTTGGATATTTTGTCTCATTATGTAATTGTGCACTTATCTTTTGATAATTATTGTGTAGGTGCAAGAGTGGAAAAAATGGAACTAAAAGATGAAAAACAATCAAAATGCCAAAAAGTGGAAGATATGCCCCGTAATGCCAAACCCAAAAATTGGGCAATGAGTTTGCTATGTGACGAATCAAGAATCAAGCACCACGGTGCTAATTGGAAGAGAAATTCAAGCCGCAACACCAAGGGTAAAATTATCACAAAAATCTTTATTTCGCATCGCGACACCAATAAAAATTGAGGCTACGATGTCTTATTGTCGAGACGGTATTGAGGCCCCAAAAGCTAGATGGGGACTCGTGTCGCGGTGCTATATGCAGAACAAAAAAATTCTCCAACCTATCTTGTGTGATAAGTAGCGGCCAAATAGGCATTTCAACAAATCTCTTGTTGCCCACATCTTAGATGCAATTCACACATCACATTCCATATGATATCATTGCATATACACTATATACACACAATTCACATCACACTTTACATCATTATTCTCCCATACACACATTTTACACACAAATCCTCTCTATGAAAACACACACTTCTTCACATCTCTACTCACACACTCCATCAACACACATATCCATTTTCAAGTGCTCAGGATTTGAAGCCAAAATGAGAAGGAGCTTACATTGGGCATTGAAGAACCAAGGCTAGAAGTGAAAGATCATTTAGTAGTTGTAATCTTCTCTCTTTGTTTATTCTTTAAATTGTTTTAGTTTCGAGAAAATTGTGAAAACCATAATGTTGGGGGTGTTAATTGGTGTTTGCTTTATTTCAATATGAACTAAACTATCATTTATCAATGCTTGGAAAGCTATTTCTATGAACTTATGAATTGATATTTTGTTTATGGTATGGATGATGTTTGATTTGAAATGAGCATACTTATGTTTTTAAGGCATTTTTAGGTTTGGTCAACTTCAATATGATATTTATTGTTCTAATTGAGATCGGGAGGCGGTGTTGCAAAAAGTGCTTGTGTAGTGTATGTCATGGATTAGGTCGCTATAAGGATATATGATTTAGTACACGTGATAGTCATAGACCTGATAATTGAAATCTAAAGGAATTCACAAAGCCCAATGCATCATTAGTAGGGTAAACCCATTACAGGGAGATAACTAGCTTTCTAATGGTAGATTTGATATATCTTAGGAAATAATATCATATATAATCGAAATTGTCTTTGTCACACAACTAATTGTTTATCCTAACCACGAACTTGTGAAATTTATAATGATATAGATTGACAATCCATAGCTTGACTCTTTTCTATCTTGAATTCTATCCCCTACTCTCTTTGATCTTAATTTTTGTTGTTTTTATTAATTTGTTTGTTTATGCTTTTAACCAACCAACCACTCTTCAATTTTGTTAAATATAGTTGGGTGGTCTATACTGCAATACTTGAATACATATTCCCGTAGGAAATGATATTTTATCTCATTGTTCTATATTAAAACTTGACACTGTACACTTGTGGTAAGATTGTTAATCCACAAACACATCAAGTTTTTAGCACCATCTCTGGGGAGTGTGCCTTTATAATATTGAAGTTGACTTATCTAGTTATACTTTAACCATTTTACTTGTTTTATTTTTGTTTTTGTTTTTTTGTTTTTGTTCAAGTTCTTTACGAGTTCTTGTGCTATTTCGTAGGAGTTCATTGGCACATGACTCGATCATCCACTTGGGATCTTGTGCCATACGACCTAGAGATTGAAAGAAGTCTTCATTATTTGTATAATGAAGCAAAGAAGAAGATAATAAATAATGAACAAGATGGTGAAAATCGATCATTGCTAGATTATGCAAAGTCATTAGTTAATGGCACTATGTCAAGCATAAGGAGGCCAACTATCCAAGAAAATATTGTTTAGATCAAACTAGTTATCATACAAATGATCCAAACCTCAGTGCAATATGTTGGTTTGCCTAGTGATGACCTCAATGCCCACTTTGCCAATTTTCTTGAGATATGTGATACTTTCAAGCATAGCGAGTAACCAATGATGCTATCTATTGAGGCTATTTCCATGTTCTTTATGGGACAAGGCCAAGTGTTGGCTCAACTCTTTGCTCACTGGATCCATTACAACTTAGGAGGCTATGGCACAAGCTTTTCTTGCTAAATACTTTTCACCCTCGAAAACTACGAAGATGAGAAATTACATCTCTACTTTTCCACAATTTCATTTGGAATCTTTATATGAACCATGGGAGAGGTTTAAGAATATGTTGAGGAGATGCATCCACCATGGTTTCAAGTGCAAATATTTTTCAATGGCCTATCACCCCCTGACTGATCCATGGTAGATGTAGCGAAATGAGACATAATCATGATGAAAACTCTAAAAGAAGCATATGAGTTGTTAAAAGAAATGACAACCAATAATTATCAGTGACAAACGAATAGGAGTTTGGGAAAGAAGCCAATAGGGGTTCACACCATCGACACATACTCAACCTTTTGGCTCAAATTAAAGCATTGAACAAGAAGATAGATGGTATGAGTGCTTCGATCATGAAGGTACAAACTATCGTATGTAAGTTATGTGGAGATGGACAACAAAGTGCTAAGTTGGAAACCTATTTTTTATCCTCATTTGAGCAAGCTAACTTTATTAGGAACTTCAGTAGACTACAAAACAATCCATTTTCCAACACATTTAACCCTAGATGGAGAAATCACCCCAACTTCTCATGGGAAAATCAAGAAAATCAAAACATGGTGAGGCCACACAACCTGACTACCCACCTCAGGAGAAAAAGCAGAGTTTGGAGAAGATGATGAGTGAATTCATATCAACCGCCGAAACTAGATTTCAAAATCATCAATCCAAAACTTGGAAACTCAAGCGGGGCAATTAGTAAGTATGATGGCGAGTGAAAGGTGCTTTTCCAAGTGATACGAAGAAAAACCCCAAGGAGTATGTCAAGGCCATCACTGCAAAGTGGGAAAGAAGTGGACACCAAAGTCAAAGAAGTGGAACCTCTCAATAAGAAAATGAGGACACACACACAACAACAACCAAACCTAGCCCATCCTCCATACCGATTGTTCATATAAAATGGATAAATATCTCTTTCCCTTTTCCTTTGGCATTGAAAAAACACAAGTTTGATATGGAATTTGCTAAATTTCTTGAAGTTTTTAAAAGTTATATATTAACATTCCATTTGCCGATGCTTTACTTCAAATGCCTAGTTATGATAAATTCTTGAAAGAAATTTTTTCAAACAAAGGAAAAATGAAGGAGCATGAGACAGTAAACTTAACCAAAGAGTGCTCGATAATTATCCAAAACAAGCTTCCTCCGAAGCTTAAGGACCCTGGGAGTTTTTCTATACCTTTCACCATTAGTCCAGTTTCATTTTCTAAAATTTTATTTGATTTAGGTGCAAGCATTAATCTTATGCCTATGGCTGTTTTTAGAAAACTTGGACTTAGGGAGCCAAAGCCCACTACGGTATCTTTGCAACTAGCCGACCTCTCTATCAAGTATCTAAAAGGTATAATTGAGGATGTGCTAGTCAAGGTAGATAAATTCATATTCTCAGTTGATTTTCTTATTTTAGATATAAAGGAAGATGTGGACATGCCTCTTATTCTAGGTAGACCTTTCCGAGCTATGGGTAAGGCATTGATGGATGTGCAAATTATGAAGGTTATTACCTAGAGTATGAGATAAGCAAGTGATTTTTAATGTTTTCAAGGCCATGAGGCATCAAGTTGATGAACATATGTTTTATAAAATTTATGCATGCTTTTGACACTTGAATTTTTGTGAGAGAATAGGTTCAAGGATGAGTTATAGGTTTGCTTGGTGCTTGCAAAAGAAGAAGAGGAAGATGATGAGTGCAAGAGGGCTTTTATTGCAAGTTTAAAGGCCAATCCTCCTTATAAAAAAGGCTCCACTCAGATTTGAAGTTTTGGAGAGGCCCCTTACCACTCAGCAAAGGCCCTCCATTTAGGAGCCCCCTAATTTTGAACATAAACCCCTTTTATCCCATTTGCAATATGTTTATCTTAGTGATACAAATTCTTTGCCCGTAATCATTTCTTCTTCTTTGACAGGTGAAATGGATGAGAAGCTTCTAAGAGTCCTCAGAGAACATAAGAAGGCTTTTAGATAGAAGATATCCGACATAAAGGGGATCTACCCCTCCATTTGCATGCATAAGATTCTATTGGATGAGAGATACAAGCCTTTTGTGCAGCAACAATAGAGATTAAATCCAATGATGCAAGAAGCGGTCAAGGCCAAAACATCAAGCTTCTCGACATAGGTATTATCTATCCCATCTCCCATAGTATATGCGTGAATCCCGTATAATGTGTCCCCAAGAAGGGAGGTATGAATGTTATTCAAAATGTATATAATGAATTGATACCTACTAGTATAGTCACGGGGTGGATAGTATGCATGGACTATAAAAAATTGAATGATGCTACCCGTAAAGACCATTTCTCCTTTCTTTTATTGATCAAATGCTAGAGAGACATGCAGGATTTGACTTCTAATATTTACTTGATGGATATGTAGGCTATAACCAAATAGCAATATCTCCCAAGGATCAAGAGAAAACCACTTTCACTTGTCCTTTGAACTTATGTGCAATGTAAGTGATATAGCCATCAGTGTGGTACTTGGGCAAAGAAAGAACAAGGTATTTCAGACAATTTACTATACTAGTTGTACTTTGAATGAAGCACAACAAAATTATACCACAACTAAAAAAGAACTTCTAGCGGTAGTATTTGCACTCGATAAGTTCCATTCATAACTTATTAAGGCTAATGTAACTGCATACACAGACCACTTTGCACTTAAATATCTTCTTGCAAAGAAAGATGAAAAACCAAGGCTAATTAGATGGATTCTTTTGTTGCAAGAATTTGATCTTGAGATTAGGGATAAAAAATATGTGGAGAATGTTGTAGCGCATCACTTGTCTATGATAAAAAATCCTAACATTGAGCATGTTGATATTGTCCCCATTGGTGAAGAATTTCTGGATGAACATTTGTATGCCATTGCATCATCTCATTGGTTTGCACAATTTGCTAATTACATAGTGATAAGAGCCCTTTCCCTAGATCTTTCTTTTTATCAAAAGAAAAACTTCTTATTTGATGTCAAACATTTAGGAGAAACCATTTTTATTCAATGTTTGTGCAGATAATATTTTGAGACAATGTGTGCTTGAAAAGGAGATGAACTCCATTTTGCACCATTATCACGATTGGAAGGTCGGTGGTCATTTTGGTCTTACAAAACAGTAGCAAAGGTACCCCAATCTGATTTTTATTAGCCCACTTTGTTTAAGGATGCATACTCTTATGTTGCTTCATGTGAAAGGTGCCAAAGAATCAAAAACATTTCTAGGAAACATGAAATACCTTTGAAAAACATGTTTGAATGTGAATTGTTTGATATGTAGGGTGTTGATTTCATGGAGCCATTTCCTAGTTTTTGCTCTATTAGATACATACTTATTGTGGTTGATTATGTGTCCAAGCGAGTTGAGGTGGAAGCTTTGCGAAATAATGATGCTACAAGTGGTTATTAGATTCTTGAAGAAACATATTTTCACTAGATTTGGCACCCATAAAGCAATCATTAGTGATGGTAGCACACAATTTTTTACAACAAATAATTTGAAAAT
Source organism: Paulownia fortunei (assembly GCA_019321725.1). Lineage (NCBI taxonomy): Eukaryota > Viridiplantae > Streptophyta > Magnoliopsida > Lamiales > Paulowniaceae > Paulownia > Paulownia fortunei. The sequence goes on along the minus strand of CM033105.1, from coordinate 14,217,319 downwards.
CTTTTGAGAAAATATGGTGTCAATCACAAAATTGCTACCCCTATCATCCTCAAATAAGTGGACAAGTGGAAGTGTCTAATAGAGAACTTAAAAGAATCTTGGAGAAAATAGTAAGCATGAATAGGACAGATTGGTTATTACGAATTGATAATGCCTTATGGGGTTATAGGACTAAATATAAAATACTTATTAGAATGTGTATAGGTTGGTCATTGGTAAAGCATCATATCTACCTATTGAGCGTGAGCAACATCATGCTTATTGAGCTATAAAATGTCTAAACTTTGACATGTGAGCTGTAGGGCAAAATTGGTTGCTTCAATTGATGAGATGGAATAATTTGGACACCAAGCGTATGAAAATGCTAAGCTCTACAAAGAAAAGACCAAAAAATGCCATGATAAATGCATTATATAAAGGGAATGTACGAGAGGGATGTTGTGCTTTTGTACAATTCAAGGTTGAGGCTATTTCCGTGCAAGTTGAAGTCTAAATAGTTCAGGCCCTTCGCAATGACAAAAGTCTTTCCTACTGGAGTCATTAAGGTGACCACCTTTAGGAACAACATTTTCAAGGTGAATGGGTAGAGATTGAAGCACTATTTAGGAGGTGGTATTGACCAACACATGTCCACCATTTCTCTCGCCAACTCCTAATAGAGGTTACAAAGTCAAGTTAACGACTATAACTTAGAACTATATCTCTGTTTATTTTCTTTGTTTATGTTTTATTTTCCCTTTCGTTACTTTTGCCCGTGTTTTTTTATTTGCTCTCTACTTAGTTGTAGATTCTCATCTCCTTGGTGGTGTGAGGACTCTTCATGAACTTCAAGGGACTTATGCTTGTTGATGCACTTCTACTTGCAAATGAGTTTTTCATTTTTTTCCCCTTATGCTCTTTATTGCTTTCAACACTAAGGATAATGTTTCATATGAGTATGGGGGTAGGGATTACGTTGATGAATTATGTGTGAATTACATGTTTTATGTGATGGAAGTTTAAGAGCAAGCATATTTTAGCTGACTAACTTGAGTAAGTTCATGTTTGAGATTAAATGATTTATCTTCATCGCCAATAGCCTATGATGAACATTAATTGATACTGTACAAAGTTTAGAGGTGTTCGTAAAATATTTTGTAAACCACAAGTGCACGGTATCAAGTTCTAATACAACGGTGAGTTGAGTATTGTATCCACAAGGATTGTAATAAAAAATTACAGCAAGTATTGTAGTTCAAATAGTCCTAATTTTATCTAGAAAATAAAGTAATGATTGGTAAACAAAGTAGAATAAGATAAAAATTGCAAAGATAAAACTAGAGTTCTTAGAAGTAATACAACAAATACCTTATGAGCAAGAAATTCTAGAGGAATGACTCACTTAATTATCACCTATGTTCTTCCTTCCAAAACATACTAATTCAAGTCAACAATACATGTAAGTCAAGAATTCCTAAGCTCATCAATTCCCTCTCTCGAGTGCCAAATTGATTATGAGTTCTAATATGAATTTCAATATCTCTATAAAAACTCAAGAATAAAACTCTACAAAGGTTCAATGAATTCTTCTTCAAAACTTCAAAGGTTTCATAAGCTTCTCAACTCTATAATTCCTAGGTTATGTTATTTTTATGATCATGTATAATATTCCCTCTCTTGAGTATCGAATCTCATACATCAAACACTCTCAATTAATGGCCAAATAATCAAGATGCAATACTAAACAAGATTACACAAATAAGATGAATAACTTGAACTAATAATATTTGGAATTCCAAATATAGGATCAAATAAGGTTACATTATCCTCTAGAAAGAAATATTTCGTTCATCATATATGAATATAATTTCAAGAAATACATAAGAAAGAGCATGGAAATTGTTCACCAATTTATGACGTGGAAGAAATGGTTGAAGCTCTCCTTATCTCCAATAATGACTTTCTCCCAAGAACGACTCCTCCTTCTGTCCAGCAGCACATTTTCTATCCAAGAACAACTCCTCACATCTAGAATCAATTTCTGCAGCACTTCTAGACTCTTTCAACTGGTTTTTCACCACTGTTTACGCTAAACTGGCTTTTGGTGTCTTCACATAAATTGTATCTCTATGTCTTGGATTTCTAGGGTAACTTGAATCAACTAAATATGACTTCTTTAGAGAGAGTTATGCCGGAAATACCAAGATATGTCATCCAAAAAATTTCAGCCCAGTGCTAACTCTTAAACTCAGTTTTTCTCATTGATATCGATAGAATTGGATTTTGTTAAAAACATAAAACTTATAGATCTATCTATTGAATTCCATTGGTTCAAGAATCAAATAAAAATGATATATGAGCAAAGAGTTATGATGGAATTAGAAAAATTGCCATCAGTCGTTCCACAATTCGGATTCTTCAATATTTCAACCAAGTTTTTAGTTTCTTTCCATTTTCTTCTTCTTTTGTCATTACCTATAAGATTTCACACTAAATGCATAAAAAGTAACAAAAACACTTAAAAACAAACCAAATGTTAATAAAAAGGTATATGAATTGTTGTTATAAAACCAACTTATCAAGAGAAAAAAAAGTTTGCTAGCCATGTAACACGATGATTCTTGTGTGTCGTTAGTCTTTGTCATGAATGATGAGTTTTTATCAAGCATGTTGCATAAAAATCTTATGAATGGTTGGTGTTGAAGTTTGCTTCCATTGAGTCTTTTTGGTCAATGTGAGGTGTTCAAGAACTTGCTTGATACTCTTTGAGGTAAAATCTTAGATAACTAGCAAACTTGAAAATGATTTAGGTCATCTTTGACTAGTTTATACTTTCATGCCTACCATGATAACATCATTATCACTAACTACTCCGTTGGGCCTTTTGCAAAGAATGGCATATGCAATGCATATGAGTGACTACCATTTAACTTAGTTTCTTGTAGCTCACTATACCTACCCTTTATAGCCAGAACAACCATTGTTTGTCCCTAAGAGAGCTTAATGTGTGATATCTTGTGCATGATTTTATGTAGGGATCATGTGAAGACATTTGGGGCATGCAAATGAATGCACTTATGTGTATGAGCATGAGATATGTGCAAAAAAGTCATCACAACCCATGGAGATAAAAAAGAACAAGTCTAGGGGTTGTTGATAGCAAAAGATCTTGAAATAAAGCTTTTGGGATTCATGAAAAAAAGAAAGAAAAAGAAAAAAAAATGTAGTAAAAAATGAAAATGAAATAAAAAGAAGAAGAAAGAAAAAGAAAAACATGAATTCCTAATGAAAATTGAAAAGAAGTGGAGAAGAGAAAAGAAAGGAAAGGAGCGAAATTTTATGTGCAACACATTATGCTACCTTGTTTTGCATTATCCTTACCCTTTCTTTGTAGCCAATATCAGGCCTTACGTTATAAGTTTACTGAAGTCCTATTGATCTAAGATTTAAATTAATTTAACTTATATAAATGATTGAATTATTTATATTTGGCCTATTTAATTGGGCAGTCTACTAGAACTAATTTGATTGGGCTTAATTAATTAATAGCAATTAACTAATTGGAAAGCCCAATCCCTATTGGGCTCGTAGGAGAGGCCCATTGTTGTTCTTTCATTATGAATCAAATACTTCATGTCTTGGATAAGAATCAATTAATGTCCCATTTACTTTGATAATTGGGATATGAGATGATTGATAAATAATGTGAGAAGATGTGGGATATAGACTATTTTATCAACAAATAGTGTATGTACTTGGAATTATTAGATGAATGATATTTCAATATGATTTTAAATAAAGCATTGTAGTTTGTGGGATAATATGTGTGATAATATGGGAAAATTCCTAACTGCCCTTATTATGTAAAAACTAAAAACACTACATTTGAAATTCATTCAACTGCACATGCCCCATGTACACTCTCTGGCTACCGTCTCATCCAACTGCATTCTACCTCTTTAATTCCTTTGACAAAAACCAGCAAATGCCCCCCTTAATATTTTAATAAGGTTATAATATTATAAATTATATCAAATTCAACATAACCTCACAAAATAATTATGAGGGTTTTTCCTCACTTCTGTCAAAATTCTGAGGGTTTTTTTTTCCTTAAAATTATTTTGTGTGGAAATGAAATTTTAGGATACATTATTTTCATTTTTACAGAAGTGATGAAAAAAGATTCCCCAAACCTCTATTAAAAGTTAAAATCGTAACGCGTATCGGCATATGTAGGAAGAAATACTACAACCTTTAGCATAATTTTGCTTATGCCATAATTTCCCTTCTCTTCGAAAGAGGAATATGGTAGCTGAAATGGGCATTAACTCTGGACTTTCTAAAAATGAAGTTAAGCACTTACCCTAAGGACAGGATTGTGTAATTTGATAAAGCTTTTTAGGGACAAAGACATCATTTCACATTTAATAACAGCTTATGGGCCTGTCTTGATAATTTAGTCACACCCCCATGGGCAGGATTCAAATCAGGCCAAATTCTAAAATAGTGACAGGCCCTGAGTTATCAAGTGGGTCGCCAACTCTATATGCAATGGATTTGGGCTGATAACTTACTATATTAGCCCTTATTTCTCAAAGTAAATGTGCCCAAAGATTTGAGTCTTAATAAGAAACTAATCCAAGACATGTTTAAGATAGAAACAAGAATGAGATAAATATGAAAGGAACTTAGAGACTAATGTGATTAGGTCAAGAATTGGTAGTGTAAAAATATACCACACACAAGGGCCAAAAAATAGAGAAGAATTGCCGAAAAATTTGCCCCCCTCTCTTGTGTGCAGAAAATAGTTTTCTCACCCCATATTATAATCTTGTTTAATTATATCAATTTGTTCTATATCATCGATATTTTGGTTAATTCTCTTCTTACTATGTTGATATTGGAATTAATCAACAATCCTAATATTCTAGTTTAGGGACAGGGTTTGATATCTTCTAGCAAATTAGTTTGTTGAGGTGGTGGTGCTACTGCCTCTTGTGGGACTTGTTGTGGCTATTAAATTTTTTAAAGTTCTACAATTTTGCTATTTCTATCTAATATAAATGCCTCCTCTAGGAAGGTAGCATTTCTCGAAACAAATAACTTTTGTTTAAAGGTCATAGAAATAACATCCAATGAATTCCTTTTGATACCCCACAAGCTTGCACAAGATAGATCCACTATTTAACTTATCTCCCACTTGCTGCTTCACATAAGCAGGGCACCCATACCCTGAGGCATTTATAAGAAGGGGTCTTGTCATACCCTATCTCATATGGTATTTTAAACATCGACTTTGATGGCACTCTATTTAATAGATATGTTGTCATTTCTAAAGCATATCCCCAAAATAAAAGTCGAAACTCATCATGGACCAAACCATGTCCAACAATATTTGGTTCCATCACTTAGCTACCCTATTAAGTTGTAGAGTTGTAGGCATAGTCCACTATGAGAGCATTCCATTCTCTTTTAGATAATTAAGAAACTCTGAACTCAAGTATTCACCTCCTCAATCAGGTCGAAGTGTCTTAATACTTCATTGGGTTTGTTTCTTCACTTCATGTCTAAAGTCATTGAACTTTTCAAATGTTTAAGACTTGTGCCTTAAAAGGTACACATACTCAAACCTAGAGCAGTTGTTGGTAAAGGCAATGAAATAGTGGTAGTTCCCTCAACCACTAACACTTAGTAGCTCGTACACATCTATATAGATCAAATATAAGAGATCTACAACACGCTCCACTTGTCCAAAATGGTGACTTAGTCATCTTTCCCTTTAGGTAAGACTCACAAGTTGGCATATCTTGCTCATCCTTAAGGTCAAACAATTATGCCAATTTGTGAACTCTCTTTTTAGAGATATGATATAGTCTAGCGTGCCACAAGGATGTGGAATTATGATCATCTATTTTTTTTTATTTTGTTGAATATGAAAGATAAAGTTTCGGGGCGTTAATAAAATATAAATCATTTGTCAGTACTCTAGTATGAATCAATAAAAAACCATAAATAATGGAACAACTTCTATTAGAAATAGTAAAACTAAATCTCTTTATATCCAAAATTAGAATATAGATATTGTTCTTAATTAATTCAGGAACGTAAAGATAATTATTTAAATATATCCTAACTCCACCTCCTAAAGCTAAGTAGACTTATGGCTAATGTAACAACTCATTGCTCTATTTCCTAGCCATAGGGTAGTCTTTCCTCTACTTAGCTTCATGCTTTTTCCATCGCCTGCTAGTTATTGCAAAGATGAGAACCATATCCGGTATCTAATACCTAAGAAGCATCATTAACCATAAGATTAACTTCAACAAAATACATACCAGAACCATCCTAGAGACTTGCAAGCTACTCCTTGCAATTCCTCTTATAATGCCCCGACTAGTAGCACTTGTCATAAGCTTTGGAACCCTTAGCCACTCCACTAGATGCCTTCAAGCCTTTAACCTTCTTAGAAGAACTATTCTTTTTCATTTTCTTCAATTTTTTAGACATGGATTGGGATGAAGATGCAACATGCATGGTAGTCTTATCCTTCTTCATGGTGGATTATCCATCTTCAACATGTTGACTAGCTCAATAATGCTAGTCTCCATCTTATGCACATCGAAGTTCACCATAAAGGCATCAAATGATGGTGGCAAAGACTACATGATGAGATACATAAAGTTCATTATCTATAATAACACCAAGGGACTCGAGCCTTTCGATAAGGCTTATCATCTTTAGCCCATGGTCTTGGGTTGAAGAGTCTTCTATCATACGACATCGAAACAACTCTTTTTGAAACTTGATATCTTGTCTGACTAGTGTGTTTACCATACAAATCTTGTAGGTGAATATGAATATTAGCAAAATGTGCCATATTCTCATGTTACCTCTGTAACTCGTTTAACATAGATTCTATTATATAACACTGAGCTTGCAAGTCATCCTCAACTTACATGTGGTACTCTGCAAGCTCTTCCTCAGTGGCATCTATCGGTGCAACCAGTGGTGGCATCACCTCAAGGATATAAATCCTCTTTTCGAACTGAAGAATAATTTAAAGGTTTTTAAGCCAATCGACATAGTTGGGACCAATTAATTTATTTGCGTCTAGAATTGTAGCTAGTAGATTTTGACCATTTCGAGATAAAATCTACAAAATATGTGAGGCTGAAAAATAAGCATTCATTCAACAATATATTTATTTATAGTATGGTCTTTAGTTATAAATGTCTCTTATTATTTTATTCAAATTTCATCACCATCTAGATGAAAAATTAGGAAATCATATTTTTTCTCATGGGCTTGAGGTCCAATTTATTTTACATGCCCAAGAATATAAGACCATATAAAACATCAAAAGGTAGAGAACAACTTTGTTAGTTGCATCATATGGAACCCCCAAGATATTTTACCTCACCACTTTCCATATGACCTAATAATATGACAACATATGGTACAAAGTCTCAAGCATTACCCATCAAACATCTATGTAGATGGAGCATCCAAACGTCCCACGACTCATGGACGACGATAAAGATGAATCCATCTCATAGGCATCCCCATACTTAGTAGAGATCACAACTGTCTATCACTTAGACATCCCATAACTCATGGATAATGTCCTAAATACTATAACATCATCACGTCTTCTACTTTTGATGGAACGCATAGACGATTGGGCCTAGCCAAATTTTGTCCATATTTTCTTGATATAGAATTTTTAACGAATTCATTTTACTTGACTATCAAGTGAGGGTCTGTTTTATAATTTCAAGACCTCATCAAATTTTATTTTGTTTATTTAATGTTGCACTAACCTAAAGATATGCAAGAAGAATCAAAAGGAAATCAATAAATAAACTATGCATGCATCTAAAATATATATATTATTAGGGATGATCAAGAGTCACATCTTACACAATCCACTTGAGCCAAAGTAGATCTAGATCAATCTAAGGGTAACAATTAAAATGAAAATAGATCCTATTTATTACATGAATGTATCACCCATATTCATAAGCCTTCTTTACTTTTCTCCACACTTCTATCACACATCCTGTTAGGAGATCCCAAATGATTTCAAGACCTCCTGAGAAATATGAAATTTTATTAGAGAATAACAAGAAGGGACAAACCTTGGATAGTGATCCAAGGTACCATGGAGAAGTAATATCTGACATCGAATAGGGAGATGGCAGGATGCCATGCAATCTGAAATGGACTCTATGTACTCCAACATGGTATGAACCTTGGTGGACCCACCATAAGGTATTATACCCATAGCTGTAATTGGGTCTACAAGTGGAAGCTTGGAGTAGATGGAGAGGTAGTAACTTATGACGCACGATTAGTTGCGAAGGGTTATACTCAAAGATAATGAATTAACTATGATAAAACCTTCTCATCAGTAGCGATGCTTAAATCAATTCAGATCTAGCTGGTTATATCAGCGTATTTTTACTACGAGATATGATAGATGAGTCTGAAGACCGCCTTCTTAATGGAAATATTGAGTAAGAGATTTATGTACTGTAGCTAGATGGTTTCATATCTAAAGAAATCAAGTAAAAGGTTTCCAAGCTTTAGAGATCTATTTATAGGCTCAAACAGGCTTCCCAAAGCTGGAACATTCGATTCGACAAGGTAATCAAATCGTTTAGTTTTCTCAAAATTCCAGATAAACCATTTGTGTACAAGTAGGTTAGTGGGAGCACGGTTACATTTACTATGCTTTATGTTGATTACATCCTACTCATTGGGAATGATATGGGGTTTGTGATACCTGAGCCTCTTACTACTCACATGGCCAAATATGATTCATGCATTACATGTTAATTGTATGTTATTTGTATTTATATTGACATCATATAATGTATTTTATTTTATACGGCGTTCTTAATTATTAAACTTAATTTTGAAGCTTTCGCATGGTATTGATTATTGAATCCCCTAACCCAAATGGTCAATTCTACATTGGGATAAGAATAAAATTAGGTATCAATATGATGAATATTACTAGGTTACATGTTATATTTTTTAGAAGTGTTAAAAGTATCACTAGTAAGTTTGTACAGTTTAATTTGATTTGATCAAGTTATTCCAATAGTATATATTTATAAATTAACATACTTGGGATATTGGACATGATATAATGTGATTTAAGTGTCATATTACAAGGTCCATATGTGCATATGATTTTAGAAATGCAAACATGACAAGCATTTAAGAATCGGATGCCAATCAATTTAGAGATCGAAATGAACGATTAAGAAATTATGGTAGAATTTTTTATCCGATCATACGAAAATTAAAATAGGTTGTAAATAGATAAATCAATAATGAGAAACAATATATTACATTTGTATAAGATGTGTGAAACATCAGATTTGAACCACCACTTGACACCTCAAGCTTTGCCATATCAAGCTACCACCTCAACCTTTCTTCATTTCTATCCTTGAACCACGACCAAAAACTATTTTCTGAGCTATTTCACCTCCAAAACCTCCATATGAAATTTTAGAAGTTTCTCCCAAGTGAGTTCCAAGTGAAGTAAAAGTGAAGGAAGCAAAGGGAAGTAAGGAGGAGCAAGTAGAGACTTAAAATTGTGCATAGATGAGCTTAACCTATGTTTTGATTTTAATTCTTAAATTGTTTGAGGGTTTATGATTTTTAAAGATTGTATTATTGTTTATAATCATGGTAGGATGTTATCTATGGTCTTATAATTCACAAAAGAAGGATTTTTAGTTGCAAAATCCCAATAGAAATCACTAGGGACAGAAATTGTACACTTGCTGGTTTTTGTTTTTAAAGCTTTATACATGTATAATAACTTGATTCAAACCTACATATTTCACCATATATGTGTTTATATATGCGTTTAGGTGATATATGTAAGTTTGGAGAGGTTATAAATTGAAATATGGTTTGATTTTTAATGGGACACCTAAAACTGTCATGATAGAATTTACAGTTTTTGTGCTGTGATAATTGGGCTGGTTTTTCTGAGGTAAATCATTGATTTTAGGCCATTATAAAATATGGTTACATTTCTCTACATGTTTTCTAAGTGTGGTAAAAATTTGGGAATGATTGGATATGCTTAAGGATGTCAAAGTTAGCATGCAACTAAATTGGACAGCAGGAAAATGTGAAAATGTGAATCTGTCCCATTTGATCACTTAGCATGTTTCAACCTAGACATATTGTTATTGAGTGTTAACAATTAGGTACATGATGTTAGAGTTATAATAATTTAATTACATGATATTTTCATGTCTTTAAGATGAGAAATTGAGGTATTTGAGGGACTATATTGAGTTCTAGTTTGTGAAAGCTTGATTGTTAGCTAGATAGCTTGGTGTTTAAGATCTTAGTATGAGATTTTGTGCTTTCAACTTGCCAAATTGGGAATGGTGCTTGATGTTGGGTAATATTACAGGCTATTTTACATCTAAGGTAGGATAGGAATACTAAATAAATTTAGACTAAGCCACCAACCAAGTGGAAGGTAAGTAAAGATTCATTTGCAACTACAATGCATAGACATAGTAGATGTGTGAATTATATGTAATATTATAAATCATATATCCATAGTAGAGGGCTATCCATTGAGCATACATACATGGGCATTGTCATTAGCATGTGCATGCATCATATACGAGCATTGTGATAAATCTTGCATTGCACGGCATGATTCTGAGAAAGGAAAATATTTTGCTGACCACTACTAGTGCACTGAAGCATGCATGGTTATATGCATGGATTTGCAGGTTCGCGTGCATGGATTTGCATGCATATGAGTATGCATGGATTTGAATGCTTATATGATTATTGGCCATTGGATTATGACGGTGTACAGAGCTCTTTTCCGGTGTATGGGATAGTAGCATTAGTCAGGGGCCCAAGAAAGAAATAATTTTGAGAGAAATATTTTGATGCATAAAATTGCATTATGGGCATAGCATGTTGAGATGCATGACTTGATATTGTGGATTATTCTTTGACATGCATAATCTTTACTTGCTGAGCATTAGCTCATATAATTTATGTATTGTAGGTGAGTACGACGATGCTTGAAGCATCTTTTATTGGCTGGGCAGCTGTTGGAGCTCCTGCAGGTGTCTGAGGGCGTGTGTACATGGATGACGACCTGTTGGGCTATTTTGTTGGCTTGTTATATTTTGAGTCTATTCTATTATATTTTTAGACTGGTACTATATTTCACTTTTAAAACTTTACTGTAAATAAGTATGTAAATATTGTGGTCGTTGGGGTATTGTGCTTTTATATAAATACTGATCCTGCTATATACATGACATGTGTGAGAAAGTATTTTAAACAGGGTTGTGCATATAAGAAGTGATTTATCTTTTCTTAAAGTGTTACAAAAAAAAATATCGCACATATACATAAGCTCTATCATATTAAATTATACTATATATCTAATTGTTGAGTAGTGGGTGTTACAGGGTTGTTGTAATCTGTTAGAGTAGTGCCCAGTGAGTTAAGTAGCGGCGAGCTTTTATACTCTTATAAAAATAGTCTTATTCATAATGTCTAAATAAATAAAAGGTATTTCTTTATCTTTAATTATTTTTATAAATTAGATAAAGTCCCTGATCATTTTTAGCTATGGGACATGGTCACGCATATGATGGTGATAATAGAATATGCCTTTATGGCTTTGATCTTAAATATGCTCTGAGTCGGGGGTTCATTGAGATGGGACATCGATAAGCCTAATAGACTCACACACACGATGTATACTCGAAAAGAGAATACCTCATTCCATAGACATATTAGCATAGGGATGCTATTATATATGTGTTGGTGCTTGTTAGGGAGCAAGTACATTGAATGACCTATTGGAAAATTCTCGATTAGAAAGCATTGTTTGTCGAATGAAAATTTTCTAGTTATGATAGTGTATTAATTAGTCCTTTGACTTGAGGTATCATGGTGACCTTATACACAACATCATACATTTGATGTATTTCCTGATTACATGATAATCATAAGGGGCTTATGTTAGGTGTATAATCTTCGTGTATGAAGGTCAATGAGTAGCCAATAAAGGATTTGTCACCTTTTTGGTAGAATAGGAGATTTTTTGATATTTTCATAGTCCTTGATCCCGAAGACCTTGGCCAAGGTAGGATGAATACTAGACGTAGGGTTTTCTAGTGATTCATTATAGGATCAATGTTACTTAAAATGAAATCACAGTTAAGTCAAAATAGAGTTTCGACTAATAATCCATGCCCTAGACTTAATCGGGTGTTTAGTTGATGGATGGACCGTATTTACATAGTACTCGTAATAGAAAAGGTTCAATTGCTATTCAACTAAGACTAGGTAGTCGAGGTGCAATGTTAGGTGCTTCCCCTCCTTTGTGAGGTTTTTGGAATTAAGGGGTTAATTCCAAGTGGATTAATTAATTAGAATATTAAATTTATTCATAAGTTGCAAAGGTTACAAGTCCACTGGTAGCTTAGCTGTAAATCTAATGGGTCACACATAAATGAAGATGATCCACTTCTATATCTATTTTTGTAATCTAACGTGTTGGATTAAGTTGATTGATGGAGATTAATCAACTTGAGTTAGAATTAATTTAAAAAGTTAAATTAATTCATTCAAATAAATAATATGATTATTTATTTGAACCTAATAATGATTATGGGCTCTTGAGAGTGAATTAATTAATTGATGGAGATCAATTATAATTTAAGGAGTTAAATTAATTTAATCAATTAAAATAATAGAATTATTTTAATTGAGATTAATATGATTAGGTGGCCTATGATGGAACCAACTAATTAACTGATTGGATCAATTAATTATATTAGGCTTTTTAATTAATTGATGGAGATCAATTTATTGGACTTTAATAAATTAATTAGAGACCAAGATCATAGGGTTAGAGGCCCATTAGGATTTTAATTGTTAGAATTAAAGAGTCCTAATAAAGATGGAAAGAATTTATTTTGAAGTGAAACAAATAAGAGATAAAGAATGAGAAAGTTTCCTAATTGGATTAGGGGACTAATTAGGGCAAGAGTTGGAGATCGAATGGGATTAGGTCAAAACTATATTGTGTATATAAATACACAATGTAGGGGCCAAAAAGTACAAATAAGAGAGCTAGAATTTTTGGCCCCCTCTCCTCTTCTCCTTCTCATTTTTTTTGTTCTATTTTCTTACTTCGAGAAATATTACTCCAACAAAAGGTTCCATCCATTTTTTATTAAAAGGTTAATTCTTCCATCACATATTGATTCAAGAATTAATCTTCACTCTCAAATAGATTTTAAAATAAGAAGTTCAAATTCACTAGCAAGGATTTGAAACTTGTGGGTTTGCTGGAAAAAGTAGATACTATTAGAGGGACTATACTTAAAATCCTTGGTGAACGTTTTGAGAGGCCATCGAAATTGTTCGAGAGGAGCTTAAGGAATCTTAATACCTTATTACCCTTTATCAACTAGATTGCTTGAAAGGTATAATTGTAAAACTTTAGTTGTTTAATTTTATTAAACAAGCATTCAGAAATGAAAATAAAAAAACGCATCAAATCTGGGATATACATATTTACATATGATGTCTGATTTTATTTCAATTTTTGAAATATTTTAAATTTATGTTGTGCTTGCAATCCAGCGATTACGCAATCCTAACAATGGTATCAGAGCCGAGGTTTATGCATTCTGATTGTTTTCACAATGTTTTATATATTAATCATTCATATGATGAAAAATATGTTTAATTACATTTTTGTTTGGGAATTATAATTCTGGAATTTTTTGCATGATTTTAAAGTGTTAAATTACATGATACAAAACCGAAACAAATAAAAAAAAGCTAGCATTACACCGCCTGACGTGCAATTTTGTTGGGCAGCAGATTGTCTATTGTCTGTTTTCGTGTCACATGCAGAAAATTTGATTTTTGATTTTTAAAATTAAACGGTACTTATAAAATTTTGAAATTTATTTTTTTGAAAAACCATGAATTAATTCCCAAACTATAAAAATGTGATTTTTAATAACTTGGAAAATTTATATGGTTTGAATTTTTATCATGCGATGATGAAATTAAGCATGAATGGGATGAATGATCATAGAGCCTAGACCGTTTATTTTCTATGTATGGTTTTATGCTTTGGGTTTTTGATTAAAATAAGACTTGCGAGTCTCGTATTTTCTCTATTTTTAACTCTGAGTGTAAATTCTATTTCCCTCCAATGTACCTCCCATTAGAAGAAATTCCAAGGTTTCTTGTTAGGTTAAATAATTGTAATGAGAGTAGTATTAGGATGGTGAGATCTTCTTTTTCTTTTGGTAGACAAAAAGATGGAGCAAGGTGGAGAAAAGTAATGATTCAAGGTCCATAAATGTATGGGTGATACATTCATGTAATAGATAGGATTTATTATAGTTTTGATTAATTACCTTTAGATTGACCTTAAGATCCACTTTAGCTCAAGTAGATTGCATAGTAAAAGGCTCATGATCCTCCCATTATGTATATATTGTAGATGCATGCATAGGTTTATTTAATATTTTCCTTAGATTATGCTTGCAATCTTAGGATATTGTAATATTAAATAAACAACATGAAATAAAATGATGAGGTCTTGATAAAACTGAAACCCTCACTTAGAAATGTTCTAAGTTTAAGAATTTATTAATTCTATATCAAACATTAATGAGCAATATTAGGCAGGGCCCAATCATCGAAGCCTTCCATTAAAAGTAGTTGGTATGTGAAATGCTGCCACACTTAGTATGTTGGCCATGAGTTGTGGGATGTGACCACTACTTGCTTAGAGATGCCCATAGGGTAGGAGGGCTAAAGATGTTGGCCATGAGTCGTGAGACATACTTTAGTTGTCCTATTCACATGGATGTTTGATGGGACACGCTTGACACTTAGTACCATATGGGCTCATAAAATTGGGGTGTATGAGAATTAGTGAGGCAAAGTAGCTTGAAGGTTGCATATGATGCAATTGCTAATATGTTAGCAACCTTTTTGTTTTATCATATAGGCTCATAAAATTGGGGTGTATGATAAGACTAATTATACTTCAAGCCTACTAGGAAATATGATTCCCTAAATATCCATTATGAGGGTGATGCGATTTGAAGACTGTCGAGTACACCATGAAGAAGAAAAAACATGTCCTACTCATTGGCTCTTCATCTCAATCTAAGACTAAAAGGTCGAAGAAAGGAAAGATGAAAAGTTTTTCTAAGAAGGCCAAGGGTAGGAAGGCCTCAGGTGGAGTGAAGAAAGGTTCCAAACCAGATGACAAGTGTCACTATTGTGGCAAGCCAAAGCATTGGAAGAGAAATTGCAAGGAGTATCTTGCAAATCGCTAAAAGAGTTTTGGTATGTTCTTCGTTAAAGTTAACATTTCGATTAATGATACTTATAGGGTATTAAATACCAGCTGTGGTACTCATCTATACAATGATTTGTAGGTGATGATAAGAAACAAAGAGCTGAGTAGAGAAGAGCGGATCCCGAGGTTTGGAAATAGAGCAAAAGTTGTTGCATTAGTCATAGGAACTGTCTACTTAATGTTAGAAGATGGAAAAAGGATAGTTTTAAATTCTTGTCTTTATATTCATAAATTAATAAAGAACATTATCTCTATTCTAGTTTTGGATAGAGAGGGTTATTATTTTCAATAAATGATAGAAACTGTTCCTTGGGTCTTCTTTAGTTCATGTTGGGACTTTGACAAATGATTTATATACTATCCAACCTAATAAATCCATCTTGCATATATAACAAAGTAACAAACATAAAATAGATGATCATAGTTCCACATAATTGTGGCATGCTAGACTAGGTCATATCTCTAAGAAAAGAATCGACAAGTTATCTAACTTGTTTGACCTTACAAAATTGTAAGAAATGCCAATTTGTGAATCTTGCCTTAAGGGAAAGACGACTAAGTCACCATTTATTGGACAAGTTGAGCGGGTTGTAAACCCTTTGGATTTGATCCATATGAATATATGCGGGCCACTAAGTATTACCTTTACCGATGATTATTTTAGGTATGGGTATATGTGTCTTTTAAGATACAAGTCTAAAGCCTTTAAAAGGTTCAAAGATTTTAGGTATGAAGTGGAGAAATAGACTGGGCAAAGTATTAAGACTCTTTGATTTGATCGAGGAGGCAAACACTTAGGCTCAGAGTTTATTGATTAGATTATCTAAAAGAGAGTAGGATTCTCTCGTAGTTGACTCTACTAGCAACTCCACAACTAAATAGGGTTACGAAGCATAGAAACTGAACCCTGTCGGACATGGTTACATCCATGATGAGCTTTACTAGGATTCTTCTTTCATTCTGGGGCTATGCTATGGAAATCACAATATTTCTATTAAATAGAGTGCGAAGTAAGTCAGCGCCTAAAATACTATATGAAATATGGTGTGGCAAAACCCCTTCATATAAGTACCTTAAGGTATGGGGGTGCCTTGCTTACGTGAAGCAGCTGGTGGGAGATAAGTTGGATGCTGGATCCACCTTATGTAAGTTTGTGGGGTATCCAAAGGAATCCATTGGATACTATTTCTATGACTTTTCGGAACAAAAGGTATTTGTTTTGAGGAATTCCACATTCTTAGAGAATGAGTTTCTATTGGATAGAAAATGCAAGGTTGTAGAGCTTGAAGAAATTCATGAACCACAAAGTATCCCATAAAAGATAGTAGTGATAAAACTACCTAAAACTAATATTCCTATCACAGAGCCTCTTATGAGATCTGAAAGGATTTCAAGACCACCTAAGAAGTATGGTCTTTTATTGGAGAACAATAAGGAAGAGCATTCTTTAGATAATGATCGAAGAAATAATGGAGAAGTGATGTCGGATATCGATTCGGGGAGATGGCAAGAAGCTATGCAAACTGACATGGACTCTATGACTCCAACAAGTTATGGACCTACAATAGGGTATAATGCCCATCGACTGCAAATGGATCTACAAACAGAAGCTTGGAGTAAATGAAGAGGTAGCAACTTATAAGGCACGACTGGTTGCAAAAGGCTATACTTAAAAGCAAGGCATTGATTATAAGAAAACATTTTCACCAATGGTGATGATAAAATCTATTCGAATATTGCTTGCCAAATTAGCGTATTATGACTACAAAATATGATAAATGGATGTGAAGACCGCCTTTCTTAATGGGAATATTGAGGAAGAGATCTATATGAGGTAGCTAGAGGGCTTCATATCTAGTGGGAGCAAGTAAAAGTTTTGCAAACTCTAGAGATCTATTTACAAACTAAAACAAGCTTCCCAAAGCTGGAATCTTTAATTCGACGAGGCAATCAAATCGTTTGGTTTCCGCAATCCAGATGAACCCTATATATATAAGAAAGTTAGTGGGAGCACAATGACCTTTGTTGTCCTTTATGTTGATGACATACAACTTATTGGGAATGATGTAGGATTCCATATTTTGGGGATTAAGATCTATAGAGATAGATCGAAAAGGATGATTAGACTATCCCAATCCACGTACATAGACAAAGTGCTAAAAAAGTTTAGCATGGAAGAATCTAAAAGAGGATTCTTACTCATGAGTTATAGGGTTTCTCTTTCAAAGTCAGTGTCCCAAAAGACTTCGGAGAAAAGAGAAAGAATAACTCTAATACCATATACATCCGCAATTGGAAACATTATATATGCAATTTATGTATGAGACCTAATGTTGCATATGCTCTTAGTGTCACGAGCAGTATTAGTCTAATCAGTGCAAGGACTATTAGAAATCCATAAAGATGATCCCTAAGTACTTGCGAAAGACTAAAGATGTCTTCTTAGTTTACGGTAATGGAGAACTGAAGCTTAGAGGCTTTACTGATTCTAGCTTTCAGTCTAATATAGATGATTCAAAGTCAACATCAAGATTCGTATTCATGCTAAATGGTGGAGCAGTCAGCTGGAAGAGTTCCAAGCAAGAGACAACTATAGATTCCACCACCGAAGCTGACTACATTGCAACATGTGATGCAGCAAAAGAATATGTTTGGATGAGGAACTTCATCCAAGAGTTGGGTGAAGTCCGTTGTTGATCTAATTTCGGTCTATTATGATAACAATGGGGTTGTTGTGCAAGCAAAAAAGCCAAAATCTCATCAAAGATCCCACCACATTATAAGGGCAATACCATCTGATTCGCGAGTAGAGGAGATGCTCGAGTGGAGCGAGTGTCCACGGTAGAAAATATAGTAGATCCACTGACAAAGCCCTTCGTTCAAAGAGTATTTAAAGGACAACTTGAGAAGATGGGTCTTAGTTATATGGGGAATTGGCTCTAGGGTAAATGGGAGATTGTTAGAGTAGTGCCCGGTGAGCCAATTAGTGGGGAGCTTTTATACTTTTATAAAAATAGTCTTATTCATAATATTTAAATAAATAAAAGGTATTTCTTTATCTTTAATTAATTTTATCAATTAGATAAAATCCCTATATCATTTTTAACTACGGGGCATGATCACACATATGATGTGATCATGGAATATACCTCTATGACTTTGATATTAAACATATTTTAAATTAGGGGTTTATTGAGATGGGACATCGATAAGCCTGATAGACTCACACACACAATTCATACTCAAAAAGAGAATGTCTTATTTAATAGACATTGACATATGGACGATAGTACGTGTGTGTAGGTGCCTATTAGGGAATGAGTACATTGAATGGTCCACTGGGAAATTCTCTATTGGAAAGCATTATTTGTCTAATGAAAATTTTTTAGTTACGATAGTGCATTTATTAGTCATTTGACTTAAGTGATTGAGTCAATTAATTGATAGAGATCAATTAATTAGACTTTAATAAATTAATTAGAGCCCAAACCCATGGGGTTAGAGGCCCATTAGGATTTTTTAATTGCTAGAATTAAAAAGTCCTAATAAAGATGGAAAGAATTTGTCTTGAAGTGAAATAAATAATAGATAAGAAAGGAGAAGGTTTCCTAATTGGATTAGGGGACTAATTAGGGCAAGAGTTAGAGACCTAATGGGATTAGGTCAAGACTACATTGTGTATACAATACACAATGTAGGGGCCATAAATTACAAGCAAGAGAACTAGAATTTTTGCCCCTTCTCCTCTTCTCCTTCTCGTTTTTTTTTTATTCTATTTTCTTACTTCATGAAAAATTACTCCATCAAAATATTCCATCATTTTTTGATTAAAAGGTTAATTCTGCTTATTGATTAAAGAATTAATCTTCACTCTCAAATAGATTTAGAAATAAGAAGTTCAAATTCACTAGTAATGATTTGAAGCTTGTAGATCAGTTCAAAAGTGTGGATACTGATAGAAGGACTACACTAGGAGTCCTTGGTGAAAGTTTTGAGAGGCCATCAAAATTGTTCGAGAGGAGCTTGAGGAAGCTAAATCTCTTCTTACCCTTCATCAATGTGATTGCTTGAAAGGTATAATTGCAAAACTTAAGTTGTTTAATTTTATTAAACGAGCAATGAGAAATGCAAATAGAAAATTGCATCAAATATAGGATATGCATATTTATATATGATGTATGATTTTATTTTAATTTTTGGAAAATTTTAAATTTCCACTGTGCTTGCAATCCCGTGATTACACGGTCCCAACACAATCAATAAAGGCTTATTGTCTACTTAGTTTTCCATAAAGGATTTGGGAAAAGCATCCTACATATTAGGGATCAAGATTTATAGAGATAGATCAAAGAGGATGATTAGACTATCCCAATCTATGTACATAGATAAGATGCTGAAGAGGTTAAATATGGGGAAATCAGAGAGGGGATTTCTCCCTATGAGTCATGGTATCCCTTTCTCTCAGTCTATATCCCTAAAGACTCCTAAGAAAATAGAGAAGATGGCTCACATACCTTATGCATCCGTCATTGGAAGAAAAATATATATATACTATATACTAGGCCTGATGCCATATATGATTTGAGTATCATGAGCAAATATCAGTCTAATCCAGGCAAACAATATTAGAAAGACGTAAAAATAATCCTCAAGTACTTGGAAAAGACTAAGGATCTATTCTTGGTTTATGGAAATGGAGAGCTGAAACTAGAAGTCTTTACAAATTCTAGGTTTTAGTTTGATATAGATGATTTGAAGTTAATGTCTGGATTCGTACTCACCATAAATGGTAGAGGGATCAGCTAGAAGAGTTCTAAGTAGAAAATGACCATAGATTCTACCATCAAGGCTGAGTACATCACTTCATGTAATGCTGCAAAGGAAGGTGTTTGGGTAAGGAATTTTTGTCCAATCATTGGGTATAATTCCATCTATTGTTGATCCATTATATTTGTATTACAATAATAATAAAGTGGTTGTGCAAGCAAAAGAGCCAAGATTCCATCAAAGATTCAAGCGCATTATAAGATGGTAGAGGCGACATCAAAGTGGAGAGAGTTACCTCGGCAGAAAATGTAGCACACTCACTAACCAAGCCCTTAGCACATAAAGTATTTAAAGGGTGTCTTGAGAAGATAGGCCTTAGATATATAGGCAATTGACTCTAGGGCAAGGGAGAGATTGTTAGAGTAGTGCCCGACAAGCCAATTAGTGGCCACTTGTATACTCTTGTAAAAATAATCTTATTTGAAATGTAATAATAAAAATTAGCATTTTCTTTATCATTAATTTCATTTTGTCAATTAGGTAAATTCCCTAGACCATACTAAGCTATGAAGTATGGTTGTGCTTGGTTTTAAATTAGTTTTGAGTCGTGAGTTCATTGAGATTGGATATTGATAAGCCTGTAAAGACTCGCACAAATGATGCATGCTAAAAAAAAATGTCTTGCTCCATAGACATTAGCATAGGAATGCTAGTGCATATTTATGAGTGCTCATTAGGGAATGAGTACACCAAACTGGCCTGTGGAAAATTTTCACTAAAAATATATTTATCGAATGAGAATTTTTCAGTTATGATAGTGCATAACTTAGTCATTAAACTTGAGGCATCATAGTAGCCTCGTGCATGACATTATATACTTTGATATATTTTCCCTTTACAATCACAAGGGGTATACATTGGGTGTATGGTCTTCATATATGAAGGTTAATAAATAGATAACAAAGGATCTGTCACCTATCTAGTAGAACAAGTAAATCTCCTATGCATTTCATGGTCTTTGACTCAAAAAGACTCTGGCCAGAGAGCACGATGAATATTAGATAGGGTTTTCTAATGACTCATCAAGAGTCAAAGTGATTAGAAATAAAATCAAAGTTATTAAGTCAAATAGGGTTTTGACTAATAATCCATCTGTATACTTGGTCTGGAGATTAGTTGATGTAAGGATCGGATTTGCATGGTACTCACAACAAAAGTAAGTTTGCTTGCTATTTCACTTTAAACTAGGTACTTAGATGTACTGCTAGGTGTTTCCCTTGACTTGTTAGGTTCTTGGAATTAAGAAGTTAATTCTAAGATGGATTAATTAATTAGATTAATTAATCAAATTATATTTTGTATTCACTAAGTTGCAATAGTTGCAAACCAACTACTAGCTTAGTTGTGAATCTAATGTGTCACACACAAAATGAAATGTATCACTTCTATCTAAAATTATATTCAAAGAGTTGGATAAAGTTAATTAATATAGACTAATTAACTTGGAGCTAGAATATAAGTACTGTTATTTGATTGAACATAATTAAGATTAAGGGCCCTTTTGGTAGTAATTAATTAACTGATAAGATCAATTAATGAATTTTAAATTAATTTAAGAGTTAATTAATTTAAATAATATAAATAATTAGATTATCTATATGGGACCTATTTAATTAGGTAGTCCACTAAAACTAATTTAATTGGGCTTAATTAATTAATAGAAATTATTTAGTTGGAAAGTTCAATCACTAATGGGCTCGTAGGAGAGTCCCACTGGTGGTCTTTGATTATGAATCAATGACTCAAAGTCTTACCTTGGATAAGAATTTAAGACTTTGAGTCTTAATAGGAAACTAATCCAAGATATGTCTTGGATTGAAACAAGAATGAGATAAATATGGAAGGGCGTTAAAGATGGGATTAGGTCAAGAGTTAGTGGTGTATAAATACACCACACAATTAAAAATTAGAGAAGAATTGCTGGAAAACTTGGCCCCCTCCCTTGTGTGCAGAAAATAGTTTTCTCACTCTATATTATAGTCTTGTTTAGTTATATCAGTTGGTTCTAGACCATTGATATTCTGATTAATTATTCATGATCAATTATAAGCTTATGTTTAGTTTGATTTATAATTTTGCTCGAGTACGAGCAAAAGAATAAGTTTGGGGATTGTTGATAAGCTCATAATTTGACACATTTTCGACACTCTTAAAAAAACAAATTTAGCTATTTTGGCTTATAATTGATATAATTGAAAACTCATCTTTTGATAATTGTTATGTAGGTGTAAGAGTGGAAGAAATGGAGCTAAAAGATGAAAATTCATCAAAATGCTGAAAAGTGGAAGACTCGTACTATGGCCCCTGAATCAGACGTCCCAGTGCCTAATCTAAAAAATGGGTGGTGAGTTTTCCCTATGCTTGCACCGCAGCTCAGGAGTGGTTGTGATCTTCTACCTTAGTTTCTTCTTTAAATTGTTTTAGTTTTAAGAAATTTATGAAAATTGTGATGTTGGGAGACAATTGGTATTTGCTTTATTTTAATATAAACTAAACTATCTTTTGTCAAGGCTTGGAAAGCCATTTCTATGAATTGATGATGTTTGATTTATAATGAACATACATTATGTTTTTAATGTGTCTGGAGGTTTGGCCAATTTCAAAGATGATCTTTATTGTTGCAATTGAGACTAGGAGGTAGTGTTGCAACAAGTGCTCGTGTAGTGTATACCGTGGACTAAGTCACTATAGGGATATAGGATTTACTACACACATTAGTCATGGATGTGATAATCGAAAGCTAAAAGAATCCACAAAACCCAATGCATCATTAGGAGGTTATACCCATTATCTTAACCATGAACAATCCATAGCCTTAACTCTTTTCTATCTTAAATTTTATCCCCTACACTCATTGATATTAACTTTTCCTATTTTCGTTAATTTATTTGTTTAAAATTTAATTAACTAGCCATTTTTCGATCCGGTTCAATATAGTTGGGTGGTGCTACAACTTCAAGTTTGTGAACCCAAGTGCAGGTTATGTCAAGTAATAAATTTCTCATGATTCCAAGGTTGATTCATATAAAAGTTGTTTGAAGATTTCAGGTTTATATTTTTAAAAAGATGGGCTTTATGTGATTTAGAATATATATAAAAAATAATGTATGCTATAACTAAAAAATTAAAGAATTAAAAGTGTCGAGAATTAGGGATCCAATCTTGCATTTTGGATAGATGAACAATTATTTAGTCTTTTTACCTTTTTTAATTACCACTATTAGAATCCATACATAATGAACGTTCCAATGGGAAGATGTTATCAAATAGCTAATGCAATAAGGTAATCCTGATATTGTCTTACTATTTGCAAATTATCTCTTAACACCAACACCTGTTTATGGGTCAAATATTTATGCACATCTTTATCTATAATAAATTAGGGTTTCACATTAGCGATTGGTGTAGAAAACCAAATATCTAGCTAAATGAACATAAGTATTTATTGTACCATTAGTGATACAAAAATCAAGAATCACCACAAAATAAGTAGGATTTAGATCAAAAATTAAAACAATAATACAACATACTTAAATATTTTCTACCTTTATAACTGTTCATCTTCCTCAATCAAGAGGTTCACCATTTATCCTCAGCTAAATAAAATTCAAAAAGATATAAGGAAAGTAGAAAAAAACTAAAAATAGAAGAGAAACTAGAGAATACATTTGTATTACTACTAGAATACTTAGCCTAAAGAAAGATAACAATAAAACTTTCTTGTCCCTCTACCCCTCCCCCCCCCTAAAAAAAAAGCTTAATACATAGCTTGTTCATAGTACTTGAAGTATACTGGAGGCCAAACATATAATGGAGGAGTTAAAGAATTAAGTGCTATACTAGTTGTCAAGAATTGGTAAGTTGTTATACCGAATCCTCTAAATTTTTACCTATCCAATTGAATTAAATTTTTAGGTTAGATATAGCCATATTTTGATGATGGGTAAATAACAGAAGTTGTAGATCTTTCTTTTCTAATACATTTGCATATGTCATTTGTCAAATTTAGTTGTAGGATAAGAGAGATAAGTCAAATTACGAGATCATGTTCAAGAGTCATCCTTCAACTTTAGCAACACATTGCAGTATGTTTATCTACCCCTTTTGTATAACATATCCAAATTTCAGTCCCAAAAAAAATTTTGGTTTAAGAGATATGACCCAATTGATAAAATAGGTTAAGACTAGGCTTAACTTTGATTCGAATTTTTGGTGATCCATTTTGTATAGCCACTTGTAATCCAACTTCTTTGATCCTTATACATTTAATATGAGATCCAAGGTCTACATAAACTTATAAATGAATGACTTATCAATTCATAGCCTCAAGAATTAACCCAAAATCATTTCAAAATTAAAAGTTACGCTAGTTTCTCTAAAATTTGCACAAAAAAAGATAAAACTTATTAATCTCATTTTTTTATGTTGATTTCCCATTTTATTCCTAAAACACAAAAATGCTTTAATTGAGAGCTCTAATGATAATTTCAAAGTGAAATTAATTATATTAATCCTAATTAATTGTACACTTTTAAATGTTCATCAGGCGGTCTACACTTCAATACTTACACACACATCCCTTAGGAAACGATGTATTTTCTCATTATTCTATACTGAAACTTGACACTATACACTTGCAGTAGATTGTTAATCCATAAACACATCACTAGAGCATAGCTACAAAATGAAAGAGAAATCTCAATGAAATTCATCATGGACCAAACAATGTCCTACATGGTGCGATTTCGATGCTCAACAACCCTATTCAACTATAGAGTTGCAAGGACCAAACTTTGAGCCTAAGTACTCATCTCCTCGATTAGATTGAAGAGTCTTAGCACTTCGCCTACTTTGTTTCTCCACTTCATGGATAAAATCTTTGAACCTTTTAAAAGCTTCAGACTTATATCTCAAAAGATACACATACCCATATCTTGAGTAGTCATTGGTAAAAGTAATGAAATAGTGGTATTTTGTTTAGGTAGTGGCCCGCATACTTCTATATGGATCAAATTCAAACAATTTGTAGAATGCTCCACTGGTCTAACAAATTATGACTTGGCCATCTTTCCCTTAAGGCAAGATTCACAAATTAGCATCTCTTGCAAGTAGGTAAGGTCTAGCAAGTTAGCTAATTTTTTTATTCTCTTCTTAGAGATACGACATAGTCTAGCACGCAATAAATATGTGAACTATGATCATCTAGTTTTCTTTTGTTGTTTTGTGAATATGCAAGATGGAATTTGGGGTTGGAAAATATAGAAACCTTTTTGTCAATACCCCAACATGAACAAAAAAAAACTATAATAATTAGAACAAATTCCATATTTTATCATAAAAGAGTAACCCTCTCTATCCAAAACTAGAATAGAGATAATGTTTTGTATTAGTTTTGTAACATAAAGACAATAATTTATACTTATCCTACTACCATCTCCTAAAGCTAAGTAGACAGTTCCTATAGCTAATGCGGCAACCTTTGCTCTATTCTCTAGCTTTAAGATCTGCTCTCCTCTATAGAGCCCCCTACTTCTTGTCATCACCTACAAATCCTTGTATAAATGATATCAGAGTTAATATCTAATACCCAATAAGTATCGTTAACCAAAACATTAACTTCATTAAAGAACATACTAGAACTCTTCAAGAGACTTGCAAGGTACTCCTTGCAGTTCCTCTTTCAATGCCCCATCTTGTCGTAATAGTAGCACTTGTCCTCGACCTTGGAACCCTTCTTCACTCCACCAAAGGCCTTCAAGCTCTTGGCATTCTTAAAAGAACCTTTTTTTATTCCCTTTCTTCAATATTTTGGTCTTAAATTAGGATACAGAGCCAATGAGCAAGCCTGACTTCTCTTTTTTCATGGTAAATTTTATCATCTTCAACATGTTAACCACCTTAGCAAGGCTAGTCTCCATCTTATACATGTTGAAGTTAACCAAAATGTGTTGAATGAGGGTGATAGAGACTGCAGGATGAGATCCACATAGAGTTCATTATCCATCATAACTCCAAGGGACTCGAACCATTCAATCAAGGCTATCATCTTTGGTCCATAGTCTTAGACCGAGGAGCATACGACATCAAAAAAGCTCTTTCAAGACTTGATATCTTGCATGCCACGTATGCTTGCCATAAAATTCCTTTAGATGAAGGTTGATATTAGTAGTGTGTGCCATTTGCTAATGTTACCTCTGCAACTCATTCAATATTAGTGCTATCATATAGCATCTTGCTTGCTATCATCCTCATATTGCTTATAGTATTTTGCAAACTCTTCCTCAGTGGCATCCACCAGTAGAGCCGACAGTGACGTTACGTCGAGAACATAAACCTTCTTTTTAACTAGAGAATAATCTAAAGATTTCTTATCTAGTTGATATACTTGGGATCGATGAGTTTGTTGGTGTCAAGAAAATATGAAAGTAGATTTTTAGCCAATTGTAAACAAGATATCTAAAAAGATGCGAGTTAGAAAATAAACATATATTCAATAGTTTATTCATTTATAATATGGTCTTTATTTATAAATATCTCCCACTATTTTATTTGAATTATATCATTCCCTAGATGGAAATTTAGAAAATCATATTTCCTAGTGAGCTTGAGGTCCAATTAACTTAATTATGCACCTTAATTATATGAACCTATATAATAAAACTAAGAGGTAGCTAACACATTAGCAATTGTATCCACATGTAACCCTCAAGCTATTTTGCCTCATTACTTCCTATACACTCTAATTTCATAAGCCCATATAGTACTAAGTGTCAAGCATGACCCATCAAATATCCATGTGAGTGTATGTCCCACGACTCATGACCACTACCCTTAGCCCTCCTACCCCATGGGCATCTCCATGCTAGTAGTAGTCATAACTGTTACCTCCACTAAGCACATTCCACAACTCATGAACTAAGTATGGCAACATTTCACATGCCAACTACTTTATGGAAGATTTAGATATTAAGCCTAGCCTAATATTTACCATTTACGCTTGATATAGAATTTACTTAAATATTATTGAACTTAAAATACTTTTTAGTGAGGGTTCCATTTTACTAAGACCTCATCATTTTATTAAATTTGTTTATTTAATGTTGCACTATTCCTATCGATTGTAAGCATAATCATAGGAAAGCATTAAATAAACCTTTGCATGCTTCTACTATACATACATAAAGGGATGATCATGGGCCTTATATTGTGCAATTTATTCGATCCAAAGTGATTCTAGGTCAATCTAAGGATAACAATTTAAATAATAATAGATCATATCTATTTATATGAATGTATCACCCATACATTAATGGGCCTTTAATCCTTATTTTCCTCCATCTCTCTCATTCTTCTTATATACCAAAAACAAAAAAGAAGACCTCACCAACTTATTACTATTCTCATTACATTTTTTATTCTAAAGAGAAACCTTGGAACTTCTTTCAAGCGGAGGTAGAGAGAATTTTTACATTCAAAAAAAATCGAGAAAAAACGAGACTTGTAGGCCTCATTTTAATCAAAACCCAAATCATTAAAGCCATCACATTGAATTTAAATAGTCTAGGATCCATGATAATCTAAACCATACATCCTCAGTTTAATCATCCAATGAAAAATTCAAAGCATATAAATTTACCCATTATATAAATTATCATTTTTTTGGTTTGGGAAAAAATTCACAATTTTTCATGGAAAAATAATTTTTAAAAATTTTTAAAAATAAAAATTAAATTAAAAAATTTAAAATTTAAATTTTTAGAATGTGATAGAAATGGGCAACAGACGAGCTGCTACCCTGCCAATTGCCCATATAGCATTGTGGTGCAACTAAGCAGCACTGCGATGATGAATTGTTTGAAGAAAATTAGAAATTCATGTTTAAAAACCTAGAATTTCAATTCCCAAACAAAATACAATTAATCATAATATTTCATCATATGAAAAATTAGGGATGCTTTCATGAAAGTAAATTGAATGCAGAACATAGGCTCTGATACTACGGTTGGGTTCATATATCTTGGGAGAGGTAATATAGTGAAAAATTAAAAACTTAAATCATGCATATTTAAAATAGTAAACATGCACTCCCGGGAATTGATACAATTTATCGGTTGTGTTCAAATTTACTTCTTCAAAAAAAAAAGAACCAAGTTTCACGAATCGATACTTGTGGATACAGGGTTTGAAAGAATTAAAATTCCTAGCTCATGAACACCTTTGCAGGATTCCTAAATAGACTCACCAAGGGCTCCAAGTCTATGCCCTCTAACGATATCCATACTTCAAGTACACCTACAAGAATTAATTCTTACTAGTGAATTCAATCAACTTGTATTTAATCTAATTTGGGAGTGCAATTTTGTCCTTTGATCAACTTGTGATAAAAGACCAAAATTAAATCAAGAAGGAATAGAACCAACTTGATGAAAAAAAAATTATCTTGAAATTAAAGAAGACAAAAACTAGAGAGAGAAGCAATGGGACCAAAAATTTCTCATGTAAGAGTGGTTGTGGTTTTTGGCCTTAAAAAAGTGTATTTATACTCCCCTGTGTTGCCCTAATCCAATTAGAAAACTTTCTCATTTGTTATCTCTCTTATGCCTTTCTTTTGATCCAAGACAATGATTCTTTCCATCTTTAATTAGGAGTCTCTTGAATTCCAAACCATGACTCCTAATGGGCCTCTAACCCTATGGGCCTGGACTCTATTTAATTATCAAAGTCCATTTATTTGATATCCATTAGTTAATCAAGCTAAATTTTATTAATTGATCCAATCTATTAAATAATTAGTTCCATAAGGTCTACCAAAATTAAATTAGGCCCAACTAAAATAATTATATTATTTTAAGTAATTAAATTAACTTAACTCCTTAAATTACTTTAAGCCTATTTAGTTAATTATCCAATAAAATAAACAATCACTCCCATGAGCCCTAAACTCCATTAGGTCTAATCAAATAATCTATTATTTAATTAGATGAATTAATTTAACTTCTTAAATTAATTCTAGTTCAAGTGAATTAATCTCCATTAATGAACTTAATCCAACCCCTTGATCAAATACTAGATTAAAAGTGGATCATCTTGATTTGTCTATGACCTTTAGGTTTACAACTAAGCTAGCAAGGACTTGGAATTTTTACAACTTATGAATATATTAATATTTTGATTAATTAATTCACTTGAAATTAACTCCTTAATTCCAAGAATCTCTGGTCAAGAAAATCACCTAGCAGTGTATCTTGACTACCTAGTTTTAGGTGGATAGCAAGCGAATCAATTTCAGTTACGAGTACCATGCAGATTTGATCTTTCCATTAACTAATCTCCTGATTAACTCTAGGGTATGTATTATTAGTCAAAATCCTATTTTTACTTAATAACTGTGATTCCATTTCAAGTTACATTGATTATTTGATGAATCATTTATATTAAGAAGTTTAAAAACATAGGAGATTCACCTATTCTACTAGATAGGTTATGGATTATTTGTTGATCACTCATTAACCTTCATACACGATAACCATATAGTTAGAGTAGTACCTGGCGAGTCAATTAGATTAGTCATTTTTATACTCTTATAGAAATAATTTTTTTCATACTAATATCAATTAATGGAAATTTTCATTATAAATTCTTTTTATTAGAACTAGATGAAGTCTCTAAATCACATATGACTATAGGGTATGGTCGTGCATAGGATAACAATCATGGAATACACCTCTATGGTCGTGATCTTAAAAACTTTCCAAGTTGAGAGCATCTTGACATAGGATATCGACTAGTCCATCAAGACTTGTGTATATGATGCAGGCTCGCAAGTAGGGTGTCTTATTCCATAGATATCGGTGTTGCGACACTAGTGCAAGTACACTAAACTACCTCACTAGGAATTCTAAGAAAATATGATTGGCGAATGAAAGTTTCCATCATTATGATAGTGCATGATGTAGTCCTTTAACTTGAGGCACCGTTGTAATATCATACTCGACATGGTGTACTTTGATTTATCCTAATTGTAGGTCAATCATAAATGGGGTATTTTGGGTGTATCATGCTCGTTTATGGAGGTTAATGAGTGGCCAACATAGTATCTATCACCCATCTAGCAAAATAGGTGAATCTCTTATAATTTTCATTGTACTTGATTCTAAAATCCATGACCACAGTGGGGATGAGTAATTAGAAAATGGTTTTCTTAATTAGCATCGATGAATTAAGACTCTATGAATGGTTTCATAGAATTGAGCTATTAGGGTTTTGACTAATAATTCACGCCCTAGGTTCAATTGGGAGATTAGTTGAGGAAGGACTGGACTTGCACTGTATTCATAATTGGAAAGGTTTGCCTTTTCACCTTTTCACCTATGTCTAGGTCTTTAAAGTGTGTTGCTAGACATAAACCATGATTGGTGAGGTTTTTGGAATTAATGGGTTAATTCCAAGAGGGTTAATTGCTACAATTTTAAGGTTGCAAATCCAAGTGCAGGTTGTGTTAAATAATAAATTTTTTGGGAGTCCGAGGTTAATCCACGGAAAGTTGCTTGAACTTTTTGGGTTTATATTTATTATAAGATAGGTTAAATGTAGTTTAGATTATAATGAAAGATTTATGCTATAACTAAGAAATCAAAGTAATAAAAGTAGTGAGGATTAGGGATCCGCTCTTGAGTTTTTTATAGAAGAACGATTATTTATTCTTTCTACCACTTTTAAATACCACAATTGGAATCCATACATAACGAAGGTTCCAATGAAAAAATGTTATCAAATAACTCATGCATTAAGGTAATCATGATATTGTCTTATTGTTTGCAAATTATCTCTTAATACTAATACTTGTTTATGGGATCAAGTATTTATGCACACCTTTGTCTACAACAAATCAAGGTTTCACATTAGTAGTCGGTGGAGTAGAACCATACAATAAGCTAAATGAACAAGAATCGCCATTAAATAAGAAGGGTTTTAACGCCAACACTTATTTATAGGATTAAATATTTATGCACACCTTTGTCTACAACAAATAAAGGTTTCACATTAGCAGTTGATGGAGTAGAACCGTACAATAAGCTAAATGAACCCAAGTATTTGTTGTGTCATTGGTGATACAGAAGTCAAGAATCACCACAAAATAAGGAGGGCTTTAACACCAATACTTATTTATGGGATTAAGTATTTATGCACACCTTTATCTACAACAAATCAAGGTTTCACATTAGTAGTTAGTAGAGTAGAACCGTATAATAAGTTAATTGAACCCAAATATTTGTTGTGCCATTGGTAATACGTAAATCCAGAATCACCACAAAATAAGGAGGGTTTCAATCAAAAATTAAAATAATACACCTGAACATTATGTACCTTGATAACAGTTCCTTCCTCTGAGGTTCACTATTTTTTCTCAACTAAATAAAATTTAGAAAGACATAATGAATGTAGAAAAAACTAAAAATAGAAGAGAAACTAGAGAATATATTTTTATTACTACTAAAAAACTTAGCCTAAAGAAAGATAACAATAAAATTTTCTTTCCCCCTCTAATAGTTTTTGTGTGTCTTGAATGCTATCCAAGAACCCCTATTTATAGTAGAAAAGTGCCTAAATATGCACCTCCAAATGCACTCTAAATTTACTTCAAATATGCTCTACATTCACATGTACTTTTCATATCCGAATTTTGTCACACATGAAAATTAGATGATTTTGGAAAAGTGATAACATGAAAGTTGCATATTTGTCTGGTAGCTTTATTTTTCAACTTGATTCATTCCAACCACTAGGGGAAAGTTATGCTTGATTTAGCAAAATGTGTCAGCATAGATAGATCCTTTCCAATACACTCACTTGGATGAATTTTCTACTATAATCAAGGTTAAATTGGGCTAAGCTTCCAACAGCAAAGTAGTAGTTGTATCTCTTAACTTTAAAATAAAGTAAGATTCAGGTCTATAGGGCTTTTGAACATAGAGTTATGCATGAACTATGAAAACTACATAAGTTTGGAAACATGCTTATTTTGAATTTATTATAAGTCCAACAATCACTTGCAAAGTTCTAGTGGTTTCTTGCATATATTTTGATATACCCATGATGGACTTAGGCAAAAGTAGTCCTTTTCTTCTAATTGTGATGATTCTTTGATCAAATGAAATATTATCTCCCAACTTGCTCATGAAACATGTTGTCTTCTTTAGTTTTATTTTAGTTCTTTTTAATCTCTTTTTGTTCATTGATTCTTTAACACAAAATATTAATAAAACTATATATTAACAAGAATAAAACAAAGAAAGTATAAAGGATTTGGTATAAAAATATGTCAAAATATGCGCTTATCAAATTTCCCTGCACTTAACCTTTGCTCGTCCTCGAGCAAGCCTAAAATAATCCTAAACTAATACATTTTCATATAAAATCATGATTGGTTTTAGCATATGCAATGAGCCTTTAAACCCCTAGGTGGCCCATAAAGGGCGAGTTATAGTCTCATAAGGGTTTCCAGTGGTGATACCCACAAATACCTATGATAACTAACTTCCAACCATTATTCTCAAGAAACAAAAATAAATATGGAAATAAAATCAAACAAGTGTTGAATCTAACTCTTAGTCATTCAAAAGTCAATATATTTCCATAATAAGCATACTGAAGTGTGTGTGTGTGTGTGTGAATAGTTAATATCAACAGTGATGAGACCATGCATGCTTCAAACAAGTAAATTCCCATAGAACCTCACAAAAATTATCACCCACTCTCTAATAGAAGAGTTAAACATCGTAGACTCTTCATTTGGTACAAATGTCCACTATATCAAAGGTATCACATGAAATAAAAAGGTCTTCAACAAAAGTTATAATGGGAACAAAAGGTAGTGATGTGGCTAAGAAATAAAAGGATAGGATACAATAAAGATTCTAAAAACTTCATGGGATTAAAAACTTAGAGTTTATCAATGAGGAATTCTCATACTCCACGAATTTCAACACCGAGGCCTATTGTTATTGAATTAGACCCCTCTTCATCATTCTTATTGATTTTTCAACATCATATTTTTAGTTGCAACTCATTATATTTTTAAGACTTTGTGATTGTTTTTTTAGAAGAGAAACTCTCCCACACTTATCTTTTATTCCAACCCAAATTTCTTTTGTAAGCTCACATTGTCAATAGAATGTCTCTTAAGCTCAAAATTATTTTTAGAATAAGGGTAGGATAATAGTGTATTTAGTCTAGGTAAGAAGATATGATTACCACAGAAAAAAGCTTATTTATTGAAAGGCTCAAAATGGCTCACTATGGGGATGTTCTCTTGGAACATCACATGGGTAACAAGTTGATTTAGCCATAGTACTGGAAAGCCTAATGCCTTAATCATTTTTCAAGTGGAGCTCAATCAATCGTTGCCCTCGATAGACCAAAATAAACAGTTTTAACACTTAACAACTTATATGTTAAAAAATCTAAGTGATGATTAAAGCGAGGGTATAAGAACTACCTATTTTGACATGTCTATCTCCACACCAAATAACATAACTATTTGTGTAAAAAGATTTGAGTATATTTATCACAAAAATATATTAACCAAAGAACAACATCAAAGTCCAAAACAACACCTATCATCAATCAAACTACATTATTCATGCTTAATTTTAATTTTTGAAGTTGGAAGAACATCTATGACTCAGAAAAATTGACAATTTATAATTTTTTGTTAAAAACTTCATGAACTTGCCATGTTATGCAAAAAAATAGGGGTACGTCTCAAGAGTGTTAAAATTACCCTTTACTCCACCATCTTTTTTTATAGTTTCAACGGACCCAAAAGAAAACATGCTTGAATTTAAAAAAAAACTAGAAAAACATACATTGAATACACAAGACATGATATCAACTATCCCCTCCCCCAATCTAATCGAGACAGAGTCCCTAATGTCAAAAATAAATAGGAAAATAGAGTTTAGAAATATTACCTAAAATGTGACTTATTAAAAAATAAAGTTGAAACAACACAATATATATACTATTAGTTGAAACTATTAAGGATAAATTTCACAGGACTTATCAAATTCAATTTGCATTTTTGACCATTGTCCCTGTTGGACCAATCCACGCGAGCTAAGGCTGAATCAAGTTCTGGCATATATGTTAGAAGTTGATCAATCAGTTGGTCAGGTATTGGAGCAGAAATGAGAATTCGTCTCACAAATGGTGAAATAAAATCTTTTTGTACAGCATAATCTACAAAAGATAGCAAACCATCAAAGAAACCATTAACATTAACAATACCTATAAGTTTCTTGTGAATATTGAGTTGTGCCCAAGAGACAACTTGCAATAGTTCCTCTAGTTTACCAAAACCACCAAGTAGAGTGATGAATGCATCCGCATTATTTAACATGTTAAGCATTATGTCCTGAATATGTGACTCTTTTAGCTCATCTCCGATGGTCATACCTGTGATATTCTATATTATTAAAGGTTTTGGGATAACTCCTAAAACTTTGACTACTCCTACATAAGCAGAAGTAGCAATACTCCTCATTAACCCCAGACTATTTCCCCCATACACTAAATAAATTTTTCCTAAAGTTCTATTAAGGTTATTGGTTGCCCCTATAAACTTACCATTTTTCCTAGATTGGTTCTACAAAATACACATATACAGTTGAACTTGTGAGTGGAAGACCCTTCTATTTTCTTTCTTTTTTTTTTGAAAGCAAATTATGCAAAAATAGAGTAAGTACGATGCTATTTATTGAGGTGTGAACAGAGAATGCATTTATTGCACATTTTTTTTAGTCAGAAAGGTTGAAAATAAGGACACATAATTTGAAAATTAGCTACTTATACATGAATGTACATGTAGTTGTGACTGTGATTCACATCTTCCTCTAGTTTTACATCCAGTAATGGCTTAAACGCCCTTTATGGGTCAAAGATATATATCCCATTCAGTTTTCTTATAAACTAGCAAACAGGGTCTTTTATTGTCAAATTCCCAAGACTATAATGCTCATATTCATCTCGGAAGTGATTCCATAAATCTAGAATTACACATTATACTAATCCACATGAATGCATCTCAAGAGTCAATATAATGTCATCTAAAGACTCCTTACTCAATCCATCCTTAATATATTGAATTTTATCTTTTTAATTTTTAGAAACCATTCGTAAGGAACGATACTTTGTGTTGAAAGTCCATCGAGCACATTTGTGATAAACTTGCATTTTTTTCGTCCTTCGTTTTTTCAAATATGTGTTTTCACCAAAACTAGGCCTGTATCTAATAAGCAAGTTTGAAAACTCATATGAAAACTCACCTCCTACTCTTACCTCTACTTCAATTATTCATTGTATGTCCCTTGGGATACTCTTATGCATAAGCATCCTTAATCTTTCAATCCTAGTTTTATAAATTTTTAAAATTGCATTTTTAAGAAGAAAAAAAAAATCACTTCTTGAGAGTTAGAAGAATGTCATCCATTTGGAAAAGAACAATAAAAGAGAATTAGAAAAAAAGAGAAGCTTTATACAAAGATTTTAGTTATTTGGGAAATGGATAAATCCGACTTCAATAGCCATAGAGTACTATTATCAGCTACTTAACTAGGAAGGATCCTAATTTTTGATCATTTTTATAACTTTTGCAAATAGTGCAAGTGTCTTTGAAAAGAGTGGGTGAATAAAATCCACAATGCTTGATCTTTGTAGCAGTTTTTTTTGTCGAAAAGTGACCACCATATGCTCTTGCATGAAAAAATTTAAAACAATACTACTTTCCATATTGTCAGAATACATTTTCAATTAGGACAAAATAAAATAGAAAAAAGTAAAAAAAATCAAAAAGAAAAGAGAATGAGAATTAGAGAAAGCAAATCTGTGATTATCGGCTCTCATAGTCTTTTTTTTCATCCATTGGGTTGGCTCCTAACAAGCGTTTGATTTAATGTCCTCAGCCTGACATTGTCTCATTCATCACTCATCAACATATGCTGCCAAAGTCATCATCTATCCAATCACTGTCTTATAATTTCAAAGCACCCAAATAAGTTTGTTCGCTTATACTTGAGTCAGGTATTTAGGAATGCTGACTAGTGGTATTTCTTTCTCACCCAGGTAGATATATTTAAGATGGTCGTAGATTGGTTTAAGCTTCATTGTAGGTGTCTGCTCCACAGAAGGCAGAAGTCTCTCATTAGATATTAGCAATTCAACATAAGAGATATCATACCTTGATTTTTTTGGCAACGAATCCAACCCCGTTACATCATTTTCCACATCCCCCAACATTTGCACATCTAACTTCGTTTTTTCAAAATTCTCCATAAGGAGTTATTTTTGTAAAGTAACCTCCACTCCATCCTTGCTAGTGAACTTAAACATTTGTTATGACTTGGGATCAATAATGCCAACTGCAGAAACAACATTCACATTAGCAAGATATCTCATGGCTTCAAAAATATTATATTTTATAACCTCGCCATTAGAGTGCCATCATGAACATCAATCTTATCTCAGGTTGTGTTCATGAATGGTCTTCCCAAAAGAATGCATGTAGGATTAGGGCATGTGTCATCCTCCATCACAAGAACATAAAAATCAACAAGAAAAACTAATTCATTCACCTACACAAGAACATTTTCCACAACCCCTATTGGATATACATTAGATCTATTAGCCAATTGTATGATAACACCAATTTCTTTTAACGGTTCTATATATACGGAAGCATAACCAGAATATGGCATAACATTAATTGATGCTCCCAAATCTAACATGCATTTTTCAAATCTGATCTTACCAATGGTACAAAGGATGTTAAAAGTGCTCGGATTCTTACACTTTGGAAGGAGTTTTCTTTGAAGAACCACCAAAACATTCTCCCCCATACTTACTTTTTCAGCCCGCCTCAACTTCCATTTTTTAGTGCATAGTTCTTTGAAGAACTTAGCATATCGAGGCACCTGCTTGATTGTATTAGGAAGAGGGATGTCTACCTCTACTTTTTGAATAGTATTAAGGATCCTTTTTTTGTTCATTTTTCTTGGAATTTGCTAATCTGCTAGGAAAAAGTGGAGGTGTTATATAAGTATGAGAGAGAGGTTTAGGAATGGTTACTAACTTTGGATTCTTCTTAGGATGAATAGTATTGTCAAAAACTTTTCCATTTCAAAGAGTTGTGATCGAATTAGCCTCTTTGATTAAATTTTCACCTGAATAAGAAACAGACACTGAGTGGAAAGATTAGGTTGTCAGTGTTGAAACTGTGTTTTTTATCTCATTAATGGCTTGTGAAGTATGGTTATTGATGTTTGTTTGTACATGCATAAATTCTTACAAAGTTTCCTCAAGAGATTTTGTATGTGAAGCTGGA
Source organism: Paulownia fortunei (assembly GCA_019321725.1). Taxonomy (NCBI): domain Eukaryota; kingdom Viridiplantae; phylum Streptophyta; class Magnoliopsida; order Lamiales; family Paulowniaceae; genus Paulownia; species Paulownia fortunei. The sequence continues at coordinate 14,179,718 of CM033105.1, read as the reverse complement.
TAAGAAGAAAAGTTTGGTAGCTTTTGTGAATGTAGTGGTTGGGCATGGTTCTCATCTCGCTAACTAAAATTGGGATAATTTCTCTGTTGTGAATTGTAAGTTTCAGAATATGAAGAATGAAAAGACTTTTTGAATGTGTTCATGACATTTGTTTATGCTAGAATATCTAGGCATTCATTGGTAGAGTGTTCCACAGGTTCACAAAAGCTACAAACATCTTCATCTTGCACAAATCTAATTTTTTTTAATTTTTAAAGTTCCATGGCCTCAACTTTTCTTGTTAAACTTGCAATCCTCGCATTTAGATCATCTTCTTGACTAAGGTAATATTTTTATTTTTTACTATTAGCAAGATTAGATCTAGTAGAACCTTCGGAAGAATTAACACTATGTCATGATTGAGAGTTTTCTGCCAAATGGTCTAGATATTTTAGGGCTTCATTAGGTTCTTTATCAATAAACTCACCATTACACATTGTTTCAACAAATTATTTTGTTTCAAGAGTTAAACCTTCATAAAATAAACTAATTAAGCACTATTTTTCAAAACTATGATGTGGGCATGAATTCAACAAATTTTTAAATCTTTCCCAACATTGAATGAAAGCTTTATTACAATTTTGAAAAAAAATTGGATTTGTCTGTTCAAAGTTAGTTTTATGAGTTGGAAAGTACTTTTTCAAAAAATTCAACTTGCATTTCTTGCCAAGTGCCAACTGATCTAGGTTTTAAAGAGTTAAGCCATATTTTTGCTTTATCTTTTAAAGAAAAAGAAAATAATTTGAGCATAGCAATCTCATTTGTACAAGTTTGATCTTCAAAAGTGGCACATATTTTATGAAATTCTTTTAGATGCAAGTAAGGGCTTTCAAAATCTAAACTATAGAAATTAGGAAGTAAATAGATCATATCTGGCTTGAATCAAAAGTGATTTGCATTGATAGGAAAAATGAAACAAGAAGGAGAAGAATTTTAAGGAGATTGTAAGTAATAACGTATGGTACATACCTGTTGATTCTCATTTTCATCCTAGACATTTTCATTTTTAGCCATAGTGGAAGTGTGTGGAGGTGACTCAAACAAATTTCAAAATAAAGTTTCAGAATTGTTTCTAACTAAATGATGAGAATTATGATTATGATACCATATGAATATATAACCATAAAGAAAACAAACACAAAATATTTACAAAGAGAAAATATTTACAAACCTGAATACTTACCTTGCCTTCCCTAGCAACGACGCCAAAAAACTTGCTACAACTTTAAGGTTGCTACATATTGTGTCAAGTAATAAATTTCTCGAGAGTCCGAAATCGATCCACATGAAAGATAATTAAAGTTTTTAGGTTTATATTTCTTAAAAGATGGGTTAAATGTGGTTTAGATTATAAAGAAAGATTTATGCTATAATTAAAAAATCAAAGTAATAAAAGTACTGAGGATTAGGGATCCACTCTTGAGTTTTGGATAGAGGAACGATTATTTATTATTTCTACCTCTTTTAAATGCCACAATTGGAATCCGTACATAATGAAGGTTTCAATGAGAAGATGTTATCAAATAGTTCATGCATTAAGGTAATCATGATATTGTCTTACTATTTGTAAATTATTTCTTAATTCCAATACTTGTTTATGGGATCAAGTATTTGTGCATACTTTTATCTACAACAAATCAATGTTTCACATTAGCAATTGATAGACTAGAACAATACAATAAGCTAAATGTACTCAAGTATTTGTTGTGCCATTGGTGATACAAAAATCAAGAATCGCCACTAAATAAGAAGGGTTTTAATGCCAACACTTATTTATGGGATTAAATATTTGTGCACACCTTTGTCTATAACAAATCAAGGTTTCATATTAGAAGTCGGTAATCAAAATTTCACGTTAGCAGTTGGTGGAGTAGAACTTTACAGTAAGGTAAATGAATCCAAGTATTTTTTATGCCATTAGTGATACATAAATCAAAAATCACCACAAAATAAGGAGAGTTTCAATAAAAAATTAAAACAATATACAACACACTTGAACATTATGCACCTTTATAACCTTTCCTTTTCCTGCATCTTTGTTCACCCTTTTTTCTCAACTAAATGAAATTTAGAAAGCTATAATGAAAGTAGAAAAAGACTAAAAATAGAAGAAAAACTAGAGAATATATTTCCATTACTACTAGAAAATTTAGCCTAAAAAAAGACAACAATAAAACCTTATTTCCCCCTCTAAGGGTTTTTATATATCTTGAAGAAGAGTACATAAATTGGCATTTCAAAATTCACTCCAAATGCACTCCAAATTTACTTCAATTATGCTCTAAATTTATATGTCTTTTTCAGATCTGATTTTATCATATATTTTTCTCCATGAAATCAGATGATTTTGGGAAAGTGATCAACATGAAAGCTATATATTTATCTGTTATCTTCATTTTTCAACTTGAATCACCTAATTCTAACGGCTAGGAAGAAAGTTATGCTTGATTTAAGAAAATGTAATAGTATAGATAGATCATTTTCAATACACACAATTGGACGAATTTTCTGCTATAATCAAGATTGAATTGAGTTAACCTTCCAATTGCAAAGTTGTAGTTCTATATCTTAGCTTTCAAATAAAGTAAGATTCAGGTGCATAAGGTTTTTGAACATGGAGGTATGCCCAAAATAATAAAACTGTACAAGTTTGAAAATATGCTTATTTTGAATATAATGCAAGCCCAACAATCAGTTGCAAAGATCAAGTGATTTCCTACATATATTTTGATCTACACATGATGAAATTAGGCAAAAATATCCTTTTTCTTCTAATTGTGATGCTTCTTTAATCCAATAAAATATTATCTCCCAACTTGCTCACGAAACGTGTTGTCTTCTTTGGTGTTATTTTGGCTCTTTTTTATATCTTTTTGTTCATTGATTCTCTAATTCAAAATACTAATAATACTATAATATTAACAAGAATAAAGTAAGAAAAGTATAAAGGATTTAATAAAAAGTATGTCAAAATATGCACTTATCATTAATTAATTGGAACAATTATAGTTCTAATTATTCAATATAGTCATAAGAGTTGTGAGTCCACCATTAGTATATAGGTGAACCAAAGGGGTCGCACACAAACTCGAATAAGTCCATTTCTTGCTTAAGAAATAATAAAAGGGTTGGATTAATTTAATAAATATGATTAATTAAATAGAAGTTAATTAATTCAAGTATTGAATTAATTTATTAAGTAATTTAATTAATTAATTGACCGAATTAGATTAGGTAGCCCAAATTAAAATAAATAATTAATTGATTGGATCAATTAATTATAGTGGGCATATTTAATTCATAGGATGAATTCATTTAATTGGTTAGATTAATTAATTAGACCTAATTAATTAATCGGGTCTAGGTCCATTAGATGTTGGCTTGTAGCAAGTCAATTAGGAATTAAATAGAGATTTAATTCCCATTTAAAATTATGATTGAAGTATTTTACTTTTGGAAGGCGTACCTTGTAGGAATGAAGTATCCTTCTATGATAAGTAGATATACCTTGTATGAACACTAGGTGTGAATACAAAGAGAGCTAAATAAGGATAAGTATCATTGTATGACAAGAAGACTTACTTTGTGTGAACACTAGTTGTGAACATAAGAAAGTTGGATAAGTAAAGGATTCCATATAGATGGAACTTGAAGGGGATATTTAAACACCTTATGGTTGAATTTTTGGTGAAGGATTCTCAACCTTCTTGGATATATTTTTTGCAGAACTCTTGGCTAAAAAATTCATGCTCCAACCCTCTCTCTTGATGAAGAAAAAATGTTCTATTCCTACAAGAAACTGCCACCTTCTTCTCTACTTTATATTATTTTGATTCTTAGTTTTGTGTGTTGAGTATAGAATCAAAACAAACATCTAAGACATTTTTTGTTCTTTTTCGAAACCATGAAAACCAATTCTTAGGTTAGAATAATCAAGTCGAGATCCTACTAGCATAGGAACTACTATGAATGGGCATTTGAGGTGTGGATATGCTTAGAGGGGTAATGCTTAGAGGGGGACTATAAGTGAATCTTTCTAATGCAAGGGGTTTGGATCAAGCTTGAGAATTATGCATGGAGAAAATAATTTGAATCGTTGCACTCGTCATCTTCAACCGATAGTGAATAAGGTAAAGGTTTACAAAACCTCCCTATACTAGGTAATAGAAAATGCACAACTAAGTAATGACAGCGGGGTTTTAGGATTTATTATTTTACATACGACGTATTGTTAGTTTTTCAAGTTATAAATTTTTTTAAATTTTGCTAAATTTATGTTTCATAGAATCGTGTGAACCCAACACATGTACATAACATAAATCTGTTATGATTACTGTAATAACAAAGCCTCATACTACTCACTTGGCCAATATGATTCATACATTTCATTCTACTTATATGCTAATTTGCATCAACATCTGCATGGCATATATATCATTCTTAATTGTTAAACTTCTAGTGCTATCACATGATGTTAGTGGTTGAGATCTTATAACGTAATTAAGTACTTCTATATTTAAATAAGAAAAAGAACAGATTGGTCAATATATTGGATATTCATAGGTTATATATTATAATTTTGAAAGTGTTAAAGGTGTTACTAGTAAGTTTATATGATTCAGTTTAATTAGATTGAAGTGTTTTGAAAGTATATATCCATGGATTAACATACTTAGGATTTTTGACAAGATATAATGTGATTTAAGTATCATAATACAAGATTTATACGTGCATATGATTTTAGAAATACAAACTAAATAATTATATAAGAATCAGATGTCAATCAGTTTGGAGATCGAATGAACGGATATAGGAATTACCTATGGGAATGAATGGTGACTAAGATAGGTTGAAATGAAATAAACATAGGTGAGACACACAAGATTAGGCTGCAAGATAAGGGAGAAAATCAAATTTTACTACTACACGCCACCTCAAACTTATACCACCTCATGCTTAAACTTTTCAAGCCAGCACCTCAACCTATTCTTTACTTTTAAGCTAACAGCCACGACTTGAACCTTCTTATGCACCATTTCAGCTTCCAAAGACATATATAAAGCTCTCTAAGTAGGTCCTAAGTGATTTTAACTGAAAAAAGAGGCAAAACAAACAAAGGGGAGGAGAAATAAACAAGTTCATGTAGAAAACTGTGCAAGGTGAGCTTAACCAACGGGTTTGGCATGACTTTCAGATTTATTTGGAGGTTTATTGGAATATTAAGTTTTGAATATTATTTATAAATGTGTTAGGATGTCATTAGATAGGCGTTGGTGCCTAAAGAAAGGGTTTTTAGTTGCAAATACTTGATAGAAAACACTTGTACTAGAAACTATCACCTTGTTGTATTCTTGTGTTTTAAGCTTCAAAAGTGTATGGTATGTTGGATAAAACCTATATTTATCATCATATAAATGTTGATATATGAGTTAAAAGTATTGGAATAACTTTTCAATGGTTAGAAATTGAAATAGGGAATGATGTTGAAGAAACAAAGTAAGAATATATGTTCTGGTGTGCTGTGAAAGGGACCTAGACCCGTGTGTTTTGGAAACTTTATGACATGGTTATATTTTTCTACATATTAGATAAGTGTGGTAAAAAGTTGAGAGTGAATAAATATTCCTAAGGATGTCAAAATATCTATGAAACCTAATATAGCAACAAGGAAATTAGAAGGTGAAAACCTGTCCCATTTTATTTGTTACAACATATCTATGGTTTAATTGATTTTGGTTATTTAGGGACTTGTTATAAGAGTTATATCACATCAATTAGGTGATCTTAGCACACATTAAGATGGGAAATTAAGGTACTTAGGATATTTCATGAAGTTTTACCTTCGAAGTTGCAATATTTGATTGTTACCTAGTTAATTTAAGATTTAAGGTATTTGTATGATATTAGGAGTAGTAAAATTTCCAGTTAAGGATTGTAATTCATATAATATATTTTTATAGATTATTCGACATCTATGGTTAGGGAGGAACACTAATTAACCTAGACACGAACCACTGTAAGGTAAGTAAAGATCCATTTATAACTACAATACATGAACATAGTATGTCTTGAATCATTTATACCCAATGTGTTGATGATATTTAAATTGATTGGATGACAAGTATAGTATGTACCTTAAGAGTTTTATCATTCTTGAAACATTTTGAGAGCAAGATGACTTGTATTTCATATTGAACATACCATTCATAGGCATTTACATGTGCATGTACGACATATGAGTATAGTTGAGGTTCTTACATGCACGATATGATTTGAGAGATGATTTTTAGAAAAAAAATATTTTGGTTGGCCACTACTAGTGCACCAAGGTATGTTAGGCGTGCTTATGTGATATTTTGGGTCACCGCGAGTGTTACTTCTCGGAGGATTATAGGGGTGGATAGGGGTGCGCCTCTGGTAGTCATGAGAGGGTAGACCACTTGACTGTGCCCTTATTTACTTCACCAGTGGGAAGACTTTTGAAGGATCACACGGGAAGATATGGGGTAGACCTCTGGTGATCCCAGGAGATGGCTCTTTAATATATGAGTACTCAAATTTGACACATTTATAGTATTATTTCTTAGAGATGAGTTGCATGAGATTTCATATTATACTCTTGCCATGCATGATGTTTACTTATTGAGCATTAACTTATGTAGTTCATGCATTGTAGGTAAGCATTGTGAAACTTGAGACCTCTAGTTTACTGGGCTGGCTGTGGAGCTCCTACAAGCTTTCAAAGATTGATGTACATGGATGACGACCTGTTGAGGCTATTTTACAGGCTATGCTTTTGATTTTACGGTCTATTATATTATATTAGTGACTTTATACTTTATATCACTTTCAAAAACTCCATTGTAAATGAGTTTAGTTTTGTGATATTTTGATAGACTTTTTTATCATTTAGATAACTATCTATGTATATACAATGTTATAGGATGTTAAAGTACTTTACTTTAATCGTGTTATGTCAAACTAACTAGCTTGAAAAAAAATGTTATACGCATGCATACATGCACAAATTATGTTGCACAGGTTGTTTATATATATATATATATATATATATATATATATGTATACATATTTTTGGGAGGTGTTGACAGAGTGGTATCAGAGTCTAGTTTGTGGTTCTATAGACTGTCCATGTACATGACATTTGAAATGGGTGGAGCTTAACCATGCCAGTAAGTTTTATTTGTTGTATAATTCATTTTGTATTTCATGAATAATATTGGCCATATGTTTTAAGATTTTGTATAAAATAATATTGAGGCAGACTCATCTGTAATAACAGGTATGAAATTTATGTTTGGTATTCTATATCAGGAGTTACATATTCTCTATTATCCACTAAGTATGTAATAAGACTGGATAGGGTACTTGATATATATATATATGAGGTCAGTTACAATGTTTTAATTCTTTCTTGAAGTTCAAGATCACCTAATTAGATTTTAAGAGCTCTAGATTAATTTTGTTATTTTGGCTAGGATTATGATATAACCTTTTGTGTTGATTGGTTTATTGAGAATTATGCGTTATGGATTATTCCAGAATTATTAAGACTTTTAAATTATAGGTGATGAAAATTTAGAAATTTATGGAGACCATAGCAAGAAAATGTTTACCATTTGTAGACAATAAAGAAGATTGTCAAATTATAATTTTCTACAGTTACCGTGAAAGAGAGTAGTAAGAAATATCGATCTTTGCGTTATGTTAGAATTTGTAGAAATGACCAAAGTTTACTAAAATCCATTTGTGTGATCTTAGATCTCTTGATACATGTTGAAAAGAACTTTTCGGGCATGCTATTGACTAACCAATTGATTTTATCCTGGACATAGTTGTAAGAACAATTCCAATCTTTCTTTTAGTTTATCATATATACCTATTGGAATTCGATGAACCTTAAATGATATTGTTACAATATTGGGCAAGCCATTAAGGTCTAGTGCTTCTCCTAAACAAGCTCCACATCATATTCACCTAGAAGAAAGATGAATCTTGAGGTTATGTATTATTTATTGCAACAAAATTGAGTAATAATTTATAATACGTATAATTTTTTCATGTTAAGGTTTATTTAATAAATTAAGAGGAGCTACTGTGATCTTGAAGATTGATTTTATGTTTGAATTAATTATGAATCTCTTGTTGTGCCATTGTGTTGACTAATATCTTAAATATTTTGATATGCATGATGAATAATATGTTTGATCATTCTATATGGGTATGCTTGGGGTGATATTATTGATGATATCTTAGTGTACAATAAGGAGAAATATAATTGACCTTTTAATATAATATTGGAAACTCTAAGAAAATAGAAAATTATTTGTTTAATTTAGTAAATGTGGTCTTTTGGTTATGTAATAAAATATTTATTTTTGGGACTGGTAATTTTCTTAAGAAGATATCCTTGTAACTATTCAAAACTTCGAGGTTGTACTGAAATAGGGAAGACCAATAAATGTAGTAGAAATAAAAAATATTTTCTGAGTTAGTGATATTATTGGATATTCAGTCAAAATGTCTCCTAAGTTGTTACCGCTTTATTTTATCATACATGAAGGTATATGAAATTTGAATGGTTTGCTAAGTGGGAACAAATCTCTAATTACTTAAAGAGAATTGATTTAAGCTTCGGTGGTGAATCCAACTTTAGATATAAGTTATTTATTATATGTAGTGGTGTATCTCATTTTATTTTGGTATATGTTTGATGCAATATAGAAAAGTTACTCAACACTCTTCGAGTTAATTAGATTATTTATGTAATACTACATGTGACATTATAAAACTGAAGTACTTGAAATGTGTATATACTCAAAATGAGTTGAACTTGAAGAAAAGATGGATATTATTACTAAGTGAATATATTGTATGATCCATATAACTATAGATGTCATTGGAATGAAATATCTCAATGGACTAATATTCATGCAAATTTTACATCATAAACTATTTTGGGAATTGCGGGTTATATAGAAGATGAATTAGAGTGAATGGTGAATTATTTGTTTATTAATATTTTGGTAAGACTGATTTTGATTGATCCAATTTCAAATGCTCAAAATAAGGTCGATGAAAGGTTAAGATTAAGATGAAAGACATAAAAAACACTTAAATAGATTTTTGTGATAAGTGATAATAATCTCTTAATAAGAGAGAGATATGAAAATGAGGGATAAGAAATTTCAAGACTAAGTTTTAGGTGATAACCTTTTTATTTGTTTATTTAGTGGTATGAATGATGATTGTGATATCTAGAAAATGTACAGATATTAGATACTGGACGAGCTATTATTGTTAATATTTAGTTTGCTACAAAAAAAGGATATATGTAAAAGTGTATATGTAGGAATGATTTAGTTTTGCTTTCATTTTCAGGTGGAAATGGGAAAGCATTCATGAATTTTTTATATGATAATGGAATTGGGTTATTGTTTATAGGTTAACTGAATATGCTCATTCTTTCTCAATTTACCCTAGGTATTCCATGAAAATCTATGGAAAGATAGAAGTATAGGAAGTGATTAGATTTTAAGGTTTATTAGTGTCTATTAGTTCTGATATAGATTTAAGGTTAGATATAGGGAACAAAAATTATATTTTAGTATTATGATCATCCATGCATCAATGGGCAATCAGAACAAATAAATTAGATTTTGCAAGATATGTTTAGAGCTTGTGCATTAGATTGTTGATGTCAATTGATAAAAAATTTTCTTGGGTGGAATTTCTAATAACAAAGTGATAAGACTACTTGGGATAGTTCTCTATGAGGCATTGTATGATAGAATATATAGGTCATCATTTTATTGAAATGAATTTGGTGTTCTTTCAGGCTAAATATAGTTTGGGAAATGATAGAAATTATAGAACAAATTGCCAATGTATGAAAACTAGTTAGAGGTTACCATACAATTATGCAGATTAAAGAGGAATATCGTTGCAATTTATAATAGGGGATCAAATTTTTGAAGGTGTCTTCGATGAAAGGGATTATGCGGCTTGGACAGAAAGAAAACAAAATTGGGGATGTTGCTTACAAACTTGACCTACCTGGATCAATGTCTTAAGTGCACAATTTATTTCATGTATCCATGTTGAGGAAATACATTGCAAATCCATCTTATATTCTGAAGAATGAACCTATAGAGTTGAAAGCAGATTTGAGTTATGATGAAAGACTTGTAGAGATTCTTCTACGAGAAGCAAAACAACTCAAAAATAAAAATATTCCATTGGTTAAAGTATTATGGAGAAATCAGTTAACAGAAGAAGCTACTTAGGAAAGGGAAGATGATATGAAAATCAAGTATCCAGAACTCTTTCGGTAAGTAAATTTTGAGAATAAAATTTTAATAAGGAGGGGAAGATATAATACCAAGTCTCACACTACTCACCTGGCCAATATGATCCATGCATTATATTCTACTCATATGTTAATTTGCATTAACATCTGCATGGAATATATAGCATTCTTAATTGTTAGACTTCTAATGCTATCACATAATATTAGTGATTGAGATCCTATAACGTAATTAAGTAATTCTATATTTAAATAAGAAAAAGAATAGATTGGTTAATAAATTGGATATTCATAGGTTATATGTTATAATTTTGGAAGTGTTAAAAGTGTTACTAGTAAGTTTATATAATTTAATTTAATTAGATCGAGGTGTTTTAAAAGTATACATTCATGGATTAACATACTTTGGATATTGGACATGATATAATGTGATTTAAGTGTCATAATATAAGGTCCATATATGCACATGATTTTAGAAATGCAAACTAGAAAATCATTTAAGAATCGGATGTCAATCGGTTTGAAGATCAAATGAACGGACATAGGAATTACCTATGGGAATGGATGGTGACTAAGATAGGTTGCAACCAAATAAAAATAGGTGAGACACACAAGATTAGGGCTGCAAGATAAGGAGAAAATCAGATTTTACCACTACATGCCACCTCAAACTTATACCATCTCATGCTTAGACTTTTCAAGCTAGCATCTCAACCTATTCTTCACTCTTAAGCTAACAGCCACGACTTGAACCTTCTTCTGCACCATTTAAACTTCCAAAGACATAGAAAAAGCTCCCTAAATAGGTCCTAAGTGATTCCAACCAAAAAAGGAGGCAAAACAAACAAAGGGGAGGAGAATAAACAAGATCAAGTACAAAACTGTGCAAGGTGAACTTAACCTACGGGTTTGGCATGACTTTCAGATTTCTTTTGAGGTTCATTAGCTTATTAACATTTTAATATTATTTATAAATGTGTTAGGATGTTATTATATAGGTATTGGTGCACAAAGAAAGGGTTTTTAGTTGCAAATACTTGATAGAAATCACTTGTGCTAGAAACTGTCACCTTGTTGAATTCTTATGTTTTAGATTTCAAAAGTGTATGGTATGTTGAATAAAACCTATAGGTATCATAATATACATGTTGAATATGAGTTAAAAGTATTGGAATAAATTTTCAAGGGTTAGAAATTGAAATAGGGCATGATGTTGAAGAAACACTCAAAACTGCCAAAGTAAGAATATCTATTCTCATGTGCTGTGAAGGGGACTGAATTAGGGGACCTAGACCCATGCATTTTGGAAACTTTATGGTATGGTTATATTGTTATACATGTAAATCTAAGTGTGATAAAAAGTTGAGAGTGAATAAATATTCCTAAGAATGTCAAAATGTCTATGAAACCTAATGTGGCAGCAAGGAAATTAAAAGGTGAAAATTTGTCCCATTTTACTTGTTACAACATATCTTTGGTGTAATTGATTTTGGTTGTTTAGGGACTTGTTATAAGAGTTATAGTAGATCAATTAGGTAATCTTAGCACATATTAAGATTGAAAATTAAGGTACTTTGGATATTTCATGAAGTTTAACATTCGAAGTTGCAATGATTGATTGTTACCTAGTTAATTTAAGATTCAAGGTATTTGTATGATATTAGTAGTAGTAAAATTACCAATTAAGGATTGTAATTCATGTAATATACTTTTATAGATTATTCCACATCTAAGGTTAGGGAGGAACACAAATTAACCTAGACACGAACCAGTGTAAGGTAAGTAAAGATCAATTTGTAACTACAATGCATAAACATAGTATGTCTTGAAGCATTTACACCCAATGTGTTGATGATATTTAAATTGATTAGATGACAAGTATAGTATGTACCTTAAGAGCTTTATGATTCTTGAAACATGTTGAGAGTTTTATGATAGTTGACATTCTTGTATGCACGATATGATTTGAGACATGATTTTTAGAAAGAAAATATTTTGGTTGGCCACTACTAATGCACCGAGGAATACGAGGTGTGCTTATGTAATATTTAGGGGCATCGCGAGTGTTACTTCTCGGAGGATCATAGGGGTTGACAGGGGTGTGCCTCTGGTGGTCACGAGAGGATGGACCATTTGAGTGTGCCCTTATTGACTCCACCGGTGGAAAGACTTCTAGAGGATCATAAAGGAAAATAGGGGGTGGACCTTTGATTATCCCATGAGATCGCTCCTGGACTGAGTCAATTTATTTATGGCCATTTGATTATTGATATTGTGCAGAGCACTTTTCGGTGCATAGTAGGTGGGCTAAGGGCCAAATAAAATGAAGTGATTTTGAATAAAAACTCGTTGATTTATGAGTACTTAAATTTGACATATTTATAGCATCATTTCTTAGAGATGAGTTGCATGAGATTTCATATCATACTCTTGCCATGTATGATGTTTACTTATTGAGCATTAGCTTACATAGTTCATGTATTATAGGTAAGTATGGTGAGACTTGAGACCTCTACTTTACTCGGCTGGCTGTGGAGTTTCTACAGGCTTTCAAAGATCGATGTATATGGATGATGACCTGTTGGGGCTATTTTGTAAGTTGTGGTTTTGATTTTACAGTCTATTGTATTATATTAGTGATGTTATCCTATATATCACTTTCAAAACTCCATTGTAAATAAGTCTGAGTTTTGTGATGATTTTGATAGACCTTTTTATCATTCAAATAACTATTCATGTATATACAGTGTTACAAAATGTTAAAATATTTTTATTTTATTAGTGTTATGTCAAGCTATCTAGCTAGAAAAAAAAAGTTACACACGCATACATGTACAAATTATGTTGCACAAGTTGTTTATATATATGTATACATATTTTTGGGAGGTTGTCACAATTACCACACAATCTAAAAATACATCAAAGTGCTTGATGTCGTGCACAAGGCTACTATGTCGCCTTAATTCAAAGGACTAGTTAATGCACTATTGTAACAAGGAAATTTTATTTGACAAACAACGTTTCCAATTGAAAAAAATTCATGGGCCAATTTGGTGTATTTGTTTCCAATAAGAATCCACACACATGCACTAGTATTACCATGTCAATGTCTATGGAATAAGACATCCTCCTTTTGAGCATATATTATGTGTATGAACCTGTCGGGCTTATCGATATGCCATCTCGATTAGACACTAGTTTAAGATCAAAGCTAGAGAGGCATGTTCCAAAATTACCATCATATGCAAAATGATGCCCCGTAGCTTTGTGTAATCTGGGGACTTTATCCAATTGATAAAATCATTAAAGATAATGATAATTCTTTTATTAATAAATATTTTGAATAAGATTATTTTTACAAGAGTATAAAATCTCAGCAATAAGTTGCTCGTCGGGCACTACTCTAACAATTTTATCTTCATCATATAAACATGCTTTAATACAGTCCAAGAACTCCTCAAAGCAAGTAGCAAGACTTCCAATCAATAATATCTAAAAACATATGATAGTTGATGTTTGAATGCTAAGATGATATGTGGTTCACCATGATCACAATAGAGATAATATGAGTGTTAGTTCTTCTCTCTTTAATGAAAGAATGAAAGAATTTATAAGCTACTCCTCCTCAAATATCCAACAACAATTGCAAAAGTTTTCCATAGATGAGATAGAAACAAAAAACAAAGCATGTGATTTCTTTAGTTCAACTAAATTATCTAGTGAATGATCATGCTCAAAAAGCCTCTCTCGATGCCCAAACTCCTCTCCATGTTTTTTAACTCGATCAAACACATTCCTCAAAATATGTTTGTTCCACCATTTTAAATGTTGTTTGATACTGAAACACTTTTGTAGCTGAGGAATCCCCTTACGTACTGAATTAATTTCCACTATATTCTTGATTGATTCTAAAAAAAATTGGATGCTAGGTCTAAACATTAAAGAACCAGAATGGTGCAGGTTATTGCTCAATGAGATCAACATGGGACTATGATCTGAATGTTGGGTTCATATATCTTGAGATAGGTAAATTTAAAAATTTAAAACATACATAACAACTTAAATGTGTAATCCCAAGAATCGATACGATTGATTGATTTATGTTCTTGATTATTTTCTTAATAATTCAAATAAGATATTTGTGAATTATACATGAATTAAGCACTCGGTTAGAGGATAAGGTTTGAAAAGATTCAAATTGTTAGCCTCGAATCAAAAACTAGTTCACGAAAAATCCAATTGTCTCATCTCTAAGCGTATCAACAGTTTAGGTAAGTCCACAAATCTTGAGTCCTTGCAAGAGAACTCTTTGTTTCAAATCTAAAATTTGGGAGTGTAACTTTAATTCTTATATCAACTTGAGATAAAAGAAATAAGTTGACGAACAAAAGGTGAAATCTTATTATGAAACAATAGACATAAGATAATGTGGGGAAGAGGGAACTTTTTCAATTGCTAGGGGGCAAGTTATCGCTTGTCAAAGCTTGCAATTTTTGGCCCCTATGAGGGTTTGTTTATACATTTTTCTTCTTAACATAATCCTATCAAGAAACTTAATCCCTTTCCATATCTATCTTGTATCTTTCTTTTTATCTAAGACTAGGATTCTTTGACTTGCTCATCAAGACTTCTAGTGGGCCTCTACCACGGGCCCATCAATCTTAGGTTTAGACTTAATTAATTTAATTAAGTTATTTATTTGATCTCCATCAAATAAATAAATTCAATTTAGTTAATTGATCCAATCAATTAATTACTTAATTCCACTAGGCAACATAAATAAATTAGGCACACTTAAATAATCATATTATTTAATTGAATAAATTAGTTTAACTCAAATTAATTTATACCTATTTTAATTAATTGATCCAATCAATTAATTTTACTCCATATGAGCCTCCACTCTCATTAGGTTGAATTAAATGATCTTATTATTTAATTGAATTAATTAATTTAACTATTTAAACTAATTTTAGTTCTAGTTTATTAATCTCCATTAATTAATTTAATCCAACTCCTTGTATTACTTTTAGATTACAAATGGACTATCTCGATTTATATGTGACACCTTATGTTTACAACTAAACTCACAGTCGACTTGCAACTTAAATCAATAAATATTTTCTTTGGATTAATTAATCAAATTAGTTAATTGAAATTAACCCTTTAATTTAAAAAACATCACATATCATGGGAAGCACTTATCAATGCATTATGACTAACAAGTCTTAGGTGAAGTTGCAGCAAACCTATTTCAATTATGAATATCATATAAGTGCGGTCCTTCCATCAATTAATCTCCTAATTAAATCTAGGGTATAGATTATTAGTTGAAACTATATTTTGACTTAATATCTATGATTTCATTTCAAGTCTCATTGATTTTTTAACAAACCATTAGAAAACACTCATTTAGTATTCATCATATCTTAGCCAAGGTCTTTGGAGTCAAGAACTATGAAAACATAGGAGATTCACCTATTCTTTCAAGTAGGTGACTTATCCTTTATTAGCCACTTATTAACCTCCATATATGAAGATGTTACACTTATCACATCTCTCTTGTGATTTTCAAGCATCCAAGAAATATATCAAAGTGCAATATATCGTGCACAAGGCTACCATGGTGCTTTAATTCTAAAGACTAATGGTTACACTATCATAACTAAAAAATTCTTATTCGATAAATAATATTTTCAATTAATAATTTCCAATAAGCCTATTTAGGTTACTTGTTCTCTAACATGCACCTGCACACTTGGACAAGCATCCCTCTGCCAATACCTATGGAGCGAGATATCCTCCTTTCAATCATACATCATGTGCGCAAGCTTTGATAGATTGATCAATGTCATCTCTCAATAAACCTACAACTTAGAATGAATTTAAGATCAAAACCATAGAGGCATATTCCATGATCACCATCATATGCGCGATCATGCCCCATAGTCACTAAAATATAGAAGTGGCCACTAATTGGCTCATCAGATACTACTCTAACACTGAATGCCCTAACAACAATTAACTTACTTTCATGTGATCAAATACATCCAACCATGTGGGGGAGTGAAAGGCATAGTCAAGATGCTAAAACATTTGTTATTAGTCCTTATAAATTTGGAGACATCAAAACCTGCATCAGTAAGACAACAATCCAATATCTTTTTTCCAAATTCATCCATCGATATTTATTAAAAGAAATACCACCATGAAGACGTTCATCCGTATGCAGATTTGTATTAAAATCTCCCCTTAACACCTAAGGTGACAAGGTTGTGCCAAACTTCTTCCCTCTGATATAGAGCACTTGGCATTTACAAAAGAGCATTCAAAGGAGTGACCAAAAAAAGGCCTATCAACCTTAACATGAAGAAGTTATCTCACATAGATAAAGAATCTTTCCAAAAGCACCAAATTTTCCTTGAGCAATTAGCAATCACATGATCAAAGTCAAACAAACGACTATAAAAAGAGGCAATTCAAATTAACTTTAGACTCTAAAATCACAATAATTTTCAACTTATGGTCTCAGCAAATATTACTAACACTTTTTGAGCAGTAGAATTGCCAATTCCTTGGATTTTCTAAAAGAGCATTTCCATCAATGATTAAGAATAGAAACACATGTCGAAGTAGCTCGAGAAGAGCTCCTCGTTTGAATTGTTTTAGGTTGTTCGCAAATTTAATCAATGTTAGATTGTAGAAGGGGTTGTAAATCACATAAGTAACTATTTTGATGTTGGCTCTGTACCTGAGCATCTGCAAAAATCTAATAATGGACTGAGACATCAATATTTTCAACCAAAACATCATATATGGATGAGTTAATTGGTTGATTAAATTTCTCCAATTTGAGTTGCATCAAAATTATCAAAGTTTCTAGTACAAGGAATTAATTCAGAACCAAGGTTATTCGTAACGTCATCGGGCAATCACAAAATAATAGGAGAAATTTGTTGTTTGTTATCTCCATCATCTGCAGAATGAACATATTACAAATTTGCAAAGATTCGCTGCAATCACTACTCAATCTGACTAAACTGAGCTTCTCTTCATTGGAATTGATACAACAACTAGGGCATTATGCTATAGGATGTGTGAGAGTGTACTGCAAAATAACAAAAGAAGAAGAAATGAAAAAGAAGATTGAATTTGATTAACAAACAAAACTGCTTTACATCTCACAATTGGGATTATTTATCTAACTTACTAACCCTAACTACTATAACTAACTCAGCTAACAATAACTAATTGACCAGTTGTCGGCAATCTATTGGTTGAGGCTTAATTTGTGTTTTAACCGGCTTTGCAGCCCTAATCAAAATGACACCATTCTTCTTCATGAAAATGGCATCGTTCCATCTTATTTATTTATTGAGTCATGTTTTCTTTTTTTTTTTTCTGATTTACGCTTTTGTTGCTAGTTTTCCTCTTGCTGGCATATGTGGCAATACCCTCTTTAAGGCCAGTCTTGTCCTCAAGACTGCAGGCAGGGATACTTGGTAGTGTTGAAAATGAAATCTTCCCATATAGCTTTTGTGTTTGGCAACTATGCCCAACTTGAAGGACTGCACTATTATTCCTTTTAACCAGTCAACGAGCTAGAATGGAAAGATATTAGAGGAGAACTTTTCTTTCATCATCAAAAAGATGGAGTGTTGAAGTGACGTTGTCTGTAGAACCAACCCTTCTTTTGAGGAGAGAAACATGGAACACATGATGTATTCTGGCATGGGGCTGCTCCTATCTTTTTTGTTACCTATAAGAGACCTGAAAATTTAGGACTTAACTTCCAAAGTTTGCTCTTATGTAAGGATAGTTGTCTGTATAGTTTGACCTTCATGTAAATCCAATCTCCCACTTGAAAGTGCCGCTCAATTTTGTGTTTGTTGGCTGTGGCTTTCATTCTATCTTGGGCCAATTGAAGGTGAGTTTTGAGGTGTTGAATGAATTACCTTTCCTGCAAGATGGACTCTACACCAATGACTGTTGACTGTAGGCGAGGTCCTAGAGCTAAGTGAACTAGTTTATACCCACACAGTGCTTCAAATGGTGTTATTGCAATGGCTGAATAGAAACTGGTATTGTATCGAAATTCAGCCATTGCTAGCAAGTGTGTACAGCATCTTGGGGTAGTGTTGCACATGCACCTCAGGTAGCTTTCAAGGCATTGGTTGACTCCTCACTTTAGCCATCTATCTGAGGATGAGTTGTGCTCATGTGCTGTTGGACTCCTAGTGCTTGAAGAGTTGCTACCAGAATGGACTTGTGAACATTTTATCCCTATCAGAAGTGATACTACAAGAGAGACCATGAAGTCTGTAAATAATTTCCAAAAAAATTTGTGCAAGGTAAGATACAGTGTAAGGGTGACGAAGAGCAATGAAGTGTGAAATTTTCTAAACCTATCAACAATAACTCATATAGCATTTTCGCCCTCTAATATAGGACGTTGTTTTATAAAGTCCATTGTGAGATGCATCCAAGGTTGACTATACAAAAGTAGTGGTCGTAACAACCCTGGAATCTTCTTATTTTCATGCTTGCAAAGTTGACATATTTCACACAGCGACAGTAAGTGATGCACTAAAGGTTTGAGGCCAGGCCAAAGAAAGGTAGTTTTGATTCTTTGTATGGTTACCAGTTCTCCAGAATGGCCTCCAGTAGTTGATGAGTGCATGTAGTCAATTATTTTTTTCCTTAGGTCAGTAGAATTCCCCACATACAATCAATCTTCCCTTACATCTTAGTAGCCCTTCCTTATAAGAAAAAATGAGAGATTGTATGGCCAAGTGATGCATTCAGTAATAACTTCTTGAGCTATGTTATCTCCCTCATAATTGTTCTGTAGTTCCTTCACCCATAATGGTTATAAATCAGATATAGCATTGCAAGAACTTCCCTCCAATTCTTATATTCTATTCTATAATCATAGCCAAGTACCTTAGTCATGTACTTATGTTGCAATGGGGTACATATATCTTTTGCTCCAACAAGTGTTTGAGGTTGTGTCGGCTGTTCTAATGACAAATTGGCCCTGGATCAAGTATAGTCTCCATTTGTTCGTAGCCAGGAGAATAACTAGGAATTCCTTCTCATAAATTGATAATCATAAGTTATTTTCACTAAGTGGTTTGCTGATGTAGGCTAATGGATGATAGTATTGCATGAGGACAGCTCCCAGGCCTGAATAACATGCATCTGTCTCCACCACAAATGTTTTCCTGAAATCAAAAAGATGTAAAATTGGAGAGGACGTCATAGCGTACTTCAGAGTTTGAAAGGCCTTTTTAGCCTCAGGTTGCCACTTAAATTTTTGTTTCTTGGTAAGATCAGTGAGTGGTTTAGCAATAAGTCCATAGTGCTGACGAACTTTCTGTAGTAACCAGTGGGTCCTAAAGAACCCCTGAGTGCTTTTATTGATTTAGGTTGGGGCCAGTCCACCAAGGCCTGAATCTTTCTAGGATCTGTTGTTACTCTTATATCACTGATAATATGCACAAGGTATTCAATCCTATTCTATCCAAATGCACACTTTGATAGCTTTGCAGAAGTTTGGTGTTTGAGTAGGATTTCAAAAATAAGTTTTAAAATGTTTTGGTGGTCCGACATGTTGGTGCTATAAATGAAGATGTCATTTAAAAAAAACTAGAACAAAGTCTCGTAGGTGGTCTCTAAAAATATGGTTCATAAGGACTAGAAAGTAGCTAGGGCATAGGTCAGCCGAAATGGCATGACCTTGAACTTATAGGGGCCTGACATTGTAACAAAACCAGACTTAGAGGGATGGACTCTAATCTGGTGATATCCCGCCCTAAGGTTAATTTTGGAAAATATTTTGGTTTGGCCTAGTTCATCTAAGAAGTGATCAATTAGAGAAATGGGAAACTTGTCTTTAATGGTGAGAGAGTTTACTTTAATATAGTCTATGCAAAACCTCCAGCTACCATCCTTCTTTTTCATAAGTAGTACTAGTTAGGAATATGGGTTGTTGCTCAGTTGTATAATCCTACTTTGTGACATCTCTTACACCTGCCTCACAATCTGTATTCTTTGTATGTATGTATGTATGAGGAGGGCTTCCTCCAACTAGGAGCCATGAGGAAGGAAGCAGTTGAAGAAGTCCTAAAAGAGTGTAAAAGTGCTCCAAAATTACAACCCTTGCTCATAGAGTACAAACCATTATTTGAGGAGGGCTTCCTCCAACTAGGAGCCATGAATAAATTCCCTTAAAACCTGGTACTGAACCTTTCAAAAAACTGTATCAATCACAACAGTAAGTGTATGCTTGCCTACTCTCCCTAGTAGCTTGATTATGTCAGGTGAAAACTGTCCAGCCAAGGCATACACAGATATTTAAAAGTTCTCCTCTTCACTCTATGTATCCTCTATCCTCACCTCTTCCTTAATTTCCACATATTCCCCTACTGTGGCAAAAAGTTTCTTACATCTGTAGCCTATGCGGTAGACTTCATCACACTTAAAGTAAAGGCCCTTTTTCCTCCTAATATCCATCTCCCCTTGTGACAGTCTCTTCATAGGTGGATATTTCTCTTATGCACTGGTGGTAGGTTTTGGATGAGTGGTAATATATGTGGTACCTCCTTTCCACACCTTACCCCCATTATTGAAATTTGACTTGCTTACACCCTTTGTTCCCTTTGCTAATGAGCCTATAAGTTTTCTTGTTTTCTGGTCAGTTGGATAGCTAAGGTTAGACTGTTTGGATTGAACAACTCTACCGTTTGTCCTACCTCCTCTTTAAGGCCACTAATGAAACTTTTTACAAAATTGTGTTCAGTTAGTGTCTTGTTCATACTAACCATAAAGGATTTAAGCTCTTCAAACCTAATGACATAGTCATGTATTGTCCTTTCCTGACTCAATTTGTTAAATTGTCCTATTAGATTTCCTCCTTGCACATTGGAGAATCTATCAAGAACCATTTCAGTAAATTTTTCGCAGCTCATAATTTCTTTTCCTTCTACATAGTCTGAGTACCAGTGGTCAGCTAAGTCTTCTATATGCATTGCTGCTGTGAGAATTTTCTCATAATCTGACATGGGGCTGCATAGAAAGAAAAACTTGTGCCATTTTCTGAGCTAGTGCCTAGGATTTTCCTCATTGAAATTGGAGAAATCTAATTTTGGAATCCTTGGGTTAAAGTGGTTTTAATTGTCTTAACCCATATAGTTAGGTGATGGCATTAATCCCCCACTCTCCCCCTTACCCTTGGAATTTTGTAGTAACACTCGAGTGGAAGCAGAAGTAGGATTTAGATTCTCTTTACCTGTAGTACCATAAATCTCTTTCAAGACTTCCTCGATTTTTTTTCTTGATGGTTTGATTCATTGCATCCAAACATTGTTCTATTTCTTGCTGACCTTTACACAATTGTGACACTTGTAGCTCTAAATTCTCCAACCTTATATTATCTCTTTGTTCCATTTTCAAGCTATTTCTTGTCATGAGATCAAAGTGTGCACTACCAGGATCACGACTCTGATACCAACTGTTACGAATCTGCCATGAATCGCTGCAATCACTGTTAAATCTAACCAAACTGAGCTTCCCTTCAATAGAATTGATAGAACAACCAGGGCATTATGCTATGGGATGTGCGAGGGTGCTGCGAATGAAGAAAATACATAAAGTAGAATGAAGTAACGAAGAAATGAAGAAGAAGATTGAATTTGATTAACCAACAAAACTTCTTTGCATCTTATAATTGGGATTATTTATCTAGCTTACTATCTCTAACTACTGTAACTAATTCAACCAACTATCAACTAATCAGCCAGTTGTCGGCCATTTATTGGTTTAGGCTTAATCTATTTTTTAACCACCTTTGCAGCCTTGATCAAAACGATAATGTTCTTCTTAATCTAAACAATGTCGTTCCATCTTATTTGTTTATCGAGACTTGTTTCTTCTTTATTTTTATTTCACGCGTTTGTTCCTAATTTTTCCTCTTGCTAGCATACACACGATCCTGATTTTTCTGTATGTCCGTTTTTTCATGTTAGATTGTTGGAATAGCAGATCGATTAATCTTTTATGATTTGTCTAGAATTTCAATTGGATATAATGCCATAAAATCCCTATAACGAATCTGGTCATTTTGACCCTTACCCTATGAAATCAAATCCTAAACAAAAATGTTCAGATTATTCAAAACTATTCAAGATGTGTCAAAGTGTTCTATTCCTAATAAGTCCTCAATAAGTGGATCAACAAACTTACTTAATGACGCCAGATTGGTCGCCAAAACATTATAGATTTTGGCTTTATTTTTGGGACGGCTATATCATTCAGATGAATAATATCATAATCTGGTGTAACTTGTTTCCCTTTTTTAATCTCCAGGAATTTCTTTGCATCTTCCATTTTCTTATGGGGTGGTGTTGGGTGATTAGGATGTTTGTTTTCTCCCATTAATATAACAACTTTCAACATTATGGCCAAATTGTTTGCGTTCCGAACAATATTTCACCAGTTTTCAAACACAACTTTTTATCGCAAAATAATTTCGTCAAACACTAAAAATATTTCTCCAATTTTCTACTGTGTTAAATCAATTTTAACACAAACCTGATCTGTGCTAGGGCGAGATTCATTGGCAATCGACTCATGAATCTTTAATGGGATACTAATCATTGAAGTGAAAGAAAATAGGGCTTTCTTATTGAAAAGATACAATGGAAGAGCAGGAAAATTAATTCACAACAGCACAACCGGCAAGTCAGTCTTTGGATAAAATTCACAAGACCACTTAAACACAAGCATAGAAAAACCATCAAGATACCAAATTAGTCGAATCTAGACACGAGTGAAATCATCTTCATTCATCAACTGGATAACCACAAGTCTTGTATTAATCCAACCAATGTGATATAAAACCCTCAACTCAAAAGAGGATTTTTTTTTTTTTTTTGGGAGATTTTGAAGGCTTGGGCAGCTATGGGAGAATTTTACTATCAGTGTGAATGTGAAAGGCTCACTCAACCATTTCTTCCTTAGAGAAGAAGACGATAAGTTGCCCTTTGTACATGGTAACTCGACCAAGAACCTTATTTATAACATCATCAAATTATTTATCCTGAGTACAAAAAGCATCAAGAGAAGCAGGGTCTACCACCGCATTTAAAGCTCTCAACATGGTGGCGAAAGAGTAGGGACTGGAGGGGTTTGGTGGTTTGGGAAGGTGAGGGATGGTGGTAGGGTTTGAGAGAGATTTTTCAGTGATGGTTGTCATTTTCTTGAGTCTAAGTCATGTAACCAGGAATTTTTTATCAAAGAAAACCTAAATAAGGAGTACTACTCCCTTACAAAATATGTAAATCTCATTTATATCTATACTATTATAAAAGTACGAATATTTTTTTAATTTTTTATTTGACTAAAATACCCTTTTGATATATTAGTTTTAATGGTAGTTATGTAATTTAATAATTACATAATTTTGGAATAAATAATGCTTATTTTTTTAATTAGTCAATGAGATTATAGGATAATTACAATAAAAGAACAATAAGAATCCAAGTCAAACTCTACTTTCATTTGTTTGATATTCTAAAAACATGTGTGGAAATTATATATATAAGTAATTTACTTTTTATTTTCTCTTTTGTCCATTTATATGTTCATATTTGTATTCAGTTATTTTGTTAAATGATTTTTTTTAAAAATTAAATAAATTTAAATAGTTCAAATTTAAATAGCAAACTTTAATTGTATTTAGAATTAATTAATATTTATAAACTAGGATATAAAAATTATTTATAAAATTTGTAAAAATTAAAATTTGATATTGTGGCATGGTTCGATAAACCGAAATAAAACACCAAAATTAAATTGACTACTATTTTTTTATGAAAATAAAAATTGAATACCAAATTTAAATTTTTTGTTCGACTTTGATAAATACTAAATTTTTGGTTTTGATTTGATTCCATCGATTTATCAAATTATTTTTACCCCTATAAAAAAATCACATTGAATTATAATAGAAAAATATATGATACACTATATGAAAATTATTTTATTGTTAAATATGTCTATTTGAATAAACTAAATATATCTCACAGAATTCAATCTAATCAAATTCATTAAAATTAATGTGGAAATAACATTTATTTTTTTATATGAATTGCAAGGCACATTCTACTGTTGCATTTACAATTTGGTTATTCCAATTCTTGAAAAAAAAAATAAAGCAAAATCTAAATATTATAGTGTATTTATGACTAAAATTAAATTTTTTTCGAATCATGAGATTGAATTTGCAAAACCTCCTAAACTATGCAACTAAAAGTATATTTTCATGTGTTTGGAAGATACAAAAATAACTATATCAGTTAATGAGATATTTAATTCATTTAACATATATTTTTTAAGCTGCCCAAATTTGAATTTTATATTATATTTATCAGTTTGCTATTTTTTTTTAAAACATGTGGAAAATTATATTTATAAGAAGTTCACCTTTTGTTTTATCTTTTGACCATTTTCGATTTTATGATTTTATTAAAAAATAATTTTCCTAATAAATAAATAAATAGTTCAAAATTAAGTAGCTTACAACAAAACTTAAAGTGTATTTGTGACTAAAACTTTTTTTTTTTTAACCATGAGACTATACGAAAATAATTACATTAATTGATGGAATATTTGATTCTTTTAATTTTGCTTTCTCAAGCCACCCACATCTGAATTTTATATCATATTTACCAATTATGAGACCATATTCCAAAAATAATATCATCCCTTATATTTCACATATTTTATGCACAAAATCCAAAATCTCTGTTAATCATTTACTTATCTTTTGACATCGCGATCATAATAGTCCGATTGCAATTGCATCTGATATTTGACTTGATAAATTTTTTTAACTTTAAGAATTTACGTTAAATCACTACTGGAATCACTTCATGAAAAAATAAATCTTTTAGCTTCATCATTTAATCTAATAAATTTTATTTATACTATTTTATTATTACTTCGAACATTGTAGCTTTTATTGGCTTTCTCTTCCTACTTTTCTTCCAAATATTATTCTTCTTTTTTGGATGCGAAAACGTGTTTATTACTTGTATTTTTTGGAAATGATATTTTTTCCCAAAATACAAAATTATTTATTACCATAGTTAGATAATTCTATATCCTATATTTTCACTAATTATAACATAATAACATTGACAATATATTTATAATTAAAAATGTCTCTCATTAACCATAATAAAATAATATTGACAATATATTACCATTGATATAATATCTTCCAAAATACATCATATCATTTGTCCCAACAAAACATACATATTTTTTCTTCTATACACGTTCTACAAACTTACTTTTCAGAATACATTTTTCGAGAACACTTTTCTCAAAACAAATGGAAATAAAATCAAATAGAGCTTAAATTTTTTCAATAGAATCAAATATGGCAAAAATAAGTTGTATGAACCTTCATGCTGTATTACTACATTTCAACATGAATATTTTTAAAAAATATATATTACATTAAATAGAAAATAATTTTGTACTATATTTACTAGTATATTTCTTAATCTTTTTATATATTATTCTACTGAACTAATTATAAAATTGATAAAATTGGAACATTTTTAAAAGTACATATAGGAGCTAAAATGAAATTAATAATAATTTTTTTTAAAGTAATCTAATAGAAATAAAATCTTATTATGTTTATATATTATTATAGTATTACAAAGCTATATATAGCATATTTTTAGCTCAATTTTTTCTTTATTTTCATTTCTTAACAAAACCTAATTGTATTTGGAAATTATTATTTTTAGTTTGGTAAGTTAAAAGTAAAAAAAAACAGTAAAAAACTAATTAATATATAAAATTAGATAAAAGAATTATTTATAAAATTTGTAAAAATTAAATCCGATATTTGGTACAGTTCGATAAATTGGAGTAAAAAATTAAAATCAAGCTGAAAATTGAATTTTTATACAAAATTAAATATCAAATCAATTTTTTTTTATCGACATGGTACATACCAAATTTTCAGTTTTGATTTGCCAATTATTTTTAATCTCTAAGGAACAAGTGTCGGTTATAAATTATGAGTTGAAAGAGAATTCATTGCTTTGTTGCATTTTCAACTGCAATTTTTTTTTATAATACCTTAATTTTTATTTTTTCAAAATACTTAATTTTTCTATATTAATTTTCATTTATTTATTTTTTCTCAAGTTTATATATAGTTTAATTATAAAAATTAAAAGTATCATCATTTATATACACTAATTGCATGATTTTGGAGTTATTGATATTCATCAATATGCCAATCTTGAAAAATAAAATGCAATCAATCATCAAATAAGATTTTAGGTTTGTGTTGTTGGAGTGATGATATTGCTAAATCTTCATGCACTTTCACTGTCGAATATTTGGTCGAACTGCCTGAAATTTACCATGGAGTCAATAAGGGTGTATATTATACACAATATATGTGAGAGTTATTTGATATATATAGCAATGTCTAAAGATTTCAAAAGAAAATTAAAAACCTCTGTTGAATACAAGTTGCCGAAATTTTGAAAAGTTTGATTTTTTTTGGAGAACATGAAAAAAAAAAAACATTAGTTCATATGATCTTCCAAACATTCCTATTAATATAGATAATATGGACAATAATTTTTCAAGAGAGATACAAGATAAAATGTCAAAAGAAATACCTCTAGAAGATTATAAAGTATAACTAAAGTTGAATCTAGAACAATATAAAGTTTTTATAATGATATTAGATTGCATACAAATGGACAAGGGGTTTCTTTATTGATGGGATATTTGGAATACAAAAAAAAAAATTATACCACATTGTTAGTTCATTTTAGATCCAAAACTCAAATAGTACATATAACCGCAGTGTCTGGAGTTGCTTTCGCAATAATATCAAGGGGTAAAACAACACATTTTTGCTTCAAAATACCAATAGATGCAATCAAATCAAATCAGTGCACTGTGTCCAAGTAAAGTAGGGTTGCAGAGTTATTACATAAACCACAACTACTTTTATTAGATGAAACACCAATGACAAAAACGATAGTTATAAAAAATATTGATAAATTATTGAAAGACGTAATGGAAAATGATGAGGATTTTGGTGGAAAAATGGTAGTGTTTTGTGAAGATTTTCGACAAGTATTAATAGTTGTTCTTAAAATAACAATCTATCAAACTATTTTTACAAGTTTGGTGAAATAATATTTGTTACCCAAAATGAAAAAAAAAATTATTTTATCAAGGAACATGAGTCGAAGAATGATCCAAACTTCATTGAGTTTTCACTTAGAGTTGAAAAATATGAAAAACCAAATAATACTAAAAGTAACATCAAAATTTCAAAAGATATGATTATTGAGTATGACAATGAAAAAAACTCAATATTACAACTTATTAGGGCTATTTTTCCTAATTTAATAAGAATGCTCATTCAACTCATTACATGACAAGCCAAACATCGAAAAGCAATAACATTTAACAATTTTAATGAAATTATTGATGACATAAATTATTATTATGAAAATAATATTTTGAACCCTTTAATGCCAAATCGTTTGCCTTCTCCATAAATTAGTGTTGAAAAAAACTTGTCCAATAATTTTTTTGAGGAATCTGAATCCATAAAATGGATTAAGTAATGATACAAGAATTATATGCAGGATTTCAAGAATAACGTAATTGATGGAGATATTGTGTTTGGACAACATATTGAAAAACTTGCCTTTATACCTAAAGTTCCACTTTCGCTAGGTGAAAATGAAGTTTATCCATTACAATTTAGAAATGAATAATTTTATATGAAACTTTGCTTTGTAATGACAATAAAAAATGTTCAAAAACAAACAATTTCAAATGTTGGTGTCTATTTGCCTAATTCAGTATTTTCTCAATGCCAATTATATATTATTATCTCTATAGAAATTTCAATATCTATGACCAATAGTTGATTAAATAAGACACCTCAAACCTTTCACTTTGTTCCACATGTATTCATCATTAAAGCAGAAATATAGCTAAATTGTAATTTTATTTATGTTCATAAAATGAATATTTTTTAATATTAATTATCTATATTGCTTGACATTTATATTTTTTCAATTTGCCAAATTTCTTCAATCTCTAGAGAACAAGTATTGGCTATAAAGTATGAGTTGGGAGAGAGTCTCTTATTTTGTTGTAATGTCATATCGATCAATAATTAATTTATGAATTATTTTGGAATATTTTATTTTTTATTGATTATATTTTATTTAATATTTTATAATTTATGAAGTATCTTATAATATTTTAATTTTACTCAAATAAGTTATTAAATAATATAATTAATTTATTAAAATTATATAAATTACGTGCAACGCACATGTTACTTACTAGTAATAACTAAAAAATTGAAGAAAAGCTAAAAGGTTTGTCAAGTACCACGGTTCAAGATAAGGTGCCACGTCTTTAAAATTCCTTCCAAAATCTTGATGTGGCACCGTAGCACTAGAGATGGCGCCGTTGGCTTTGAAGCTTCTGCCAAAATCATGGTTGCCTCATCAAGATGCAAAGAAGATGTAGAAGCTCTGGAGTCAATAATCTTATCGTTCCAAAGAATGCACCACAACTCTAAGTAGTCTACCAATGGTTATTTTGTCATGGCATGAAAGAAGGCATCGCGATAGTATAGCTACTAGGAATTCTCATTCCCTCACAAATATCACTTGAATTACTAGGAATTACCTTACATTTTAAAATGAAAACAAAGGAAAATCAATTCTATCTATGTTTATAATTCCTAAAAGCATTCGCAGTTCTTGTCCTACCAGGAAAAATTATCTGCCACCTGATTTCTTTCATGGTAGATGTGGTTAATCCTATACTACATTGATCTAAGAAGCCTCTGAATTTTGATGAATGCATGTTCATGCTTCCAATTACCTATGTTCCATGTTTGAAAAAGTTTAATGATAACATCTAAATCAAGCTCTAAACAAATCCGCTGATATCCATGGTCCCTGCATAGTTCTAAGCATCTCAAAACAGCTTCAAGCTCAGTCTTTGTGTTGGTAGCCTCCCCAATGAAGCTAAAATAGGCAACAACCATACTCCCTTCCTAATCTCTAAGAATGCCTCTTATGCCATAAGGCCCAAAATTACCTCTACTGGCCCCATCCATGTTTAACTTAGCCATCCTTGCACTGGTTTGAGCTATCTAACCATTAGGAGAGTGATATGACGATAAAGATGATGAATGTAGAATCCCAACCTTGCAGCCACAACTCTATCTCCCT
Source organism: Paulownia fortunei (assembly GCA_019321725.1). Lineage (NCBI taxonomy): Eukaryota > Viridiplantae > Streptophyta > Magnoliopsida > Lamiales > Paulowniaceae > Paulownia > Paulownia fortunei. The sequence goes on along the minus strand of CM033105.1, from coordinate 14,150,039 downwards.
TCTAAGTTAACTTCTTTGCCAAAAAAAAAAAGATGAAAAAAACACCATGTTTGATCCTTTGTTCTGAAAATTAAAGTGCTATATATTTAGAATCGTTGTGCTCTCACCATAGAAACCATAAAATAAGAAATGGTAGAATTGATCGAATAGTATCCTTTCGACTTGAACTAGTAAAAGTAGATCAAGATGTGAATGTTATTTATCTAAGAGACTTGTAGATACTGTCCAAAGAAATGCCAAAGAGACCTGGCAATAGGACTTTATATCAAACCATGTTCTATTATTTCTTCAGTTACACAACATTGACACCGAGATGGAAGGTTGAAACCTCTTTGCACCATACAATGATTCACTAGAATCCAGTTTTGTAGTAATATCCATATGAACACTTACAATGTGGGAGCTATCGAATAATTACAAATGCCCTTAAAGATTTGGTACCTAGTTTTGGGAAATTTGATCTCCTCCCTAGCAAATTTCAAGGTGAAAGGTCCCCTTCGGGATAATTTCCAACAGGCAGTATATCTTATAGAAGTAACAAATTTGATTAGCTAAATGGAGAGGGAGAACAGGCACTAAGAAATCTCTATTCCAAGTGTGCTCCTCCCAAAAATCTTTAACTAGATCTTTGCAAGAAAAAATTTATCAGGGAAGGATTGGCATAATGGTTGATCACCAAACCAATGATCAATACAACAAAAAAATTGACCTAATCCAAGGCACCAGAAAATATAATCATTAGCCTACCTCTTAACCTTTGCAATCTCCTTCCATTTAAAAGAATGCGTACGAGTAACCTTTGCATGGATGGGAACTTCATGTTTATAATATTTCTATTTCATAAAGAATCACCAAAGAGAGTCTTTTATCAACAACTTCCACCAAAGCTTGTAACCAAAAGCATTGGCAACATTTGCTATCGAGTGTATACCCAAACCTCCCTCGTCCATAGGGAAATGAACATTCAACCATGAGGTCCAATGAATCCTTCCATGCCCTCATGTGATCCCCAAAAAAATATAGTAAATAATCGCTCAATTTTTCATTCCACTTAAATTGATGTAGAACTTGTAAAAGAAATATTAGCACTAAATTCAACACTGATTCAATCAATGTCAGCCATCCCCTAGTTGAAAGAATAATTATATCCCAACCTTGCAAATGATCCTTGACCTTAGCCACCAATTCTTCAAAGAGGATTTTTTTCCTTCTCCCTTTATAGAGAGCAGCACCAAGATACCTAGTAGGATGCTTCTTGGGAGAAAATTCAGTCCACCATTTTAGATCATTAATTTATATTAAAGACATTTTTTTACCAGCAATAAACAAACTCTTATCAATGCTTATGACTTGACCCAAACCTATTTCATAAAGATGGAAGAAATCCATCAACTTCTTAACTCCAACCTCATTAGCCTTGGTGAAATAATAATGTTATCAACATATACAAGATTTGAGATCAAGGCCCTCCGGAAGGAAATCTTATGCAAGAATTATATGCAATTAACCAATGTAACCCCACTATAGACAACACTTCAGAAGCGATGATGAATAATACTTGTGAAAAAGAATCTCTATGACATGATCCTTTATTGATTTGATGAATCCTGCAGATGTACCATTAATCAAGACTATAAACATGATGTTCTCAAATACAATCTTTGATCAATTGAATCCACACTCATGAGAAACCAAACTTCTGCAGCACAGCATAAAATAACTTCTAATTCACTCATTCATAGGCTTTGGCCATGTCTAGTTCAGCATAATATTACCTTTTTTACATTTATTGTTAATGGCATGGATCATTTGTTGGGCCAATAGGATATTATCTGAGATATTCCACCCTTAATCCACTTTGAGCTAGATTAATAATCAACAATAGAACCTTAGCTAGCCTTAATGCAAGAAGCTGAGAAAAGATTTTATTAATCACGTTACAAAGGCTAATAGGTCTAAAATCATTCCAAGTAGCTAGGCTAACTTTCTTTGGACAGAGTGGAAGTTTCCATGAAGCTCCTAGGTAAAAGAACCCCAATAAAGAATTTTGCGCAAACTTCAAGAAGGTCTCCACAATGTTGGTCAAAGAGCTAGTCTAGCAACACTCTTTTAAGGTATACTAAAAACTTCTTTAAGCTCATCAAGGTTAGGAGATGAACATAATATAATATCATTTTCAAGCTTCAATAAGGATGCAATATGTTGAAGCAAGGACTCATTACGCTATGTTGTTCCACATATAAAAAAGACTCATAGAATTTAGCAGCAGAGTTTTGAATCTCCTTAGGATATGAGATATTCTATCCTTCATAGAAGATGGTCTTAACCAAAGATTTAATCCTTTTTTTTTCTTAACAAGCAAATAAAAATACTTTGTATTATGTTCACCTTCATCTAGCCAATGGATCACCATTTTTTACCTCCAATAACTCATTTCAATAGAGAAGGCATGAACTAGATTAGCATATTATCTTTTCATTTCAATACGATTTGCTTCAGTAGGATCATCATCAAACACTAACTTACTTTGTGCAATAGTCACTTTCACTATCTTAAGTTTGTTAAAAATGTTGTCAAAGATAGATTTATTCCACCATCTTAAGTGATTCTTAATTGTATACAACTTATATTGAAACTTAAGGATACCTCGAGCATAATTTTGTAAATTTCACATATCTCTAATTGAATTCGTGAATGTAGGATGTTATGTCGAGGAATTTCAGAATCTAAAAGGTGCTGGAGGACGATGAGCAGCTTGAGTACATAAGTTCCACTAAAGGTACATGTTGATCTAAACACTTATGCATCACATGTGTTTGTGAAAAAACCTCAACCCATTCACAAGTATACAAAATGTGATCCAACCATCCCCATATTCTAAAACTTGTCCAAGTAAAGGATGAACCATAAAATCCCCTATCCTATAATTCACAATCAATCAAGCAACAATTGAAACCCTCAATTGCTCACAAAGGAACAGGCTCTCCTCTCCTTCATTCATGTGCATTCAAAATAACATTGTCATCTCCTCCCACTGAGGTTGAGAGATCATGTCTAAATCAAGCTAACCTTGCCACAAATTAAACTGTTTTGTCATGGTACATTTAGCATATAGGAAAGTGAAAAAATAGGGTGCCTTGATATATTATTAAACTTTACATGGAGAAACTGATCATGATCAACAATCACCTCAACTCCATCCCCGGCATACAAAAAAATCAAATCTTATTTGAACAATTTGCAACAATTTTATCAAATCAAAACTTGTGAGATATATATAAAAAACTTAAATGAACTTTAGGCTCCAATTAGCCACAATCCGAGGTGAATTTTGAGAGCATGGTCATTTCAAAACTCATTGAGAATCTACATTTCCTATAACTCTAATATTCCAAATTATGAACATCGTAAGATCAATTATGAGAGATAAGAATCTAAATCTAACCTCGACCTAGTCATTATTCACAAAGGTTGATTTTTTTGTTGGAACTGAAGTTTTCACTATATGTTCCATAGGTTCAATCTCTTTATCCTGCGTGGCTGTATCCGAGGAAGAAGTCTTATGGTGTAATGCATGCTTTTTTTACTCAGCATTTTCATAAGGACGATCTACTGGAACCAAAGCATTATTAGTTCTTGTATCCATATCACCGTCTAATGATTCTTCCAGCTCATTACCCATCGTCGTAAGGTTTCCCTCAAACTCTAGCAGCGCATCAAATCAATTAACAATACAAATAGTTATTGGATTAATAGATACCTAATCAAAACCATTATGTAATGAGTTAGGGTTAGGGTTTAGCATATGAGCATCATTAAATTCAACATTAGGGCTAGGATTATCTCTAACTCTAGGACCAGGGTTTCATATTAAATCTTCTCAACTTTATTAAATTCCTCATGAGCCTGGTGGGATGAGTTAGCTAGCTTTTGTAGTATATCAAAATCAAAAATATTGATATGTTTAGGCACCATTAATTCTTCAATTAATGGATCCACAAATAAATTGTTCAACGGTTGGCTTCAGACATCATTAATAACCCAATGAGCTTGTAGATTATTTTAAGCCTGCAAATTTCTTAGTGCCAAATCAGACTCAATTCCAAAATTCTTCTCCTTCGATTTATCAATTTTGATTAACAATCTTCTTTCCAGTCCTAATGTCTGCCCTTTTTCGAGCCAATGCAGATACATCATTCTCCGTTGTAGGAGGTCGAGGATTCCCATTATCAAAGCGTGAGAAATCATCATGTCCAAGATACCTACAAGTCCTACAATACTTTTGGGCATTTTTCATACATAACTGCTATTGAATAACATTGTCTCTGCAAACCAAAGTAATTTCTTCAATTTTCTTAACAAGAATATTCAATTCGACAATACTCTAGCAATGCTAGCCTAGTTTGGTCAGTCGTGGGTTCATCAAACTTCAAACGCTTTCCAATGATTGAAGCAATATCAAACAAAAGCCTGTTTGAGGAAAAGGTACAATGGAAGTTCCGAAAACCCTAGCCACACTAGTGTAATAGATGATTCCACCTTTGTGTCAAAATTAAAAGTCCACTTGAAAATTCTCCTTGGAGTACCATCAATAAACCAAACTTGCTTCACATAATGCACGAGCATGATCTTCCTTATTGGAAAGTTTAATGACAATGTGCTTGTAATTGATCAAACCAATATTATAGAGACTAGAAAGACCAAAACCAACAAATTTATGTCGGCGTGTATTGAATACAGGGTAGCCATTTGTAATTTTACTATTAAGCACAAATTTGAATGTTTCCCAATCATCCTTATTAAAGATAATTGTTGATTTTCCATTCAAAGTTGATTTAGATGAAATTGGCCTTTCATTAGAATTGGTGGACCTTTTTCAAAGAAAGAGTTGAATGAAGGGTGGAATCAAACACCGCTTTGGTGAGAACAGATGTGAAGGAACTGTCACCATGATCATTGGGTGGTTTAGGGTTTGGATGTAGAGGTTTAGGGTTGGGAAGAGGAGGATCACCTAAGAAAGTATTTGGGGCTACCATCTAAGTCTATCAGTCCAATGCAATCACGTAACTAGGAATTGATACATAAATATTAAGCTAATAATCCATGCCCTAGGCTCAATCATGAAATTAGTTGACGGAAATACCATACTTGCATAAAATTCGTAATTGGAAAGGTTCGCTTTTTTCACTTACATCTAGGTTTTTGTGGCGTATTGCTAGATGCTACCCATGATTGATGAGATTTTTGCAATTAATAGGTTAATTCTAATATGATTAATTAATCAAAACAAAAAAATAATTTTAATTGACCAAATAAGTCACAACAGCCCAATACTAACTTATGGGTGAATCTAAGAGGTCATACACAAACTTGTACAAATCCATTTCTTTCATAGGAATTAATCCAAGTGTTGGAAATTCAATTATTTATTGTAATTAATTAATAGGGCTTAATCATTAGTGTGTGCTTGATGGAATTGAAGGTCCATTAAAAATTGGATTAAATAATCCAACTCCTAAAAATGATGGGACTTTAGTGTTTACAATGGATGTGAATACTACTCAAATGAAGTGTAAATTGAAAAAGAGATTTGAGTCCCATATGAATGGGACTTTGAGGGCCAATTAAAGGCCTCAATCATATGGTTTCAGGGCTGATTTTTGAACAAAACTTTCTGCTTCCAAACAAAAGAATTCTCTGACCTCATTAGTGGCATTGACACTTTATGTATCGCTAAGAATAAGGATGGAAAAAATCGTTTTCTATCTTCATCAATTTAGCCAATAAAACAAACGGTTTTAAGGGGTTAATGGCAGCAGATTTTTGTAAGCTTCTGCACGTATTTTTGTGCTGCAAAATTGTGTGAGAAAATTGTTTTCTCACTTGTGAATTTGAGCATAATGTTCTGCCTTTCTCACGCCATTACTCAACATAAATTAGAGGAAGAAAAACCTGTTTTCTTCGATCAAAATTCAGCAGTAAACTGCAGCTTAATCTTCTGCAAATTCATCCACTAGTCTGCCATTCCTTCTCTAATTTAATTTTTGATTTAAGTGTTGAACTGAGAATTAAATTATACATATACTGTTAGTTGTTTTTGTTCCAAATCCAAATATTATAGGATAGAATTATTGAGTTGATTCCTACTGATATAGGTTTTGGTTACGAGTGGGTATCAAAAATATGAATACACTTAGGGGGTTAACACTTGGTACTCTAAGCGAACCGTTCCAAAAAAAAAGGATTTGGAATCAAAACTCGCGAATTGTTCATGGAGAAATAATAATTTGGAGGTTACATGCATCGTCTTCAACTGAAAGCAAATTAGGTAAATACAATGTATTAAATTCAATCTTGATGGGGTTCTAGGTCTTATTCATATGTGATATATTTATATTTTAATTATTAAAAATTACAAATTCTGTTGCCTTAACGTTTTCAGAGAACGCAAGAGCCCAACATATAAGTAGGTGTCTTAAAATTAATGGAAATTAATTCTATGATGATTAACCAAAGCGTTTAATTTTTCAAGTTTTATGGGTTATTATTAGCTTGTTAATGAACATAAGGGGCTACATAGTAGCTACACATTTCAATTTTGAATTAAGAAATTAATCCAAGAGTTGGATTAGATAAATTAATTAATATTATTAATTAATTTATTTGAGTTTTAGGTAATTCATGAGCTGAATAAATTAATTAATTGATAAGATCAATTAATTAAGTCTAATGAGATCAGAAGAAGTTCAATGGAAGCAGATAATTATTTAATGAGTTCAATTAATCAAATGGTCCTTTAATTTAATTCAAGTGTTGAATTGAACATTTAACTATTGTGATTAATTAATTGGTATTATTTTATTCAAGCAAGATCTAATAGATATAAACTTAATTTAAATAATTGAAAAATTAAACATGTACTGTCTAGATTTAATGTAAAAGAAGAAATAAGACAGTAAGTTGATAAGCTCACAACTTGATGCAATGATGATACCCTTAATACTATGATCTTATTGTTTTTTGGCATGCATTTAGTAGTAATTGTACTTAATATTGATAAATTTAAGTATAAGGATGATTTTAGAGATGATGAGTGAAAAGAAGAATATGTTGAAAAAATGTAACAGAGATTGCGCTTGGAAACCAATTTAATGAGTCTATGCGCCAATTGCATAGTGCAAAACCTGATCATGCCTAGGCGCTAAATGTAGGCCCAAAACTGAATTCATGGTGCTTGGAGTCATTCCCTTCATGCCTAGGCGCCATTCGCATAACATAAAAAGATTCTGCAGCTGTTATGTGCGACAAGTGGCATAAAATATGGATTTTATTTTCTTTATTTCATTTTTGTTCAAGTTACTTTAGAGTTGTTGTTTTGCATTATAGGACATCATTGGTAAATGACCCGACCATCCACTCGGGATCTTGAGCCATATGACCCGAAAATTGAGAGTACTCTTCATTGTTTGTTGAAAGAAATAAAGGAAAAGATAGCTAACAAGGATCAAGACAATGATAATAGATCATTGATGGACTATGCTAAATTGTTAATCAATGGAACAATGTCAAGCATTCGAAGGTCGGTTATCCAAGCTAACACATTCGCAATCAAACTAGCAATTAACAAATGTTCCAAACCTCAATGCAATTTGGTGGATTGCCTAGTAACCATCTAAATACCCACATTGCCATTTTCCTTGAAATATGCAATACTTTCAAGCATAACAGAGTAACCGATGATGCCATCCATTTGAGGATGTTTCCATTTTCTTTGCAGGATAAAGCCAAGTACTGGCTCAACTCTTTGCCCTCTGGATCCATTACAACTTGGGAGGCCATAGAACAAGCTTTTCTTTCCAAATACTTTCCACTATCCAAAATTGCAAACATGAGAAATGATATATCCACATTTGTGCAGTTTGATTTGAAATCTTTATATTAAGCATGGTAGAGGTTTAAGGATTTATTAAGAGTTGTTCCCACCATGGTTTGCCCACATGGCTTCAAATGCAAATATTTTACAATGATCTACCACTCACCAATTGATCCATGATAGATGCAACGACGGAAGGCATAATCATGAGGAAAACTCTGGTTCTGCATATGAGTTATTGGAAGAAATGGCATCCAATAGAATAGTAAACAAATAGGAGTTTAGGAAAAAGAGCACCCCACCGTTGACACATACTATGCCTTTCAGCTCAAATTGAAGCATCTAACACTACATCAAATATGATTTTTAGCGATGAAATATTTCATCGCTAAGAATCAACTAACGTCTCTGCCATGAATATTTGTCGTCGCTAAGATTGTTGTTATAAGAGCAACACAGTAACATTTAGCGATGAAATTTGCCATTTTCGTCAAGTTAGCGATGATTTTTTTTGCGGCTAAGATAATATTTTTCATCGCTAAAAGTGTTCTTAGCGACGAACTATTAAAAAATGTTACATCGTTAAATAATCACAAATTTTTTTAAAAAATAAAATAATTTAACTTTAATGACAATAAATCAAATTCATCGCTAAACCTAAAAAATTTGGCAGCAAAATTTGTAACATTTGCCTTGCAAAATTATTCAAAAAAATAAGAAAAAATACTTTTTGGCGGCGAATTTTTGATTTCATCACCAACTTAGCGACAATTATACACCTGTTTCATCGCTAACACGATTACTTTTTAGCGACAAAATCTCTTGATTTCGTCGCTAATTTTCAGTATTTATTTTTAATATTTTTTTTATTTCAATCATTTCCCCGTATTTCTGCAACCTATTTTTTCAATCTGTTGTTCAACCCATAGCAATCACAACTCCAATCACAATAATCACAACCATAATCATTAAGCTTCCAACGACCATTAAACTTCTAACAACCATTAAAATTCAACAAATTAAACACATTAAAATGACACATTAAACATATATACAATAAAATGTCCAATATACACATTAAACAAAATATAATAAAATACAATCATATATACTTAAACTACACTATAAATGTGGAGGTTGCGGTGGAGGTGGCGGAGCTGAGGAAGATAGGGGCTACTGGATGAGCGACTGTAATAGACCTGGAGTTATCCTCTTAATAGCTTGCATCATCGCATAATGGTCAACCTTCATCGCTTGTAATTTAGCTCTAGTGCTATACAGCTCAGTCTGTGTGGACTCTAGTTGCTCCCTAAGTTGTGCATTAGTCAGTCTGGACGATAATGCATCAAAAGAAGTGGACCTGAGAGGTTTAAGCCATTTCCAAGCCCACGTATGTACCCCAAACGTATACCGAGAACTTGATCACACACTCTATCTGCAATCTGTATGTCATCCAGATTGTCAGCGTCATCCCCAGTATCAATCTGAGTTTGTGTCTGTCGGTACTTCTCTCGAAGTCACACCATCTCATCCTAAAATCAATAAATATGTTAAAAACTAAAATATATAGTTCAAAATATTCACGAACCGAAACAACTAAATGTATTCAATAATTACATATGCACTCTCAACTCTCTCTTCTATCCAGCCTTTCGTAGAGCTATGGTGTGTTTTATTAATGACGGTGATTCGGTCCTTTCTGCTAGATCCATCGGCCTACAAGTAACATTTTATTACATTAAAGTCAAACCAAATAACAATTACATTAAAACTAAATAGCTTACACTTACACCATCGTAACTATATTGCAGAAAGGACTTTGAACCTCCACGATGATTATATGGCAACTTAGCGCAATTTATTGAGTTTATTTTTGAACGTTTCAGAAAAAAAAATGTTAATTTATAATAAATAAAGGTAATTACTAAATATAAGATTTAACTAACTTACATAACTATATTTCTAGTTTTTCTAATAGTGAAAAATCAATTTTAGATTGTTAAGCTATATTTGCTCAATTTTGTTCAGACATACTCGAGGATTCTTATTTTTCAACTGTATTCAACTTTATGAGTTCTTCATGTTTTCACCAAATTACTAAGATATTTAAGACACTTAAATAAATCTAAGTAAAGAAACAAGAGATAGTAAAGATGAATAAGAAGGTGATAGTAGATAAATGACCAAATGTAATACATAGTACCTCATTTAGCCACCATTTTAGCTAAAACAAACTCAAATACTATTACTTTAAATTCATCAGACTCAAACAATCTGCACAAATACTCCCAATCTGCCAAAGTCTCACACAAATAATTAGGTATTTTTTAAATCGATCATCCCAAGATAGGTGCGTGAGACTTTTGTAATATTTGTGTATCTTCTGGCGGTGGTCGCAGTATCAGACACTCATCAATTTATTGACCTCCTTCCTAACCGACTCTGGTCCTATACCAAAGTCTATAGTAAATATATCCTACACAGAAAGGCAAAATATTTTTCAACATTTAACATATAAAATAGAACTTAAACTGATAAATACAAGTTGAATACTTATACTAACCGATAACCGATCAAAATAGGCCGCTTCTACTTCTCTATAATCTTTCTCTAATCAGTCACTTGGAGCGGTGCAAACTTCTTCACGGCGATACCGAGATCGATCATAAAAGACGCTGCATTTGTCCTTATTGGACGACCATGACACTTGTGAAATGTGATGAGGATCTTTCCCCTGAATTCTAATTGGCGTCTGAGCCTGTCTTCGTGTGTTGCTCGTATCTCTCTATGTTTCTTTTATGTAGGAGCTGCAAAACATTAACAAAAGTGTTAGAATATTGTTCAACATAATTATTATATAACAAAAATAATAAAAAAGATTTATAAAGTGAAACAAACCATCAAATGTACCCTCCATTGTATGTGGTAGCTGGATCAATAATGGGTTGATCCTCAATTTCTTTAGGAGGCATATCTACAAAAGACAAACTGTGGTTAGACACATAACAATTAATATGAGGTGCTCTTAAGGAGTCTATTATTATATAATATCTAATATCTTATAAAAAGATCCAAGGTGCTCTTCTTAAAGTTAAAAAAATCTCTTATTTATATTATTTGATCTAGCTTGTGAATCAAAACAAAACATATTTAAATATATCTCTCCTTTATGGTCTTTAGCCTCGAAGTGCTAGAAATTTGTAAAAGCATCAAGTAAATTAAACATCAATGACTTTGAATTTAGTTCCAAATGACAAAATGTAAACATCACTACTTCAAGCAGTTATTATCCACAAAAAAAGTGGCCAGCAAAGATACAAAATTCTTAAAGTCTACGGCTAAATTGTAGAGAGAATTCACTAGGTCCAGGTTAACAAAAGATTTCCCTATGGGATATTAGTGTAGGATATTGCTTGAATAAACCTATAAATGAGTTTCTTATCAACAACATTTGTCTCAACCCAAAACAAGCTTCTTGCTTCTACATTCCACAAGCTCAGGTAATAATGCATCAGAAATTTCTACTTAGGAATAAAACTTTCATGCATAAGCATTAAACAATTAAAGCCGATGATTTCTTCTTCAGCGGGCTACATTTACCTGGAAACACGATGAACCCTTTTGGCGCCACGGTGACCCCTGTGAATGTAAACCGAGGACTAGGGCTCAACACTCTTGGCGTGATAATAGCCCGCCTGGATTTCATGCCAAATGGTTATGCGGCGGCTTCTGAGGAAGCAGACGGTGGCAGCGGCGGCTACAGATGGTGGCAGCGGAGGAAGGCGATAGAGGAGTGTGTGGTTGTACAGGCACCTGCTGATCGGGGTGGTGGCGATGGAAGAGATGGACGTTGTGGAGAAAATGGTGATTACCGAGAGAGAGATAGAGAGAGGGGATTCAACAAATGAAGAAGAAAGAAAAATTGAAAAATTTTAAAACCCGCATCTTGGCAACGAAACTGGATCATGTCATCGCTAACTAATAAGTTAGCAATGAGTAATACAATGTCATCGCTAAACCTAAGAAAAAAATAATTTAAATAAAAATTAAATGACTTTTAGCGACGACATACAAGCTTTCGTTGCTAAATTGTACGAAAATAAATTAAATTAATAAAAAAATTAAAAAAATTAAAAAAATTAAAAAAATAAAAGACTCTTAGCGACAACACACGATATTTCATTGCTAACTGTAATTAATTCTTAGCGACGATATATTAATTATCATCGCTAACTTGCTTACTCTTAACGATGATTTCTTTATTTCGTCGCAAAATTATTAAATAAAAAAAATGAATTATGTTTAGCGACAACAGTCAGGTGTAAAACTTAACGATAAAATGTTGATGAGTCTTCGTTAAGTTCTTTGTAAAAAAAGAAAATTAATTTATCATGGTGACGATTTTATATATTCGTCGCTAAGTTATTGACTTATCCCAGGTTCTCGACGATGTATGAATATATCGTCGCTAAAATGTTGTTCTTGGGGGATGTGTTGACTTCTACTCCAAAAGAGTGCACTCAGAAAAGAGGCTATTATCGTTGTGTCGTCGTGCGCTCCAAGGAGAGGAGCTTGTTATCATACTGGGAAGGTGTGCTCTAGGGGGAGGCATTTGTTACAATGCATGAGGAGGGTGGGGTTGAGCCCTTATCACCATACTAGAGACAAACATTCCTGGGAAAGATATCTATTGTCATATTGGTTAGGGGCGCTCCTAGGAGAGATGCTATCTCGCTAAAGGAACATTTACAGTTTTGCTAATACTTCCATCTATACTTAGATGCTACTCCTCAAGGGCTCTTCCCACTTCATCTTTGTTGTGTTAAGGAATACGTAGCCCCCTTGTGCTCACTCTAAGGTTATTGCTCGGCTACATATGTTAGAGTAGTGTCCCACGAGCCAATAAGTAGTTATTTTTATACTCTTATAAAATACAGTCTTATTCAAAATATAATAATAAATAGAGTCTAAAAGCATAGGTTCAAGTCTTATTCTTATTTAAAAAGTATAAGGACAAGGCTTATTTTCATAAAATACAGGTCTTATTCAAAATATAGTCTAGTCTCGCTTCATAGGCATCGGCATAGAGATCCTAGTGCATATGTGCGGGTGCTATTAGAGAAAAAGTACACTGAACAAGCCTATTGAAAATTCTCAATTGGAATTATATTTTGTTAAATGTGAATTTCTTAGTTATGATAGTGCAAGAATTAGTTCTTAAACATTTGGCACCATGGTAACCTTCCGCACAATATGTTGCACTTTGATGTATTTTCCAATTGCATGACAATCATAAGAAAAATATATTAAGTGTAACATTTTTATGTATGAAGGTTAATAAGTGGCCAATAAAGAATCCATCACCTATCTAGAAAAATAGGTGAATATCCTATATTTTCACAATCCTTGACTCTAAAGACTTTGGTCAAGGTAAGATAACTATTAGATAAAGGTTTGTTGATAATTCATTAGAGTCAATGAGACTTGAAATGGAATCATAATATTAAGTCAAATAGGCTTTTGACTAATAATTCATGTGGTGGACTTAATCGTGAGAATAGAAAATGGAAAGATCATATTTACATTAAATTGTAATTGAAATAGGTTCGCTGATTTGCACTACTAGCTGCTTCCCATAACTTGTGAGGTTCTTGGAATTATGGAGTCACTTTCGAGATGGTTAATTATTTGGATTAATTAATCAGAATAAAATATTTATTCACTTAAATTGCAAGAGTTGCAAGCCTACTACTAACTTTGTTGTGAACCTAAGGTGTCACACACAAATCGAGAAAGTCCACTTCTAATGTGGAAGATAATCCAAGGAGTTGGATTTAAATTAAGAGATATTAATTAATTAGAGCTAAAATTAATTTAATAAGTTAAATTAATTTATTCAATAAGATTATTTAATTGGACTAGTAAGATTAGGGGCTTATATAGAGTGAATTAATAAATTGATTTGATCAGAAATTAATTTAATGGGTTATATTTTTTATCCCATTATATTATATGATTATTTAATTGGCCTAGTTTTATTAGATGGCCTAAGTTGAACTAATTAATTAATTAAAATGATTAGTTAATTAATTGAGCTTGTTTAATTAATTACGATGAGTTAAATGGCTTTGATTAAATTAACTAATGTCGAAGCACCAAGTTAATGGGCCTATAGGATAGGCTTACTAGAAGTCTTGGTGAGCAAGTCAAAGACTCCTAGTCTTGGATGGAAAGAAAGACAAAAGATAGATATGAAAAGGGAGTAAGTTTTCTACTTGGATTAGGAGAAGACAAAGGTGTATAAATACATCATCATAGAGGCTGAAAATTTGAATGCTTGCAAAGCAAAATTTGCCCCCCTAACTTATTAAAAAAAATACCCCTCATCCTCTCCAAATAGTCGTGTATCTTCTATTCCATCAAAAGGTTCCATCTTTTGATTATCAACTTAATCTTGTATCACAAGTTGATATATAAATAAAGTTTCACTCTGAAAATTCTAGTTTAGAAAAGTAGTTTGAATTTCTTAGCTAGAATTCAAGATTCCTTGATTTGCTTAAGGTGTGGATACTTGTAGAGAGGCTAGCTTGGAGTCCTAACGAATTAATTTTTGAGTTTAGGCTGATCATTTGGTTTTTCAAATTCCTATATTAACCGGAGTGCACTTTTAGGTATATTCTTGGAACTTTCATGTTTAATTTAAAAGCGAGTAATCAAAAACACAAATCGATTAATCATATCAATTTTTGTGATTGTGTGATGTATTGAATTTTTCATGTTTAAATTTTAATATTTCCACTTTTGTATCTATCCCAGGATATACGAATCCAACAGCTTAGTGGGACAACATTCATGCATAGGTGGAGGTACCCTTTATAATAGCCATCTAAGCTTCTTCTCTCACCTGCAAGATTAAGGTTGTGGGGAGATTTTCTTTAAAGGTACTCCTCTAAATAATGTCTCATGTTGAGTACTATTATGCGTCAAACTATCCCAAATTCTTCATTAAGTGTCGACTTCTATCCTCCACAATTTTTCTCACCTTGTCTTGGTTTTCAAAGCTCTCTTTACTCAACCCCTTAGTGAGAGACTCAGGTCTTGAATGTCACTTTTTTTCCTCAAAGGCTCTTTCTATCTTGGCTCTTCTCACCTCGATTGAGTACTCTTAAAAGTTGCGGATATGTTCCGCTTTGATGAGAAAACTAAAATGGTCAAATCTATATGTGTTCTCATGTAGTGGGTTATCCCTCTTATCGCCGCTCTTGCTGAGGTATCCTTTATCATTACTAAGGTTATTTGTAGTATTGCCACTCTAGCTGGAGCTCCTTGTTGTGGAGGTGATGGATAATGTTGACAGGAAAAACTCTCACAACTATTGATACAATTCATTATTGGTAGGCCTTTCCTTATGAGGGGTGTCTTAGACGCCAACTTCCCGAGCTCTAGATCTCATCAGTATTCTCAATATCGAGATAGGTGTTCTAATAGATGGTACTAAAATAATATGGAATGCTCTGAGTCATCAAGGATCAACTCCTCTAATGGGGATCAAAGAGATTAATTACTTTATGGATTTCTATCTGTGATACTAACAAATTGTTAAAGGCGCTCCGATGGTTAAGTGAGACTTGGGCTAGGGAATATTGAGAAAGATAACTATAAGCAATAACTTTATAATAAATTGAATGTAACTCAAAATGAAGGAATAGAGGGTAATTATAGGTATTCAAGTAAGTTTGGAGTGTTGTAGGGTGCATGCATTAATAGGATCTCTTATATCCTTGGGCTTGAGCCCTTTAGATTGCGATTATTTTGACTATTAGGCTCAGACAATTATTAAGTCCATCATAAAGCCCTATTCTTACTTAGGTATATTTTTAGAGAAAAAATGTTAGCCATGAATAAATTGCCCAATCGATTGGGTCTCATCCATTCGAGAGTACCTCATCTAGAAGGTTAGACTCTTAATCTATGAAAATACTTGCCACTGTATGAATTAGTGATGCAATGCATATGAGATGGGACTTCATGACCCAAAAAAATCATCCTACAATGCAAAAAGCTTGGTTTGGCAAAAAATACAATATTTTCTATTTTCAATAAAAAAAATACTTTCTTGTGTGAAAACAACTTTCTGGCAAAACTTTATTCTTTACAAATAGCCCATCATGATTTTAGCCAAATCTATCGTTCAAAGGTCAAAATTGCACTTTTAAATTTTATTAGTAAAAAAGTACACTACTTTTATGGTTTTAAATAATTTGGGGACTTCTTTGTAACTTTTTTTAAGGTTGGGGTTTGGAGTAGTAAGGTGATTAGGAGAGGAGATGGCAGTTATGGCGACACAGCTAAATAACTATACCAAGTCATTGGAACTTGGTAGTGTGGTTAGCCAAGGTTGCCCAGGTTAACCCATGGCTTGACCTGATCGTTTGGTTTAGGCCAAGGTCAAGTAGTTAGCTCGACCTAGCGTCTAGTTTTGGTTAGGGTAGCATTATCTTGAAGGTACGCGAGATGATTTCACCAGGTCAAACCTTCTAGAAAATAGATAGTCTAGTCGAGTTGGGAGATCGTCCTGGTTGCTTGGTTCATGCCTAAGTCGAGTTGTTGGCTTGACCTGGTATTTGGTTCAAGTTAGGGAAGTGACACCTCGATGTGAGGTGATGCTGCCTCACTAGGCTTGACCTGGATGATGGACAGTCTAGGTCAAGCTACGAGCTCAACCTAATTACATAGTTCAGGCCCAGGTGCTAGCTCGACTTAGTGTCTGGTTAATTATATTTGGCCTTCAACCAAGGTTAAAAAGATGAGGATTAGGTGTATAAAGCCCTAAAGTTTGTAGAAGTAGCTTGTTTTAGTCCATGGATCAATGTTTCAAGACATAAGATTCACTTCTTCCATAATCTGTGAAGCTTATTAGCCCAGATGGAAATTACTGGCAAAGTGAAAAGGCAAAGTCTTTTGTACGTGATGTATATCTGCGTCTGGTGAGGTATTGCTTTGCTTGTGAAGTTTGTTTAGGTACTTAGTCGGTAAATTTTGTAAGGGCGAGACATTGCTTTGCCCATGAAGTTTGTTTGGGTGAGACATTGCTTTACCCGTGAAGCTAATCCAGGTGAGATACTACTTTACCCATGAAGTTTGCCCAGGCTAGATATTACTTCATTTGTGAATTTTGCTCAGGCAAGATATTGATGTATCCATGAAGTTTATTCAAGCAAGATATTACTTCACTCGTAAATTTTATCCACGCCATATCACTTAGCCTTTGAAGTTTTCCCAAGCGAGATGTTGGATTTTATTCAAGTGAGATGTTACTTTGCCTATGAAGTTTTTTCAGGCGAGACATTATTTTACCCATGAAGTTTGTCCGATCGAGATATTTCTTCACCAGTAAAGTTTATCCAAATGAGATACTACTTGATCCGTGAAGTTTATCCAAACAAGATATTGCTTAGTCGTGAAGTTTATTCAGGTTAAACATTACTTGGCTCCTGAATTTCATCTGAGCAAGAAATTACTTCCCCCATAAAGTTTGTATGGGTAAGACTTTGCTTCACCTGTGAATTTTGTATGGGCAAGACATTGCTTCACCTATAAAGTTTGTCCGAGCAAGATATTGCTTCGCCCATGAAGTTTATTCTTGTGAGAAATTGCTTCACCCTTAAAGTTTATTCTGGCAAGACATTGCTTGACTCGTATTTATTTGGGTTTGGTGTTGCCTCGCCTGAGGTGAGTGAGGTGATTCATAGTTTAACTTTGATTTGACTAAATGATAAGTTAGGGAAGCTTCACTTCTACTCAATTTTAAGCATTAGATCGAGAAAGCTTTACCTCTACCATACTAAGTAGTAGGCAAGGAAGAGGTCAAAGAGAAAGAGTAGAGGTACGGATTCAATTGAGGTCTTGATAGCTTTATGCCTTCAGGCAATGTGCAGAGCTAATTCGGATTCCCAGTCAAGCTTTACCTCTAATCCACTATTCTTTCTTTCTCTAAGTTGTGTTAATTGGTAATTGTTTCTACTCCTATGCCATCTCTACTTTAGCATACACTCGAGGTCATATACTTTGCTTTCTCAAACGATCAAGTAATGATGTTTTTATGGAAGATTGCATGAGAGAAAGCTCTACTTCTAACTTCTTCCTCCTTCTTAGCTCTTCAAATCATGAAGCTTTCTTATCTCTACTTGACTTTCTAAAAGCCAAGAAGGTGTCTTGAATTCATTGCGGTCAATGAATTCATCACCACTTATGGGATGGTTGTTCTTGGGGATGTGATGATATCTGTTCCAAATGAGTGTGCTCCAAAAAGAGGCTATTATCATTGTGTCGGGTGCACTCAAAAGGAGGCGATTGTCACCTTACTGCCAAGGTGCGCTTTAAGGGTAGGCATTTAATGCCATGCATGAGGATGGCACTATTAAGTCTTTATTGCCACACTGGAGTAGGACTCTCCTGGGGAAGATGTATGTCGTCATATAGGTAGGGGCGCTCCTAGGGGAGATGCTCTCTTGCTGGAGGAACATTTGGGCAGGTCCCGCTACTACTTCCATCTTTACTTAGATACTTCTTCTCAGGGGCTCTTTCCACTTCTGCTTTGTTATCTCAAGGACAAGGTAACTCCCTTATGCTCGCTCTAAGGTTAATGATCAGCTGCTTATTGGGACAACATCCTTGCTCAGGTAGAGGTAACCTAATAGCCATCTAAGCTTCTTGTGTACCTTCAAGATTGAGGTTGCAGGGGGATTTGCTTTGGGGGTACTCCTCTAAATAGCCTCTCGTGTTGAGTAGTATTATGTGTCACACTGTCTGGGACTTTTTTATTTTTACTATCCTTCACTTGGGCTCTCTTTACTCGACCTATAGGATGAGAAACTCAGCTCTTGGATGTCAGATTCCTTCATTCATGGCTCTTCATATCTAGGATCATCTCGCCTTGGCTAAGTCCTCTTGCAAGTAGGGAAGAGACGAGAAGACTAAAAGGGCTCATTCCTATATGTTTCTTCGACATAGTGTGTCACTGTCTTTGCTGTCGCTCTTACTGTGGCCTCCTCTATTAGCACTAAGGGTCCTCTTGGGTGATTTACAATATTGTCGCTCTAGTTAGAGCTCCTTGCTGTGGAGGTGATAGATAATGTGGACAGGGAAAACTCTCACGAGTGCTGATCTAATATGTTGTCGATATGCCTTCCCTCATAAGGGGCATCTTAGATGTCAACTTTCTAAGCTCTAAATCTAGTCAGCATTCTTAGTGTCGAGGTAAGTATTCCCATAGATGGTGTCAAAATAATCTGGAATACTTTGAGTTATCAAGGATCAACTTCTCTCGCGAGGATCAAATCTCCTTATAGGATTGTTGCTTTATGGATTCCTGCCTATGATATGAACAAACCATTAGAGACGTCGCGGAAGGCCAGATGAAAACCTCTCGATGATCAAGTTAGACCTTATGCTAGTGAATATCAAGAGAGATAACTAGAGCAGTAAATTTGTAATGAATTGAACATGCCTCAAAATGAAAGAATTGGGTATTTATAGGTTCTCAAATAAGGTTTGCATTCCCGTATGATAAGATACATGCGCTAATTATGTGTTTTGTATTCTTGGACTTGAACCCTTTAGATTGGCCTTTTTTGATTATTAAACTCAGATAATTATTTGGTCATCAAGCCATACACTAACATACTTAGTTAAAAATTTTAAATCAAGGATATTACATAATCTTGATCTTGGGAGGAATATGAGGGATGGACTAGCTTTGGAACAAATACACTTAGAGCTCTAAGGGTAACCTGTCCTAGGGAGAAGGGGTTTATCACAAGCTTGTCCGGGCATTGTGGATTCTTGAATGATTCGCGTGACGTTCCGCGTCATCAAACAAAAACTTTTAAGGTAAGAAAATTCTGTCCTACGAATTTTGATGCATATTCAATCTCAAGAAACAATAGAGATAGGTGGAATTAATTATGAGTGTCATAATTAATTTTTGTTAATATTAAAATTTTAATATTTTGCTGTGTATAAGTATCCCAATCCCAAGTTTATGCAAATCTACCAATGAACCCTTATCTTGAATCAAGTAAACAATTGAATAATCACAATCAATCATGTAAACCAAACAATGCTTAAAATTATTGTCTATTGTTGCCCAAAGTACGATTCCATACACTTTGAATGTGTGCGTGTGTGCGTTTTTTTTTTTCTTTTTTCCTTTTTTTTCCGGGGGTGGGGGGCATGATGAAGTTGTCCATTGAAATAGGTACATTAATTACTTTTTCAAATAAGAAAATAAAGTCGATTATAGCAACATAAGTGATAAGCAAGAGTAGGTAGAATGACTTATGTTGCATACGAAAAAGTTAAATTTCATTTATGAAGTATTCATGAATATAAATAATAAAGGCTTAGAAAATAGCAGGAAATGTAAGCTTGTTTGTTTGTTTGTTTGTTTGTTTTTAAGAAAAAATAAATGATCAAATACATCATTTGTTATATCAATATATTAGATATTAAATAAATATAATTTTAAATCAAAACATATAATTTAAGAGAGAAAATTCTTATTGAAGTAAGAAATTACTATTAAAGTAGACAAATACCAGCATATAGGTGGGACTCGAACCCAACTTCTCCCTTGCAGATCATAATATTATATGATAGTAGAATGCATGACGAATATTTTGTGTTGAATTTAAAGTAATGTCTCTCTAATGGTTTTTCGATCTTGTAATTTAGGAATACATTGAAAATGAGAAGCAAAAAAAATTGACCGAAAGAAATTATTGTAGCTGGTAATTTATGCTTTATCTTGACGCAAATGCTCGAGGTACTAAACCATAGGTAAATAAAATTTAAATATATAAGACAACATGATTATTTTCAAGACAAAATAGATAAAATTATACTTTCAAGTGGGAAATAAACCACTAACAGTAATCAAAGCAAGTTCAATACTTCAACAGAATATGAAATTGAAAATTTTGTTAATATTTTTTTTGTTTATTTACAATTCATCATTTATTAATGAGTTGCACAGTACTAAATATTGAATTACTATATATATTTTTATTTTATCACATTGTTTATTGTTAAGACAGAGGCTCGGGCTTAATTCCAAATGAGATTCCACCCTAACAATTGCTTCACATACATAGAGTTATGTGAAAATAAAAAAGCTCAAGTTTTTAAATAAAGATTAATATACCTACTTATAAATCAATTTTTACTGTTTTTAATTCCATGTGAAATAATTGTTGGAAATAAGTTTTAAAATTATTCTAATTATAATTTTTATACATTTATTTATTTATTTTATTGCCTCTTTATCGGAAATTTATCAACTTTACGATTATTTGACTGTTGTATAACTAAACGGCACTTTATTGTCGTTACATTATTATATGATTTATGAGCATTTTTATTATTACTTAAATATTATAAAATTAGGTTGTTATTTCTTACAATGGCCATATATGTTTTTAATTCCATGTAAGAGGCCGTTGAAATATACATTTCTTATGAGTTTGAGAGGTGAGGACGTTTGATTACATTTTCAAAAGTAACTTTTTTAATTTTTATAATTTCAAAATCCAAAATTATATTTGTTTTATCCACTATTCAATAGAATTTCCACTTATTTTTATTACCAGGCTTTTCACTTAGAAGGGTAATTGGCACTTCACCATTTAAAATTTGACTATTTCAGCACATTACCCTAAATTTTAAGCACTTTTCCCTTCAAACTTAATCATTTTAACATTTTGTCCCTCTAAAAATAAATTTTAAGCCCTTCACCCCCTCAAACTCAACTTATATTTATTATAACACATTACCCCTCCCCCCCCCCCCCCAAATGTTGATTTTAGATTAAATTTTTATCTGAATATTTTTCGTTAGTCGTCATTGCATATTTTTTCCTTGTCTTTTCACATAAAAGTAAAAAAGAATGCATTGTAATATTTTTTTTATTATTGTTAATGATAAAAATACAATAAATAGTTATACTTTTACTTAAATAGTATTAATCGTAGTATTGCTTGTAAAAGTACCACCATTATTTACAACAAAAGTACTGTAATTTATTGTGTCTTCATAATTAATAATAATAAAAAATATTATGATGCAGTACTCTTGACTTTTACATTGAAAGATGGGAAAAATGCGCGGTGGTGAAAGAAGAGCATTCCAGTAAAAAAAATAATTAGAAAATAACATTGGAGGGCAAAATGCTATTATAAATGTTAGTTGAGGGGGGTAAAGTGCCAAACTATTTAAGTTTGAGGGCGTGACATGTTTAAAATTTATTTTTTGAGGATAACGTACCAAAATAATCAAATTTGGGAATGAAGTGCCTTTTACCCAAGTTAGAAGTTCAAATTGCAAATTTCTAGATCTATAATGCCATTTTCAAAAATATAATTCCTATTATGTCAAAATAGTATCTACATCATTAATGTTTCATATGATGTTCTACCAACAAATTCAATTTTCTTTTTCTATCCATATAATATTAATGTGATATAGAAAATTAGTGGAACCCACATTAAATTGAATGCATAATTTGATTGATATGACATAAAAAATAATATGAAATCCACAAATTATCACTTTTATATTAAAATATTATTATTACAAAAACTTATTATTTTAAAAATATCATGATCAAATATATTTTCAAAAATCACATTTTTTTCACGCATAGAAAGTCATAAACTATATACATTTTCATTATTATACCTATATAGTCAACATTCTCACATAGCTAATCCAAACACATTTTATTTATACACGAAAACTTAATAAAAAATTTCAACTCTAAAAATACTAAAGCCATAAAAATAAGCTTGAAAATAAAAACATACAGGTTTTGTTTGTTTTCATTTTCATTTTCATCGACTTCATGTGCTTTTTCATTTTTGCATAGATTTTTATGTGAAAATAAAAATGTAATTGGATATATTGTGGAAATATTAACGTTATTTGATTAAAAATAATATTATATTGTAAGAGCAATAAATAATGAGTCTTGTTACTTTCCGGTCAAATTATGTTAAGCTAAAATTATTATTTAATTTATTGTGGTCCCATCATAGAAAGATAAATTATTATTTAATTAGTTAGTGAACTTTAATTATTTTAAATTAGTAAAATATCATATTAAATATTAATGATGTAGATCATATTTTGACTAATTAGATATAAAATAAAATGATATTTTTGTTGAAAATGAGTATAATAAACATATTTTTTGTGTTTTAAATAGTAGAAAAGGAAAGAAAAAAAAGAAAATCAAAATAAAAACAAACAAGGCTAAGTTTTATAATGCCTAGTACAATACTTTGAGTTTAGCAAAGTGAGCATAGAATGTTCCTAGTCTCCTAGGATATTTACAAATGACATGAGACACTTTTGTAAGCTAATGAGATTTTTAGCATGGAGTGGTGATTAGCCATAAGAACCTGCACGTAGAAAGCTAGTCATAGTTTTAGAACATCATTAGTGTCGTAACTTTCTATGTTACAACTTTCTATCCCTGATTTTTATTCATGATCTTATTATACAAAATAATTTTGTGTTTTTGACTTAAAAAAAAAAAGGAAAAAACACCAAAGGATTTTGTGATCTTCTCAACGGAATTGTAATTCTACAATTCGATAGCATGCAAAAAGGAGCTTGAACGTTCAATCTGTTGATCAACCTTGAGGAGTTGCACATGCACCCCCTACTGGAACAAGAGGAAAATCAAGAAAAGTGGACGAGAAGAGATAATAAATTAAGAAACAAATCAACCCATTCAAAAAATCGTTAGCTTTCTTAGATAGGTTTCTTAACATATAGAATTAAACGTATGAGATACATAGATTTTATTATGAATGTCTTAAAATCATTATTTTCCGTTACGCTATGTTCACGAAACCTGCGCGAACCCAATTGGGGATAGTAGTCAGATCCCTTGTGTTATCATTTGTTATCCATTCTATTATCGGACCTTAATAGTTATTTTCCATGGCCTTTCAAAGCCTTTCTGCTTTTCCCTTTTTTTTTAATCTTTTAAAGTCTTTCTTAATTATGTGCTGTCCATACAAAAGGTCATGAGCCCAACATTGCCTAAAATTGTTGCCGATTGTTGCCCGACAGACTATTTCATACCATTCATTTTTATTTTTTTTGTCATGGATGTAGTTGTCCATTGAATTAGGTACATTTATTACTTTTTAAATGAGAAAGTAGAGTAGCTTATAGCAGCATAAAAGAGTAGGTCGAATGATTTATGTTGTATACCAAAATGTTAGATTTCATTTATAAAACTGTCATGGACATAAATAACAAAGGCGCTGAGGACATAGCAGGAAATGCAAGTTTCTTTTTTAGTTTTTATTTCTTGAAAGAGAAACGATTAAATATATCAATTATTATATCAATAATATAAAAACTAATTAAATAAAATTACTGGCTTTAAATTACTAATTGAAGAAGAAATTACTATTTTAAAATTGACAAATATCCGCATATAGATGAGATTCAAATTCAAAACCTCTTAACTGGAAAAAATTATCAAAAAACTACATGATAGGAGCCTGGCCAGTAATTTCTTTTGAAATGAATTTTAATGACTATCTTGTAGTTGTTCGTCTATTTAGTTAAATACGAGAAGAGAAAAAGTTTGGTATTTAATATGTAAGAGCATATCATGAATTTTTTCTAAAAATTATGGTGAAAAATCAGCCAAACAAATATGAAAATGGGTAATATACGTATTCATAGAAATACGCATAGAATATGAATATAAAATAATTATTGAAATGCAAAAATACAGCTTACTTTGATATTATTTTTATATGCATTGTGTTTGTACTTATTTTTAAATTATAGAGAATTATTTTATATATTTTTTTATTATTTAATTTAAACTATGTAACTTAAAGATAACTATTTAATAATTATTATTCACAAAATTTAGGATTTATATTTTTTATTTTTGTGATTTTCCATTAATACTTATAAATAACGTTTATATAAAATTTAGATTATATTTAAATATTATAAATAATTACTAAAACAGAGTATTATTCGTCAAGTATTATATAATACGTGTACTAAATATTTTAGTTCAAAAGCACAAAGTATTACTCAGTAGTTCAGAATACTTCTTAATTATCCGTATGTATGTGTAGTATACGAGTATAATATGAGTTTAACTAACATACTTGTTCATATTAGAATAGTGCCTGGTGAACCAATTAGTGGTTGCTCTTATACTCTTGTAAACAATAGTCTTATTCGATGTATATTGATAAAATTAACACTTTCTTTATCTTTAGTTACAATTTAGTCAATTAGATAAAGTCTATAGACTATATTTAGCTATGGGGCATGGTTATAATAACAATAATGGAATATGCCTCTATAACTTTGGTCTTAAATTAGTTTAAGATCGAGTGTTCATTAAGATGAGACATCGATAAGCTCGCAAGATTTGAGCACATGATGTATGCCCGAAAGGATGATGTCTCGCTCTATTAGCATCAACATAGGGATATTAGTGCATGTGTACGTGTGCTCGTTGGAGAACGAGTGCACCAACCAAGAAACTACCAATACTTTACTGATTATTACTCTAGGTTTGGGTATGTGTACCTCTTAAAGTACAAGTTCGAGGCCTTTGAAAGTTTAAGGACTTTAGACATGAAGTGTAGAAATAAACCGTGCAATTAAGATTCTTTGATCTGACCAAGGAGGCAAATACTTGAGTTCGGAGTTTCTTGATTATCTATGAATGAAAGGGATTCTCTCATAGTGGACTCCGCCTACAACTCCACAACTTAATGGAGTAGTTGAGCATAGGAATCGAATGTTGTTGTATATGGTTCGGTCCATAATGAGCTTCATGGGATTTACTCTTTTCTTTTAGGCTATGCTCTAAAAACAGCAACATATCTGTTAAATAAAGTGCCATCAAATTCGGTGCTTAAAACATCATATGACATGTGGTACAGCAAGACCTTTTTTTACAAGTACCTTAGGGTATGGGGTTTGATAAGTGCATATTTTTACATATTTTTAGATCAAATCCTTTAGTGTATGGGGGAGGCAGTTTGGGGTTAATGGGGAGTGTTGCTATTTCTGCTTATGTAGGAGGTGTCAAAGTTTTGGGAGTTATCCCAAAATGTTTAACAGTACAGAATATCACAGGTATGACCATTGGAGATGAGCTGAAAGTGTCACACATTCAGGACAGAATGCCTAATATGTTAAACAATGCGGATGCATTCATCATTCTACCTGGCGGTTTTGGTACACTAGAGGAATTATTCCAAATTGTCTCTTGGGCACAACTCAACATTCACCAAAAACCTATAGGTATTCTTAATGTTAATGGTTTTTATGATGGTTTGCTATCTTTTGTAGATCATGCTGCCAAAAAAGGGTTTATTTCAACTTCTGCGAGAAGAATCATCATTTCTGCTCCAACACCTGACCAGCTGATTGATCAACTTCTAGCATATGTGCCAAAACCTGATCCAGCCTTGGCCAATGTGGATTGGTCCAATAGGAACAATGGTCGAAAACGCAAATTGAAATTGACTCTCAGTCTGTGATACTTATTGTTAATGATTTTATCTAATAGTATGTGTGTTTTTTTTGTTGTTGTTTCAGCTTTATTAGCCGCATTTCAGGTGATATCTTTCAAACTCTACTTTCCTATCTATTTTTGACATTGGGGACAATGTCTCGATTAGGTTGGGGGAGGGATAATTGATATCATGACATGTATATTCAATGTGTTTTTTTTAGTATTTAAAAAATATAATAATAAAAATAAAAAATAAAATAAAAAATATAAATCAAGCGTGTTTTTTTTATGGGTCCGTTGAAAGCATGAAAAAAAGGTGGCTGAGTAAAGGGTAATTGTAACACTCTTGAGACGCATCCTTATTTTTTGCATAATATGGCAGTTTGTAAAGTTTTTAACAAGTGTTTGTGAATTACCAATATTTTTTTGAGTCGTATAGGTTCTTCCAACTTCAATGATTAAAATTAAGCATGAATAATATGGTTTGATTGATGATGGGTGTTGTTTTGGACTTTGATGTTGTTATTTGGTTAATATATTTTTGCGATAATTATACTCAAATTTTATTTTGCACAAATAGTTATGTTATTTAGTGTGAAGACAATCATGTCAAAATATATAGTTCTTATGCCCTTACTCTAATCATCACTTGAATCTTCAACATGTAGGGGTTGAGTATTAGAACTTTTACTTTTGGTCTGTCGAGGCGAACGACTGATAGTGCACCACTAGAAAAATGATTAAGGCATTAGGCTTTCTAGCACCATTGCCAAATCAGCTTGTTCCCTATATGATGTTTAAAGAAAACATCCCCCTAGTAAACCACTTTGAGCCTTACAATAAATAAATATTTTTTATTTTTTTTGTAACCATATCTTTTTACCTAGCCTAAATACACTATTATCCAACCCTTGTTCTAAAAATGATTGGAGTTTAAGAGACATTCAACTGAAAGCTTGGACTTACAAAAGAAATTCAGGTTGGGATAGAAGATAAGTGTGGGGGAGTTTCTCTTACAAACAAAAAAAAAAAAAAAAAAAAAAGAAAAAACAATATAAAAAAAAAATTGCAAAGTGCTACAAGTTGCAACTAAAAATGAGATGTTGCAAGATGAATAACAGGGGTCCAATTCAATAACAATAGACTCCAGTGTGAAATTTGTGGAGTTGGAGAATTCTTCATCGATAAATTTTATGTCTCTGATTCCATGAAGTTTTTAGAACCTTTGTTGCATCCTATCCTTTTATTTCTTAGCTACATCACCACCCTTTGGCCCCATTACAACCTTTGTTAAAGACCTTTTGATTTCGTGTGGTGCCTTCAGTGTAGTGGAGATTTGCACCAAAGGAAGAGCCTATGATGTTTAACTTTTCTGTTAGAGATTGGGTGATGGTTTTGTAAGGTTTTATGAGAATTCACTTATTTGAAACATGCATAGTTTCATCACTATTGACATTAACTGTCCACACACACACTTGAGTATGATTATTGTG
Organism: Paulownia fortunei; assembly: GCA_019321725.1. Taxonomy (NCBI): domain Eukaryota; kingdom Viridiplantae; phylum Streptophyta; class Magnoliopsida; order Lamiales; family Paulowniaceae; genus Paulownia; species Paulownia fortunei. The sequence goes on along the minus strand of CM033105.1, from coordinate 14,122,099 downwards.
GAATGTATTAATTTTTGAATGACTAAAAGTTAAACTCAACACTTGTTTGATTTTATTTCCATATTACTTTGTTGCTTCATATGAATAAAAGTTGGAAGATAGTTATTATAGGTGTTTGTAGGTATCACTGCTGGAAACCTTCACGAGACTATAACTCGTCCTCTATGGGCCACCTAGGGGTTTAAAGGCTTGTTGCATATGCTAAATGCAATCGTGATTTCCTACGAAAGTGGATTAGTTTATGTTTGTTTTAAGCTTGCTGAGAACAAGCAAGGGTTAAGTGTGGGGAATTTGATAAGTGCATATTTTTACATATTTTTAGATCAAATCCATTTATACTTTTCTTGCTTTATTCTTGTTAATATTCTTGTTTATTAATGTTTTGTGTTAGGAAATAAATGGAAGCATGTTTTCAGACTTGTGCAGTTTTTGTAATTTGAGCATAACTTCATGATCAAAAGCTCTATGGACCTGAAGCTTGTTTCATTTGAAATCCAAGAGATAGATGTACAACTTTTATGTTGAAGCTCAGCCTAATTCAGTCTTGATTATAGCAGAAAATTCATCCAAGTAATTACACAAAATGGATCACCAAAATTCGGATCAGAGTTCAGCCCAGTATTGACTATTTTACCAATTCGGTTATAATTCTTGAGCCCAAATTTATTTTGGTCTGAAATTAGGATATGTTATACCAAGAGGTAAATAAATAGGCCATGTATTCAGCTTGTAAAGGAGGGGGGGTAGAGGGTTTCTTTAGGCTAAGTTATCTAGTTTGTATGTTTTCTAGTATTGTAAGTTTTCTAGTAGTAATAGAAATGCATTCTCTAGTTTCTCTTATATTTTTAGTCTTTGTTACTTTTATTATGTCTTTCTAAATTTTATTTGCTGAGGAAAAAGGGTGAATCTCTTGATGGAGGAAGAGAAATGGTTATAAGGGTAGAAATTGTTTAAGTATGTTGTAATTATTATTATTATTTTTGATCTAAACCCTACTTGTTTTTGTGGTGATTCTTGATTTATGTATCTCTAATGGCACAACAAATACTTGGTTCATTTAGCTTATTGTACGGTTTTACCCCACCGACTACTAATGTGAAACCTTGATTTGTTGTTGACGAAGGAGTACATAAATGCTTGATCCCATAAATAAGTGTTCGCGTTAAGAGATAATTTGCAATAGTAAGACAATATCATGATTACCTTATTGCATGAGTTACTTGATAATATCTTCCCATTGGAACCTTCATTATGTATGGATTCCAATTGTGGCAATTAATAGAGGTAAAAAGAATAAATAACCATTTCTTTATCCAAAACTCAAGAGTTGATCCCTAATCCTCAGTACTTTTATTACTTCGGTTTTTTCTTTAGTTACATCATACATTAATTGTTCATATATTTTTTGATTCACATAAACTCCATCTTTTTATAAATATAAACTTGAATTCTTCAAACAACTTCCCTGTGGATCGACCTCGGACTCACGAGAAATTTATTACTTACTACAACCTGCACTTGGTTTGCAACCTTAAAGTTGTAGCAGGGTTGCCCTTTTTATGTGAAGCGACAAGTGGGAGATAAGTTGGTAAATAGATCCATCTTATGCAAGCTTGTGGGTGTCCAAAAAAATCTATTGAATAATATTTCTAGAACCCCACAGAGCAAAAAAGTATTTGTTTCGGGAACACCACCTTCCTTGAAAGGTGTTCTATTAGATAGAAATGACAAGGTTGTATAATTTGAAGAAATTCAGGAGCCACAAGTCCCACAAGAGGCAGTAGAATCAGAACTACCAATAATTAACACTTCTATCACACATCATTCTAGGAGATCCAAAAGGATCTCAAGGCCACCTGAGAGGTATGACCTCTTAATAGGGAGCAACAAAGAGAGGCAACCTTTAGATAGTGATCCAAGAAACTATAGAGAAGCAATAGACATTGATTCCAAGAGAGGATAGAGTGTCACAATCCAAGATGAACTCCATATACTCCAACATGGTGTGGACCTTGTGTAATACCCAAGCCTCACACTACTCACTTGGCCAATATGATTCATGCACTACATGCTACTTATATGCTATTTGCATTAACATCTACATCGCATCTTTTATAGCATTCTTAATCATTACTTGATATTAGTGGTTGAGATCCTACAACCTAATTAAGTGATTCTATATTTAGATAAGATAAAGAATAGATTGATCAATATAATGGATATTCATAGGTTGTACGTTATAATTTTAGAAGTGTTAAAGGTGTCACTAGTAAGCTTATATGAGTCGATTCGATTTGATCAAGGTGTTTTAAATGTATACATCTATAGATTAACATACTTGGGATATAGGACATGATATAATGAAATTTAAGTGTCATAATACAAGGTTCATATATGCATGTGATTTTATAAAATGAAAACTAGACGATCATTTAAGAATCGAATGTCGATCGGTTTGGAGATCGAATGAACGGTTAAGAAATTAGGGCATAATGTACTATCCGATCATATGGAGATTAAAGTAGGTTATACATAGATAAATAAGTAATGAGAAACACTAGATTAGGGCTGTATAAGGTGTGAAAAATATCAAATTTGAGCCACAACTTGACACCTCAACCTTGCCACCTCAAGCTTTGCCACCTCAAGCTTCCACCTCAACCCTTCTTCATTTCCACCCTTGAGCCACGACCAAAAACTATTTTCTGAGCTATTTCACTTCCAAAACGTTCATATTGAATGTTAGAAATTGCACTCAAGTAATTCCAAGTAAAGAAAATAAGTGAAGGAAGCAAAGGGAAGTAAGGAGGAGCAAGTTGAATCAAAAATCTGTGCATAGGTGAGATTTAATTCATGTTTTAATTTAAGTTCTTGAATTGTTTGAGGGTTTATGACTTTTAAAGCTTCTATTATTGATTATAATCATGTTAGGATGTTATTGTTAGTCTTTTAGTTCACAAAAGAAGGATTTTTAGTTGCAAAATCACAATAAAAATCACTATGGACAGAAACTGTATACTTGCTGATTTTGATATTTATGCTTTATATATGTATAATAACTTGATTAAAACCTGTGTATTTCACCATATATGTGTTTATATATGAGTCTAGGTGATGTATGTAAGTTTAGAGAGGTTATAAATTGTAATATAGTGTGATAATTAAAGAGGTGCTCAAAACTGTCTTCTTTGAAATTCAGATTCTGTCCTATGTGAATGGTGCTGGTTTTACATCAATAAATCCATTGGTTTTGGTAGTAATTTGACCCTGGTTGTCTCTATATATGTGTTATCTAAGTATGGTGAAAATTTGGGAGTGATTGAATGTACTTAAGGGTGCCAAAACCATTAATGTCATGAAGTGTGCAAAACTGTCACGGTGGGAAAACAATCTGTTTCAGTGTGTTGTGAAGAGAGCTGAACTTGGGAAGCTATATCCATGAGTTTTAGCAATTATATGAGATTTTTACATTTATATACATGTTATATAAGTGTGGTAAAAATTTGGGAGTGATTGGATATGCATAGGGATGTCAACATTATCATGCAACTAAATTGGACAACAAGAAAATATGAAAATGTGAATCTGTCCCATTTGATAACTTAGCATATTTCAACCTAGACATGTTGCTATTGAGTGTTAACAATTAGGTACATGATATTAGAGTTATAATACTTCAATTATATGATATTTACATGTATCTAAGATGAGAAATTAAGGTATTGAGGGACTAGATTGGGTTCTAGTTTGTAAAACCTAAATAGCTTGGTGTTCAAGGTCTTAGTATGATATTTTATGCTTTCAACTTGCCAAATTGGGAATGGTGCTTGATGTTGGGTAATATTACAGGCTATTTTACATCTAAGATTGGAGGGGAACAATAAAAAATCTAGACTAAGCCACCAACCAAGTGAAAGGTAAGTAAAGATCCATTTGCAACTACAATGCATGAACATAGTATGCCTTGAAGCATTTATACCTAATGTGTTGATGATATTAAATTTGATTGAGAGTCTTATGATTCTTGAAACATATTGAGAGCAAGATGACTTGCATTTCATATTGAACATACCATTCATGAGCATTTACATGTGCATGCACGACATATGAGTATAGTGGAGGTTCTTGCAAGCACGATATGATTTGAGACATGGTTTTTAGAAAGAAAATATTTTGGTTGGCCACTACTAGTGTACCGAGGCATGCGAGGTGTGCTTATATGATATTTTGGGGTGCCGCGAGTGTTACTTCTTGGAGGATCACAGGGGTTGACAGGGGGTGTGCCTCTGTGGTCACGAGAGGGTGGACCACTTGACTGTGCCCTTATTGACTCCGCCAGTGGGAAGACTTCTGGAGGATCACATGGAAGACAGGGGTGGACCTCTGGTGATCCCAGGAGATGGCCATTGGACTGAGTCATTTGTTTATGGCCATGTGATTATTGATATTGTTCAGAGCTCTATTCGGTGCATAGTAGGTGGGCCAAGGCCCAATAAATGAAGTGATTTTTTTATGAAAACTCTTTTATTCATGAGTACTCAAGTTGACACATTTATAGCATCATATCTTAGAGTTGAGTTGCATGAGATTTTATATCATACTCTTGTCATGCATGATTTTTACTTATTGAGCGTTAGCTCATGTAGTTCATGCATTGTAGGTGAACATGGTGAGACTTGAGACCTCTGGTTTACTGGCTGGCAGTGGAGCTCCTACAGGCTTTCAAAGATCAATGTACTTGGATGACGACCTGTTGGGCTATTTTGTGGGTTGTGTTTTTTTTATTTTACAGTTATTGTATTATATTAGTGACTTTATCCTGTATATCACTTTCAAAACTCCTTTGTAATATAAAGTTTAGGTTTGTGATGGTTTGATAGACTTGGTTAATATGTAATAACTACGTATGTATATACAGTGTGACGGGATATGAAAGCACTTTACTTTTATCAATGTTTTGTTAAACTGAGTAGAGAAAAAAAAAAGTTATACACATGCATACATGCACAAATTATGTTACACAGGTTGTTTATATATATATTTATACATATTGTTGGGAGGGTGTGACACCTTGGAGGACCCACCACATGGTATAGTACCTATTGGCTGTAAATGTTTCTAAAGCAGAAGCTTGGAATAGATGAAGAGGTAGCTACCTATAAGGCGCGACTAGTTGTGAAGATTTATACTTAAGGACAAGGATTTAATTATGAGAAAACCTTTCCACCAGTAGTGATGCTAAAAATCTATTTGGATATTTCTGGCCATATTAGCATATTTTGACAACGAGATATGGCAGATGGCTACGAAGACCGCCTTTCTCAATGGCAACATCGAGGAAGATATCTATATATGGAACCTAGAGGGTCTCACATCTAAAGAAAATGAGTGAAAGTTTGCAAGGTTCAAAGATCCATTTATGAACTCAAACAGGTTTCCCAAAGTTTAAATATCCAATTCGATAAGGCAATCAAGTCTTTTGGTTCTCTAAAGTTTCCAGATGAACCTTGTATAGAATAAGGTTAGTGGGATAGTTACTTTATTAAATTTTATGTTCATGACATCCTACTTATTGGAATAATGTAGGGAAGTTGCAGTCTACAAAGGCTTGACTGTCTACTCAATTTTTCATGAAAGATTTCGGAGAACCATCCTACATATTGGGATTAAGATCTATATAGATAGATCTAAGAGAATGATCGGACTATCCTAATCTATGTAAATAGATAAGATGCTAAAGAGGTTCAGCATAGAAAAATCTAAGAGGGGGTTTATGTCGATGAGTCAAAGTATTATTTTCTCTAAGTTAATGTCCCCAAAGACTCTCATGAACAAGAGAGGATGACTCTCATATCTTATGCATGCACCATTGGATGCATAATGTATACTATGCTATGTGCTAGGCTGGATATCACACATGCTCTAAGTGTCACGAGCATATATTGGTCCAATCTAGGCAAGCAGCACTGGAAAGTGGTAAAGACAATCCTCAATTACTTACGAATGACTAGGGATATGTTCTTAGATTATGATAATGGAGAATTGAAACTAGATGGCTTTATAGATTTTAGTTTTCAATACAATGTAGATGAATCAAAGTCGACGTCTAGATTCGTATTCATGATAAATGGTGGGGTGGTTAACTGGAAGAGTTCCAAGAAGAAGACTACTGTAGATTCCATCACTGAGGTTGAGTATATCACCATATATGATGTTGCAAAAGAAGCTGTTTAAATGGGATCTTCGTCCAAGCATTGGGAG